>CM069140.1:3203864-3283434 GCA_035221665.1 Okamejei kenojei | reverse complement strand
AAACGCTTCTTGATTGATCACAAAATAATTTGGCATCCATTAAATACACATTGTCTCGAGATAGATCCACCTTTTTATTCCCAGCTAGAGAGTGGGGAGAGATAGAGAAAGAGGGGATAGATAGGGTGGGGGAGGGAAGCGGGGGAGAAAAAGGGGGCAGATAGAGATGAGGCGATAGGAGAGTGAGATGAGGGAGCAGGGGAGAAACAGAGAGCTAAAGAGTGAGAGAAGAAGAGGTAAGAGAGCGGGCAGAGAGATAGGAGGGAGAGAGGGAAGCGAGTGGGGAGAGAGGGAAACAGAGAGGAGGAGAGCGAGAGGGGAGCTAGAAAAGGGGGAGCAGGGAGAGAGAGAGGAGGAGAGGAGAGGCGAGAGAGGGGAGGAGAGGTAGGAAGAGAGAGAGGGGAAGCGAGAGGGGATAGAGAGAGGGGAGAGAATGGGCGCGAAGGAAGAGGGGAGGGGAGACAGAGGGGAGACAGAGAATAAGGAGAGAGAGACAAGAAGCGAGAGAGAGGGGTGAGAAAGAAGGGGAGAAGTTTGTCAGGACTTCCGCGGGTCTGAGCTACTAGGGAGAGGTTGGGGGGGGCAGTAACAACTCTATTCCTTGAGGACAGGAGAATGAGGAGTGATCTTAGGAGGGTAACACAATCAAGAGGGGAATAGTCAGGCAGGTTAGGAGGGTAAAGACCAAATGCAGGCAGGTGTACTAGTGTACATGTAACATGGTGGGCGCATGTTGGGCAAGTTGGACTCGAAGGGCTGTTTACCACGCTGTATTAAACCCAGGAAGAAACTGGCCACTGAATCTGAGGTTTGCTTTTAAACACTTTTGTACCTCTGCCGATTGATAGACAGGACCAAGAGGGGAGTGACCAGGGTGAGACTGGTCCTTGATTATGCCTGCCGGTCCGTAGCCGAGGCAGCGTGGGTTGTAAATGGAGTTGAAGGAATTGAGGTTGGTTGGTGGGGTATGTCGGTGCTGCAACCACAACTCTGTGATATTCTTGGCTCTTTTGGATGGAGCTGTTTCCCAACCGTAGCAGGTGTGCATCCCTAAAGATGCTTTTCCACTGCGCATCAGTAGAAGTTGGTGAAGCTGATAGGGACAGCACGGCAGAGCATTGGTAGAGTTTGCTGCCTTACCTCTCAGCACATGAAACCTGGGCTCGATCCCACTACAGTGCTGTCAGTGTACAGGAGTTTGCACGTTACTTAATCACCCCCCAACATGCCATAATATTCTCCGGGTGCTCCGTTCCCCCCACACTCCATAAGACGTTACAATGTTAATAGGCTTCGGTAAGAATTAGTTAAAATGTCCCTATGTGTGTAGAATAGTGTTGGGTGTTTAGTACACTGGTTGATGCGGACTAGCAGTTGGACGAAGGGCCTGTTTTCCGTGCGTCTCTCTAAACTAAACTAAAGAAACCTCCTCTGGACCTCTCATCCACACCAGCACATCCTTCCTCAGATATGGGGGCCAAAACTGCTCACAGTACTCCAAATGCAGGTTCTCCATTCCTCTAACACAACCCCCCGGATATATAAAGATATTCTTACTTGATAAGAAATTTTCATCTCAGGGCATGATAAAACAAAATTAAAATTGCAAGGCAGAACCATTTATTTTGAGTGACACACAAAATAACCGGAGCTGGTCATTGAGCTCCAAGATGTCACGAGCAGCCACTCGCGTCGTGCAGTGACTCCAGCTCCGGTTATTTTGTGGTCACCTTGACATTCACTCCACATCTGTATTTGGAAATCAGGACATTCTATGAATAAAGTAGGTTTTTAAATCTAAAGCATTAGGTTTTTTTTTTTGTGATTAAACAAGGCGGTGCTTTGGTCTGTGATGACGAGCCGTTATGCAATTGTGGACCCAGAGGATGACTTTATACATTCTCGTTTAAGTTTCTCGGAGTGGATTCTAGATTAGCGCGGGTGTCAGGGGTTATGGGACGAAGGCAGGAGAATGGGGTTGAGAGGGAAAGAGACATCAGCCATGGTTTAAATGGCGGAGTAGACTCCATGGTCTTAATGGCCTAATTTTGCTCCTGTCTCTAATGAACATGAATTAAAGTGATGTGATAAAATACAGGGACCTGTCATTGCAGTGGGAGTGTTGACCACAAAATAATTAAGGGGTGGTACCTTTCAATAGTATCAAAAAGAGGCTACAATAAATAGTTATTGCAAGGGCACAATCAATAGGAAGCGAGAGAGAGAGAGAGTAGGAGAGAGACGGGGGAGGAGGGAGAGGGGGGAGGGGCGTTAGAAGAGGAGGAAGAGATCCTCTCACCCGTCGACACTCTTCCTATATACCGACCCCTCACTCACTCACATCCTCTACTTCACTGACAATCATCCCTTCCTCCACTCATCGCCATCCCCACCTCTCTGAGATTTTCACCTTCCTAACCATATCCTCCCTCATTCATTCCCTCCTCGACATTACACCTACCTCCCCCTCCCCCTCCTCTCCCCTTATTATCTCCCTCACTCGCTGCGTCACACCCATGCTTCCGCCCTTCAGCCCACCATTCTCCTCTCCCCTCACTCTATCCCATCTTCCCCCAACACCATTCCCACACCCTCTCTTGCTCTTGCTCACTCCTTCTCTCCTCTCATCCCGCTCTCTGCTCTCACTCTCTCTCTCGTCGTCTCTCTCTCCACTCTCGTCTCTCTCACTCTCATCCTCTCCGCTTTACTCTTACATCTCTCTCAGAACTCTTTCTTTCCTTTCACTCGCGTCCCCTTTACTTCCTCTCCAAACTCCACATCAACTCAGCCCTCTCTCGAACTCTCCCTCCTCTCTCCCCCTCTTCCCTCACTCCACATCTCATCATACTCTCTCTTCTCCCCTCCCCCACTCATCCTCTCAAACTCTTCTCCGCCTCACCTCACCCCGCCACATCTTCACCACATCACTCCTCTCAATCTTTCCCTCCGCTCCACTCCTCTCACATCTCCTCCCAACCCATCACTCCTCTCTCGTCACTTCAATCCTCCATCTACCTCTCTCTCACTCCTCATCTCTAATCCTCTCTATCGTCCTCTCAACTCTCTCTCTCTCTCTCTCTTCTTCCCCCTTCCCCTCTCCTTCTCTCTTCCATCCTCATTCCCACCCTCAACTCAACACCCTCCCTCTCTCCCTCATTCAGCCCTCATCACTCCCCCCTCCACATCGTTCACTCCCTCAGCTCAATCCCTCCACCTCCGTCCCTCATTCACCCTCTCCGCACCCCCTTAACCTACTTCCTCCTCTCATTTCCTCCCCTTCCCACATTCCCTCCATTTCTCCTCAGTCACTCACTACTTTCCTGCTCTCCCTCATTCGCTCCCTCTCCCTCCCCTCCATCCTTCCCACCCCCTCAACTCCCTCCCCTCCATCATCTGCTCCCCCATCCACCCTCCAATTCCCTCTGCTCATTCCCTTCCTCCTCTTTATCCTTCCCTTCATCCCTCCCCGTCCCTCTTCTCCGAGTGACCCACTTCTTCACTCCTCCCTCCCCTCATTCCCTCCTGCCTCTTATTCACTTCCTTTCATCCCTCCTCCCCCGTCCTGTCATTCACTCCCTAACTCCCCCCCCTCTCTCCCAGATTCCCTCCCTCTAACCCCCACAATCACAACACTTCTTTCACCTCTCCCTTCCCCTATTTCCTCCCTTCCTTCCCTTTCTCCCCTCCCTCATTCCTCCCCTCATTCACTACCTCCGCTCTAACCTTCCCTTCCTTCACATTCATTCCATCCTCTCTAAGATTTCCCTCCATCCCTCTACCCCCCTCCCTCCCTCCCTCCCCACATTCACTCCATCCCTCCACTCACTCCGCAAAACTAGAGTCCGCATTGTCACAAAAGAGCATTCCATAGAAGATCAAAGTTGCTGAGGTCGGTGTTGTTCATTGTTTAACAACCTGATTGTTGTTGGGAAGAAACAGGGAAGTCAAGAGGGACAAAAGTCACCCTCACCTTCCATCACCCCCACCCCCAGGATAGATTGCTGATTAGTGCGGGTGTCAGGGGTTATGGGGAGAAGGCAGGAGAATGGGGTTAGGAGGGAGAGATAGATCAGCCATGATTGAATGGTGGAATAGACTTGATGGGCCGAATGGCCTGATTCTACTTCTATTGCGTAAGAGCATGAACTTTAACCTAGCATTACTGAGGTTCCCACCAGCGATCGCCCATTCACACTCGTTTAGGTTTAGAGTGCAGCACGAAAACAGGCCCTTCGGCCCATCGCGGTTCTCACGGTGTGGGGTAGGGAGACCGGGAACCATGTGTGGGAGAGAGGGGGAAGAGAGGGGGGAGGCGGGGGAGAGCGGGGGGAGCGAGAGGGGGGAGGGGGGGAGGAGGAGGGGGTAGCGGACGGGACAGGCTGTCAATTGTGAAATGAATTTAGACATAAAAGCTTGGCTCAAATTTCGCTTAATAAAATCGATTGATTGTATCAATCATGGTTTACGTTATATACAACGTTAAAATAAAAATGTTAATACAAATATTGCAGAGAGATGTGAAGATGGACACAAAGTGCTGGAGTAACTCAGCGGAACAGGCAGCATCTCTGGAGAAAAGGAATGGGTGACGTTTCGGGTCGAGATCTCCTCTCCTTCATGAATTGTGGACCCCAGTGGTGACTTTATAAGTTCATAAGTTCTTGAAGCAGATCCCTGATTAGTGCAGGTGTCAAGGGTTATGGGGCGAAGGAAGGAGAAGGGTTGAGCGGGAAAGATGGATCAGTTATGGTTTAAATGGTGGAGTAGCCTTGATGGGCATAACTGCCAAATGTTGCTGCTATCTCTTATGAACATGAATTGAGGGGACGTCATTGCTGTAAATCCTTTGGTGCTTCTACTCAGGGGCTGTAGAAAGCATCTTGTCCGGCAACATCACAATCTGGTATGGGAACTGCTCTGCCCAGGACAAGAAGGCTCTGCAGAGTGCAGTTCCAATAGTGCCGAACGCACTATGGGAGCTACACTCGCCGCCCTGCAGATCCAGAGCCAGCAATATGGGGAACCCCTACCACCCCTGCTACTGTTCCAGCTGCTACGGTCAGGCAAACGCCTCTGCTGTCATGCTGTGAAAACAGTGAGGATGAGACGGAGTTTCTTCCCACAGGCGATTAGGACTGTAAACTCACCAGGGACTAATTTACTGTACCAATTTACTGTTGTGTTATGTCTTTTTAAAATTGCTGTTTTTTTTCTAATATGTAAATACTGATTCTGTTCTATTCTGTTCTGTAGTTTTTTGCACAATCCACAGGCATTGCCACTTTCATTTCACTGCACATCTTGTTTGTGTATGTGACAAATAAACTTGTCTTGACTTGACTTGACTAGACTTGGGTGGGAGTTTTGACTTAAAAAGTGAAAGGACATGTAGTGGTGGCATGGCACCACTGGTTGGGAGTGTTGAGCAGGGAGTAACAGGACGTGTGATTGCGGCGGGACACCACTGGGTGGGAGTGTGGAGCAGGGAATAACAGGACGTGTGATTGCGGCGGGACACCACTGGGTGGGAGTGTGGAGCAGGGAATAACAGGACTTGTCATTATACAGAAGGAGAGAGTCTGCAGTTAATGGCAAGACCCTGAACAGCATCGATGTCCTGAGGGATCTTGGAGTCCAAGTCCATAGCTGCCTGAAAGCAGCAACACAAGATGCTCTTGCCCTGTTGCATATATTTTGAATAAACCTTTGCCTAATATGTTGAATATGGAAAGAGTTTTTGTTCAATTATTTATTAGATAAATCAGCTTACTTTGACAATTGTGGCAACATAAGTTTATCTACTGCATACCTACTATTGTTTATCTACTTTACAACTGTATACAGTTGGTGAGTGTTTTGATTTGTGTTAATGTTCAAGTTTAATCATTTCAAGTCAGCTGTGGCGCAGAGCTTATAACTTTATATCTTTATAAGTTCATTGAGTTCTAAGAGCAGAATTTAGACCACGTTGCAGGAGAATGGGGTTGAGAGGCAAAGATAGATCAGCCACGATTGAATGGCGGAGTAGATGCGATGGGCTGCATGGCCTAATTTTGCTCCTATCACTTATGAACCTGAATTTGTGTTGTGGATAAAATACATGGGACCTGTCATTGTGGCAGAATACCACTGGGTGGGAGTGTTGTCCACAAAATAATTAAGTTGGACACCATTAAATATTTAAAGGAGAGCACCATTAAATAGTTATGGGAGGGCACTATTAAATGGGAGGTAGGGAGGTAGGGAGGGAGGGAGAGAGAGGAAGGGAGGGAGGGAGGGAGGCCTGGGGGAGAGCGAGATAGAGAGGGGAGAAGTAGGGGAGAGGGGGAGAGAGAGAGGGGGAGTGGGAGATGAGGAAGATAGAAGGGCAGAGAGGGGGTGTGAAGAGGGAGATTGTTGTGGGGAGTGGGCGGTTCCTACACTGACAAACAATGAACAGGTGTAATGGATGATATCCTCTCTCTCCCTCCCTCTTCCCCCTCAATTCAATTCAATTCAATCTTTAATTGTCATTGTGCAGTGTACAATACAGAGACAACAAAATGCAGTTGGTATCTCCGAAGGGCGAACGTACGAATAAACAAGTAATACATATACATATGCAGTGGTATCCGTGCAATTTGCTGGTGATTGGATAGTCCGGGGAGGGGGGGGGGGGGGGGGGGGGGGGGGGTGGAGACAGGCAGTCATTGAGGTGCAGCGTTGAGACGTGTGACAGCCGCAGGGAAGACGCTGTTCTTGAGCCTGCTGGTCCGGCAGCGGAGGGACCTGTAGCGTCTCCTGGATGGGAGGAGGGTAAACAGTCTGTGGTTGGGGTGTGAGCTGCCCCTGGCGATGCTGTGCGCCCTGCGCAGGCATCGTTAACTATGGACAGACTCAATGAAGGGGAGTGAGGAACCTGTGATGCTTTGGGCGATCTTCACCACCCTCTGCAGAGCTTTCCGGTCGGCGACAGAGCAGTTACCATACCATACTGTGATGCAGTTGGTAAGGATGCTCTCGATGGTGCAGCGGTAGAAGTTCACCAGGAGACAGGTGGACCTAAGTCTCTTCAGGAAGAAGGCTGGTGAGCCTTCTTGATCAGCGAGGATGTGTTGTGGGTCCAGGAGAGGTCATCGGAAATGTTGAACTCCAGGAACCTGAAGCTGGAGACACGTTCCACCTCCGTCCCGTTGATATGGATGGGGTTGTGCGTGCAGCCTCTCGATCTCCTGAAGTCAACAATGAGCTCCTTGGTCTTCTTGGAGTTGAGAGCCTGGTTACTGTCGGCACACCATGCTGTTAGGAGCTGAACCTCCTCCCTGTAGGCCGACTCATCGTTGTCGCTGATGAGGCCAATCACCGTCGTGTCATCTGCATACTTGATGATGGTGTTGGTACCATGTACAGGTATGCAGTCGTAGGTGAAGAGGGAGTAGAGGAGGGGGCTCAGCACGCAGCCCTGGGGTACGCCAGTGTTCAGGGTGAGCGTAGAAGAAGAGTGGTTATCCAACCTAACAGACTGTGGTCTGTTGGTTAGAAAGTCCAGTAAATTGCAGAGGGAGGGGTTGATGCCCAGGTCATCGAGTTTGGCGATCAATTTCGAGGGGATAATGGTGTTGAATGCTGAGCTGTAGTCGATGAACAGCATTCTCACATAAGTGTTTCTGTTGTCGAGGTGGGAGAGGGCGGAGTAGAGTGCCGTTGTGATGGCATCCTCCGTGCTCCTGTTCTTGCAGTATGCAAACTGGTAGGGGTCCAGAGTGGGAGGTAGGCAGCATTTGAGGTGTGCCATGACCAGCCTTTCAAAGCACTTGGCGATGATAGGGGTGGGTGCAACTGGGCGGACGTCATTGAGGCTCGCCGCAGTGGAGTGTTTTGGCACTGGCACGATGGAGGTAGTTTTAAGGCACGTGGGGACAACTGCCTGGGCAAGTGACAGGTTGAAGATGTCAGTCCAGACGTCTGTCAGCTGTGCAGCACAGGTCCTGAGGACGCGCCCGGGGATGCCGTCAGGGCCGGCAGCCTTACGTACATTGATCCTACTCAGTGCCACGTGCACGTCGCAGGGGTTGAGTGTGAGGGGCTGGTGGTCATCGGGGAGCACAGCCTTGATGGCCAACTCTTGGTTATCCCTTTCAAAGCGGTCATAAAAGTGATTGAGTTCCTCGAGGAAGGATGCGTCGCTGGAAGTGGGGGTGGAGTTGGTGGCTCTGTAGTCAGTGATAGCCTGGATGCCATGCCACATGCCTCGGGGGTCGGAGTTGCTGTCGAAGTGCTCCTCGATCCGCAGCTTGTATCTGTGTTTGGCGTTCTTGATGCCCCTCTTCAGATTGGCCCTCGTTGAACTATAGGCACGGACATCGCCTGAGCTGAAAGCCGAGTCCCGTGCTTTCAGCAGTCGCCTGACCTTGCTGTTCATCCATGGCTTCTGATTCGGGTATGTGGTGATTTGTTTGACAGTGGTGACACTGTTGATGGAGGAGTTGATGAAGTCCAGAACAGAGGAAGTCAATGTCAGTGTGGGAGTCAAGGGTGGCCTGAGCTGCAAACGCATCCCAGTCAGTGTTACCAAAACGCTGCTGGAGTGTGGAGTCCGCTTCATCTGACCAAACCTTGACTGTCCTCACTGTGGGTTTAACGCGTCTGATGAGTGGGGAGTACTTAGGGAGCAGGAACAATGATAAGTGATCAGACTGACCAAGGTGGGGGAGGGGGATGGATTTGTATGTTTCAGCCATGTTGGTGTAGTCTTTGTCCAGTGTCTTGTCCTCTCTAGTGGCGAAGGAGACATGTTGGTGGAATTTGGGGAGTACAGTCTTCAGGTTGGAGTGATTGAAGTCACCCGCAACAATGAAGGCTGCATCTGGATTGAGGGTCAGTTGTTTGCTAATGGCAATATGCAGTTCTTTCATTGCAAGCTAGGCATTAGCATCAGGAGGGATATAGGCTGCAGTCACGACAGTGGAGGTAAACTCTCTGGGCAGATAGAACGGTCTGCACTTAACCAAGAGGAACTCAAGGTTGGCTGAGCAGTGACTCTCAATGATGGTGGTGTCTGTGCACCATGCTTTGTTTACATACATGCACAGACCCCAACCTCTGGTCTTACCGGAGTCAGATGTTCTGTCCGCTCCGAGTATGTGTCGTCCCGCTACATTAGCTCCTCCCTGCCTACCTCTGACACACTCTTCTCTGTCTCTCTCCCTCACCTCCCCCTCTCCCTGCATTCACCCAACACTATTCTTGATCCCTCTGCTCCACAACACTTCCTCTATCCCTCATTTCGTCCTTCCACAACATTGTGCCCTCCCCCCTCCCCCTCTCACGCTCCATTTCTCATTCCCTCTCTCCCCCACCCCCGCTCCCCATCCTGGCCAAGGGCGGCTCCTCCACGAGGGACTACAACCCCCAACATGCATTAGGGCCCTGCAGCCCACTCCCCCCCTCAACTCACTCACTCATTCACCCCCACAACTCACTCACTCATTCACCCCGCAACTCGCTCACTCCCTCCCCCACAACTCACTCACTCATTCACCCCCGCAACTCACTCCTCTCCCCCACAACTCACTTACTCATTCACCCCCTCAACTCACTCACTCCCCCCTTTACTCACCCCCTGCGCTCCCCTCATTCACCCCTCCACCCTCAACTCACTCACTCATTTACTCACCAACTCACTCCCTCCCCTCATTCCCTCACTCAACTCACTCCCCTCCCACATTCACCCCCTCCCCACCACCTCAATTCACTTCCTCCCCTCCTTCAGTCATCCCTCAACTCACTCCTTCCCTTCTCCCATTGCCTCCCTTCCCCTCATTCCCTCCGTCTCTCCTCATTCACACTTCTTTGCTCCTGTCCCTCATTCACTCTCTTCCTTCCATCCTTCCCACCCACCTCACTCCCCCCTCCCTCCCTCCCTCCCTCCTTCCTTCCCCTCGTCCCTGGCTACCCATCTCTGACCAAAGATGATAGAGCGGAGCAAGGTAAGCCACTCAGCGAACAAAGCGTAGTACGTCATGGGTAATTGTTGGCGTCATTTTACCGGGCTGCATTAATACTGTCATTGTGTCGATATCTACATCTACAGCTCACTGTTCTGCTATAAAATGCTCTAATCACCAATGTGGACGACTCTACCCGTCTTTCTTCAGGTTCCCCAATAACAAAGAAAGGTGAGGAAATATTATTGTTTTCTGTCGATATTATTCTGTTCTAAAAATCTTATTTTCTGTTCCCCTATCAACAGTCATTGGGAAGCTAGGTTTGTCAGTACATTAGAAAGTTATTAGATTTTTTTTAAAATAAATCTATACTTCCCACAATAATGAAGTCATCAATTTTTGCACTGCTGTGCATTTTTGTTTTGTTCTTGTAAGACAGGAGTCCCCAAAATATGGCCCGCGGGACACATCAGACCCATCACGAGATTTTTCAAGCTCAGTTTCGACTCAGAGAGCGCGGCGCCTGGACTGCTCTTGGTGTTGTTACCGGTTAATCCCTCAAATTGTCATAGCCGAGACATCACAGGACCACCGTGAGGAAGGGTGCAATGGTGTGGTGGGAGGTTCGGCAGCGGTCAGAATGGGACGGCTGCACGTTTTATAACGTGCGATCGTTCCTTTCTCCCTTCTCTCTCTCTCTTCTCTCTCTCTCTCCCATTCTCTCTCTCTCTCTTCTCTCTCTCTCCCATTCTCTCTCCCTCTTCTCTCTCTCTCCCCCACATCTCTCTCTCTCTCCCCTTCTTTCTCTCTCCCCTTCTCTCTCTCTCTCCCCCTTCTCTCTCCCTCTCTCCCCCTTCTCTCTCTCTCTTTCCCCCTTCTCTCTCTCTCCCGCTTCTCTCTCTCTCTCCCCATTCTTCCTCTCTCCCCCTTTTCTCTCTCCCCCCCTTCTCTCTCAATCCCCTTTCTTTCTCTGCCTTCTCTCTCTCCCTTCTCTCTGGCTCTCCCTTCGCAATTTTTTTCAATTTAAAAACTTTATTGGCATGATAAAATACATTATATTGCCAAAGTATAAAACATGACATACACATTGAAAATGCATGAATATAAATACAAATATACAGTGCATGGATAGATATGCCCACACACACACACACACACACACACACACATATATATATATATATATATATATATATATATATATATATATATATTTGCATTACACCTATAGCCCTTTATTGATTGCTACATTTTCTTGCAGCTGTAAGCGGTACATCAGAATAGGAAGTTTAGCAATTCAATACTAATTTCTTAGTATCAGTTAATGTCAATGAGTGTGCGCGTGCATGTGTGCATGTTGGTCATTCACCGTCTCTCATTATCGCATGCTGTTACGCTTTGTGCACCAAGATGTGCTGTATTCCCTTCACCAAGGATTATTCTTAGTTTTGATACATCATCTAGTTCTTTAAAATCTGAGGTTGCCAGACTGAGTTTGTCAAAGTATGTTTTCCTTGTTTTGCCAATTTTTTTGCATTTTAGGAGGAAGTGCACCTCTGTTTCAAGCTCATCTGTGGCCGCATATTCTATTTTTCATGGTGGTCACTTAACCTGTATTTCGTGAGGGTCTGTCTCTGCTTTATGTGTCTAACAGTTGAGAGATAGTCTGCCAATTTATAATCTCTTTTTAGGGCATGGTAACATTCTAATCTGCTTTGACGTTTGTTTTCTTTATTCCAATGTTCCAAATAGGTTTCTTTACATTGTTGGATAATTTGGTTCACTCTAACTGGTAATTGGGGATCAGTATTGTTCTGAGGCTGGTCAGGGTTTAACTGGATAGGGCTTAACTGAATACAGACAATAGGTGCAGGAGTAGGCCATTTGGCCCTTCGAGCCGCACCGCCATTCAATGTGATCATGGCTGATCATCCCCAATCAGTAACCCGTTCCTGCCTTCTCCCCATATCCCCTGACTCCGCTATTTTTAAGAATCCTATCTAGCTCTCTCTTGAAAGCATCCAGAGAACCTGCCTCCACTACTCTCTGAAGCAGAGAAATCCACAGACTCACCACTCTCTGTGAGAAAAAGTGTTCTAAATGGCTTACTCCTTATTATTAAACTGTGGCCCCTGGTTCTGGACTCCCACAACATCGGGAACATGTTTCCTGCCTCTATCGTGTCCAAGCCCTTAACAATCTTATATGTTTCAATAAATCCCCTCTCATCCTTCTAAACTCCAGAGTGTACACGCCCAGCTGCTCCATTCTCTCAGCATATGACAGTCCCGCCATCCCGGGAATTAACCTTGTAAACCTACGCTGCACTCCCTCAATAGCAAGAATGTCCTTCCTCAAATTAGGGGACCAAAACAGCACACAATACTCCAAGTGTGGTCTCACTAGGGCTCTGTACAACTGCAGAAGGACCACTTTGCTCCTATATTCGATTCCTCTTGTTATAAAGGCCAACATGCCATTCGCTTTCTTCACTGCCGGCTGTACCTGCATGCTTACTTTCATAGACTGATGTACAAGGACCCCCAGATCCTGTTGTATTCCCCTTTTCCCAACCTGACGCCATTTAGATAGTAATCTGCCTTCCTGTTTTTGCTACCAAAGTGGATAACCTCACATTTATCTGCATTAAACTTCATCTGCCCACTCCCCCAACCTGTCCAAGTCACCCTGCATTCTCATAGCATCCTCCTCGCAGTTCACACTGTCACCCAGCTATGTGTCATCTGCAAATTTGCTAATGTTACTTTGAATCCCTTCATCCAAATCATTGATGTATATTGTATATAGCTGTGGTCCCAGCACCGAGCCTTGCAGTACCCCACTAGTCACTGCCTGCCATTCTGAAATGGACCCGTTAATCCCTACTCTTTGTTGCCTGTCTGCCACCCACTTCTCTATCCATGTTAGCACTCTACCCCCAATATCATGTGCCCTAATTTTGCCCACTATTGACTCCAGCATCTTCCCCAGCACCGATGTCAGGCTAACTGGTCTATAATTCCCCGTTTTCTCATTCCCGCCTTTCTTAAAATGTGGGATAACATTAGCTACCCTCCAATCGGCAGGAACTGATCCTGAGTCTATAGAACATTGGAAAATTATCATCAATGCATGCACGATTTCTAGAGCCACTTTCTTAAGTACCCTGAGATGCAGACCATCAGGCCCTGGGGATTTATCAGCCTTCAGTCCCATCAGTCTATCCAACACCATTTTCCTGCCTAATGTGGATTTCCTTCAGTTCCTCTGTCACCGCAGATCCTCTGGCCACTACTGTATCAGGAAGATTGTTTGTGCAGATCCAAAGTACCTGTTCAACTCTTCTGCCATTTCCTTGTTCCGCGTAATAAATTCACCTTTTTCGGTCTTCAAGGGTCAACTTTGGTCTTAACTAATTTTTTCCTCTTCACATACCTAAATAAACTTTTACTATCCTGCTTTATATTCTTGGCTAGCTTACCTTCGCACCTCATCTTTTCTCCCCATATTTTCTTTTTGGTTATATTCTGTTGTTCTTTAAACATTACCCAATCCTCTTGCTTCCCGCTCATCTTTGCTACGTTGTACTTCTTTGCTTTAATTTTTATACTGTCCCTGATGTCCCTTGTCAGCCATGGCTGTCCCTTTCTCCATTTGGAATCTTTCTTTCTCCTAGGAATGCACTGATCCTGCACCTTCTGTATTATTCCTAGAAATACCTGCCATTTTTGTTCCACTGTCATCCCTGCTAGTGTATCTTTCCAGTCAACTTTGGCCAGCTCCTCCCTCATGGCACCATTGTTCCCTTTATTCAACTGCAACATTGACACCTCCGATCTACTCTTCTCCCTCTCCAATTGTAGATTAAACCTGACCATGTTATGGTCACTGCCTCCTAATGGCTCATTAACCTTGAGGTCCTTTATCAAATAGTGGTAGTAAAAGCCCTGTCTCATGGTATGAGTTCATTCCAAGAGCTCTCCCGAGTTTAAAAAAAATCAAACTCGTGGTAAACCCGGAGAATGAACGTAGCAGGTATGTCTGAGCTTGGGGATGTCTCTTAGCGGCTCATAACGCTAACGGCAGGTATTCGGGAAGACTCGCTAACGCTAATGTCCATGAGAGCCCCGCGTACCGACGAGTGGCCATTACCGTAAATCTCCGAGTTCGAATCAGGGCAAACTCGGGCGAGCTCTCGTACTGTGGGACAGGGCTATTAGTTTCAGTACCAACTGACACAGGGAACTCTTTTCTGCGTTCACCTCTTGGGTTTGAAGGGCTTTAAATTGGAGGGTATCAGGGGGGCTAGATTTAAGGTGATCCCAAAAACCTAGTGCTCATTTCTGGATATTTATTATCAGTAGGTATCTGAGTAATTCCACCCTACATGCATTTGTTGGTATTTTTCTTTGGATACGGAAAATGTTCCGACATGATTCCGCATGCAGGGCCTGTGTTGTATGTATTTCCCATTTAATATAGATATGGGGACTGAGCGGATCCCTTCACTATCATAAAGCGCAATAGGCTGGATTACAGTCAAATATTTTAAGCCAGATTTTAATTGGAATTTGGATGTTGTAGAATCTTATTTTTATTGCATACAGAGCTCTTCGAGCTTTCTCTATTAGTGCATTCACTGCCATGTTGAAGCTCCCTGATGCTGCAACAGTTAGTCCAAGGTAAGTGTAGCTCAAAGTGTGTTCAATAATGATACCATTGAGAGTAAATTGGTATTTATCTTCCTGACGTCTGGGTCTTTTCTGAAAAATCATGATGTCGGTTTTCTTTTGATTTACATCCAGGGCCCAATTTTGGCCGTACTCATCAAGTAGGTCCAACTGTTGCTGCAGTCCCTGTTCTGTGGGGGACAGCAGTACCAAGAGATTCGCATAAAACAGGGATATTAACACCACATTTATTACTCAGATACATTGATTTCATAAGGTCATATACCTTTCCTCCTATACCACAACAGAGAAGTTTGTAACAGAGGCCTTCATGCCAAGTAGAGTCGAATGCTTTCTCAAAGTCAATAAAACAGGCAAATATTTTTCAATTTTTTGCTTGGTGTATGTGTTTTCCAATGAGAGTGTGAAGTGTATAAATTTAGTCAGTGGGACGGTGTTTTGGGAGGAAGCCAATTTGTTTTTTACTGAGAATGTTGTATTTGTTAATGAAATCCTGCATTCTGTTATTTATGATATTACAGAATAACTACCCTAGGCAGCTACTGACACAGATGCCATGATAATTATTTGGTTCTAATTTGTTTCCACTCTTATAAATGGGCAAAATGAGCCCTTGCCACCAAATATCAGGGAAATAACCTGAACATAGTGTGATGTTGAACAGCCTAAGCACTATGTCCTGCATCACCGGAGTGCTGTACTTCAGCTTTTCATTTTAATGCTGTCCGGACCACAGGCTTTCTTTGAGTGGAGAGATTTTATTTTTATGGTCAATTCTTCCAAAGTAATTGGGAAATCAAGAGGGTTTTGATAATCTTGAATTATTGTTTCTAATGTTTGGAGTTTTTATTTGATATGAGAATAATTTAAGTTTATTTTATTTATTGCGATGTCTTTATATAGATTTTTGAAAAGTGCTCTCCAGATATCAGCGTCTTGAATTGGTAATGATTGTAGTTTTGTTGTGATCAGGTTATTGCACATACCCCAAAATTGGTATTGATTTATGGAATTTTCAATTTCTTCAAGTCTTTTTTGAGTGTAATTTTGTGTTTCGTTCCTAATAGTGTGTTTATATCTTTTAAGAGTTTCCATAAATCTAATACGCAAGTCTGGATTGTTTGGTTGACAGTGTTTTTGGTTCGATATTTTCCTCAGATCTTTTCTAACACTTTTATACTCATGGTTGAACCATTTTTCATGGTTGTGTTTTTGATAATTTTTCTCTTCTGTTATATGAATTGTTGCCATGATGAATTTATCTCCACTATCTGAAGCCCATCTGTATGTCTGATTTAGTTTATAGAGCTTACTGGGCTCCTACTTTACGTCTTTAGTTTGAACAGGAAATTTTAGGTACACATTGATTTGACTATGGTCTGAAAGAGGGGACTGCTGCCTAACAGTGAATGCACTGATAGTGCAGGGGTCCAGGTCGGTAAATGTTTAGTCTACCACGTTAGACCCAAGAGCTGAGGAATATGTAAACCTTCCCAGCGAGTCCCCTCTTCTCTCTCACTCCATTCTCTCTCTCTCTCCTATCTCCCCCTTCTCTCTCTCTCCTCTCTCTCTCCTCTCTCCTTTCTCTCTCTCCCCTCTCTCTCTCTCTCCCCTTTCTCTCCCCTTCTCTCTCTCCCTGCCTTCTCCCTCTCACTATCCTTTCTCTCTCTTCCTCCCTTCTCTCTCTCCATTTTCTCTCTCCCTTCTCTCGCTCTATCCCTTCTCTCGCTCTCTCCCTTCTCTCCTTTCTTGCTCCTCTCTCTCTCTCTCTCTCTCTCTCTCTCTCTCTCTCTCTCTCTCTCTCTCTCTCTAGATGATAGAGCGGATAACACTGCGAGAGGCATAATGAAAGCCGCGTTTTGCATTGACAAATGGCGGTGGTGACGCTCACTTACGTACTACACCTCAGTGCATTGGATTACGTAGGAGTGGAGTATCTTGCTCCGCTCTATGATCTTTGTGCTGCAGTAAGACCTCACGTGACCGCGACCAGGTCCCGCCCCCTCCCTCCCCCCCACTGGTTGGCAACGGCAGCGGCCAATGGGAGCAGGTTCCGCTATCCCCGGCGCTGGCATCACAAAGGACCAGGTACCGCCCCCTCCTTGCAGCCGACCAATCAGAGCCGCGTACCCGCCACAGGACACTGCGTCCTATAGGCCGAGCCATAGCCGTGCCCCTCGGACAGACAGCGCCCTCCTCCAATCGGAGCAGCCCATCCCGACCTAGCAACGGTTGCCACGATGCGGCCAGCCTGGCCCCACCCCCATGGCTCCTACACCACGTGGGGGGGGAGGGGAAACAATGACTGATCTCGGACACCTCCTCCTACATATCCTTGGACCAAGACCCCACTGACGAGCACCAGGCCACTATCTCTAGCAACATTACCGACTTCATCAACTCCAGCTCCCTGCCCCCCCAAGCCACCAACATCATCGTTCCTCAGCCCTACACGGCCCGATTTTACCTTCTCCCCAAAATCCACAAACCTAACTGTCCTGGCAGACCCATTCTTTCTTCCTGTTCATGTCCTACTGAAATTATTTCCACATACCTTGACTCCATCCTATCCCCACTGGTTAAATCCCTTCCTACCTGTGTTCAGGACACCTCACATGCTCTCCGTCGTCTCCAGGAATTCCGTTCTCTAGGCCCCTATCCCCTCATCTTCACCATGGATGTCCAGTTCCTCTACACCTCCATCCCCCACCAGGAGGATCTCAAAGCCCTCCGTTTCTTCCTTGACAGGAGAAGTAACCAATCCCCGTCTACTGATTTCTCCTCTGCCTAGCGGAGCTGGTCCTTACCCTTAATACCTTATCGTTTGACACCTCCCATTTCCTCCAAATACAAGGCGTAGCTATGGGCACGTGCATGGACCCTAGCTATACCTGCCTCTTTGTAGGGTACATCGAACAATCCTTGTTCGAGATGTACCAGGGCTCCATCCCCGAACTCTACCTCCGCCACATCAACGACTGCATTGGTGCTACCTCCTGCACCCAGACACAACTCACTGACATCATCCATTTCACCATTAACTTCCATCCGGCACTCAAATGCACCTGGACCATTTCCGACATTTCCCTACCATTTCTGGACTTCAATATCTCCATTGCAGGTGATAGACTTCTGACCGCCATCCACTATAAACCCTCTGACTCCCATGGCTATCTGGACTGTACTTCTTCCCACATGCTTCCTGTAAAGAGCCCATCCCATTCTCCCAATTCCTCCGTCTATGCCGCATCTGCTCCCAGGATGAGGTGTTCCACACCAGGGCATCGGAGATGTCCTCATTCTGCAGGGAAAGGGGGTTCCTCTCTTCTACCATAGATGAGGCTCTCACCAGGGTTTCTTCGATACCCCATGACACTGCTCTCTCTCCCCATCCCCCCCACTCATAATAAGGGCAGAGTCCCCTTTGTCCTCACTTTCCACCCTACCAGCCGGCACGTACAACAAATAATCCTCCATCATTTTTGCCACCCCCAACGTGACCCCACCACTTGTCACATCTTCCCTTCTCCTCCCCTGTCTGCTTTCCACAGAGACTGCTCCCTCCGTAACTCCCTGGTCCATTTGTCCCTTCACACCCGAACCAACCCCTCTCCGGTCACTTTCCCTTGCAACTGCAAGAAATGCTACAATTGTCACTTTACCTCGCCCCTTGACTTCATTCAATGATCCAAGCAGTCTTTCCAGGTGCGACAGAGGTTCACCTGCACCTCCTCCAACCTCATCTATTGTATCCGCTGCTCTAGATGTCGGATGATCTACATCGGTGATACCAAGCGTAGGCTTGGCGATCACTTTGCCGAACACCTCCACTCGGTTCGCAATAACCAACCTGATCTCCGCACTCCGCACTGCTCAGCACTTTAACTCCCCCTCCATTCCGAATCTGACCTTTCTGTCCTGGGCCTCCTGCATGGTCAAAGTAAGGACCACCGGAAATTGGAGGAGCAGCATTCCATATTCCGCTTGGGCAGTTTGTTCCCCAGTGGTATGAACATTTACTTCTCTAATTTCCGGTAATCATTACTATCAAGCCCCCCCCCCCCCCCCCCCCCCCCCCCCCCCCCCCCCCCCCCCCCCCACCCTCACATCAGTCTGAAGAAGGGTTTTGGCCCGAAACGTTGCCTATTTCCTTCGTTCCATGGATGCTGCCTCAACTGCTGAGTTTCTCCAGCATTTTTGACTACCTTCTTTCCCTCTCAACCCCATTCTCCTGTCTTCTCTCCATAACCCCTGACACCCACACTCATCAGCAACCTGACAATCTCTGCATTAAAAGGCTTGGCCAAGCTACCTTCCATTCCCCTTACTCCACCAATCTGGCTTCCTCCCATTTTCCTTTCTCCAACAAACTGGCTACCTCCCATTCCCTTTACTCCCCCAAGATGTCTACCTCCCATTCATTCCCCATACTCCCCCAAGCTGGCTACCTCCCATCCCTTCCTCACCCAAACTAGGTTCCTCCATCCCTTACACCCGTAAGCAAGCAACCTCCCTCCCCTTGCTCCCACAAGCTGGCTGACTACCTTACTCCCCCCAATCTAGCTATCTCCAATCCCTTACTCTCCCAAGCTGGCAACCTCCCATTCCTTATTCTTTGTATTTTTTATTTAATTTTTTATAATTTTTTATTAGAAGTCATATACAATAGGGTACATTAAGAATAATATAATACATTTCATGTACAACTTCTGTTTTTGAATTTAATAATAAATAAATAATATAAGCAAAAAGAGAGAAAACGAAAGTTAGGTAAGGTGGTGAATGTGATAGTTCATGAAAAGTACAAGAAAAAGAGAGAAAGGAGGAGAGATATTTTAAAAAAAGGATAATGAAAGGAAAATAATATGAAAGAGATATACCTACTTCGTATCTTTGCACACCCCTCACCCGGTTCTGAAACAGTTTATTTTCAGGATTATGTTGCACCATATGCTTGTAATAAATCGATAAAGGGAGACCAAATATTTAAGAATTGGTCTGATTTGCCTGCTAGGACGAATCTCATATCTTCTAGGTGTAACAATTCAGACATGTTTGAAATCCACATTTTAAGCGTTGGTATTGGTGCATTTTTCCAGAAGTTTAATATAAGTTTTTTTGCCGCAATTAAGCCACAATTAAGGAAACTCTCTTGGAACGAAGTCAGCTCAGAGCCAGTCTCCATTGTTCAAAAGATAATCTATTCTGCATTTGGGTTCATTTCTGAAGTTTTATGCAAAAGACAAAAGAGTGGTGAGACATTTGGAAATATTTTATTCAATTTAGTTTTTGAGTAATATAATCTACGTAAAATTTTTAATTAAGAAGTTTTATGTATTTACTTCTAAGAAAAAAAGAAAAAAAAAGAATTGTCCAACAAGTAAATTATATTTTTTAATATTCATTGCCCAGTGATAGTACAGAAAGTTAGGTAGTGTCAGTCTGCCGAATTCCTTGGGTTTACACAGGTGACTGCTTTGAATATAGTCCCATATTAAATTTGTGATATCAGAGTCAAGTTAAAGGAAAAAAATTAGGTAAATATATTTGTATTGATTGAAATAAATATAAGATTTGTGGCAGTAAAATCATATTTATGGCATTTATTCTGCCTAGTAAAGACATCGGTAGTGTTTTCCAAAATTTAATCAAAGCATTTAATTTAGTAATCAATTCAATTCAATTCAAATTTAATGTCATTGCACAGATACAAGTATGGGTACAACGAAATGCAGTTTAGTGTCGGTACGTAGTGATAGCAATGTTTAGATAAATACAGATAAATAAATACAGATGTGGGAATCTATCGGCGAGACTCCGAGTTCAGCAGTGCGATGGTGTTATTGTAGAAGCTACGCCTCATCCTGCTGGTGCGGGACCTGAGGCTCCTGTACCGCCTCCCCGATGGTAGGAGGGCAAACAGTCCATGGTTAGGGTGGGAGGGGTCCTTGATGATCTTCCCAGCCCGTCTCAGACACCGTTTTCGGTGGAGGGCATCCAAAGCAGGGAGCGGGGCAACCGATGATGTGCTGGGCGGTTTTTCACCACCCGTTGTAGTGCCTTCCTGTCTGCTACGGTGCAACTGCTGTACCATACCGTAAAGCAGGTGGTCAGGATGCTTTCGATGGTACAGCGGTAGAAGTTGGTCAGGATCAGGGGGACAGGTGGACTTTTTTGAGCCTCCTCAGGAAGTAAAGGCGCTGCTGCGCCTTTTTGACCAGCTTGGAGGTGTTGAGGGACCAGGACAGATCCTCTGAGATGTGTACCCCGAGGAATTTGTAGTTGGAGACCCGCTCCACCTCAGTCCCGTTTTATATGGATGGGGGTGTGTCTGCCCCCTCTGTTTCCTGAAGTCGACAATGATCTCCTTCGTCTTTTGGGAGTTGAGGACGAGGTTGTTATTGGCACACCAGGTTGTCAGGTGCTGGACCTCCTCCCTGTAGGCTGACTCGTCGTTATCGCTGATCAGTCCTACCACCGTGGTGTCGTCGGCAAATTTTATGATGGCGTTGGAGCTAAACTTAGGGATGCAGTCATGGGTGAAGAGAGAGTAGAGGAGAGGACTGAGCACACAGCCCTGTGGCACGCCAGTGTTCAGTGTTATAGTGGAGGAGGTGAGGTTGTTTGATCCTAACAGACTGGGGTCTGTTATGAGGAAATCCAGTGTCCAATTGCAGAGGGAAGTGGAGATGCCAAGACCGCTGAGTTTGGTGATCAAGCTAGCGGGTATGACAGTGTTAAAGGCGGAACTGAAGTCGATGAACAGCAGCCTGATGTAGGTGTTATTGCTGTCCAGGTGGGTCATGGCAGAGTGTAGGGCCGCAGATATGGCGTCTTCTGTTGACCTATTGGTCCGGTAGGCAAACTGATGGGGTCCAGTGGGGGGGAAGGCTGGCTTTGAGGTGAGCCAAGATCAGCCGCTCGAAGCACTTGGCGATGACAGGGGTGAGTGCCACTGGCCGGAAATCATTGAGACTCCCTGTCGCTGATTGTTTGGGCACTGGCACAATGGTAGATGTCTTGAGGCAAGTGGGGACGACACCCTGGGCCAGTGACAGATTGAAGATGTCAGTGAGGACCAGGGATAGTTGTCCAGCACATGCCCTGAGCACCCGCCCGGGGATGCCATCGGGGCCGGCAGCTTTGTGCTCATTCACCTTGCTCAGTGCATCCTGTACAGCAAGGGCATATAGTTTGCATTAAATAAAGATTTATATTTTCTAGTAATTTGAATACCCAGATATTTAAATTTTTCTGTAGCAATTCTAAAGGGGGATTTTAAAAGGTGTCGGTTCTTGAGGTTTTACCATCATAATTTCACTTTTATTCCAATTTATTCTATATCTTGAAAAGGATCCAAATTCTTCTATTAAATTTAATATATTTGGTATGCTGATTCGCTTACTCCCGGATGCCAGCTACCTCCCTTCCTTTACTCCCCAAACAGCCATCTCCCATCCCTTACCTCAAACTGGCTTCCTCCCATCCATTAACCCCCCCCCCCCCCCCAAAGACGACATTCTTGCACCCCTTACTCTCCCAAGCTGGCGACGTCCCATCCCTTAATCCCCCAAGCTGGCTTCCTCCCATCCATTACCCCCCCAATGCAAGTTGGCTTCCTCCGATTCCCCTTACTACCCCTAGCTGGCTATCTCCAATCCCTTACTCCCCCAAGCTGGCTGCATCCCATCCATTACTTCACCATGCTGGCTACCACCCATTCTTTACTACCCACAAGCTATCCTCCATCACTTACTCACCAAAGCTGGGTCCCTCTATCCCTTACTCCCCCCAAGCTGGCTACCTCCAATTCCACTTATTACACCAAGCTGGCTACCTCCCATCACTTACTCACCCAAAATTGGTCACTCCACCCCTTTTTCCCCCAAGCTTGCTGCTCCCCCCCCCCCCCCCCCCCCCCCCCCCCCCCCCCCCACAGCTGGCTACCTGCGATTTGCCTTAGTCCCCCAAGCTGGCTACCTCCAATTCCTCTTACTCGCCCAAGCAGGCTACCTCCTATTCCACTTATTCCACCAAGCTGGCTACCTCCTTTTAACCTCACTCCACCAAGCTGGCTACCTCCCATTCGCCTTACTCCCTCCGATTCCGTTTTAACCAAAGCTGGCTGCCTCCCATCCTTTACTCCCCCCAAGCTGGACCTCCCCATCTCTTACTTCCACCCTTAGCTGGATTCCTGCCATTCACCTTACTCCACAAGCTGGCTACCTCCCATCCTTTACTCCCTCAAGCTGGAAACCCCCCATCACTTATTCACCCAAGCTGGGTCCCTCCATCCCTTACTCCCCATGCTGGCTAACACCCATCCCTTACACCTCCAAGCTGGCTGCCTGCCATTCGCCTTAGTCCCTCAAGCTGGCTGCCTCCCATCCCTTCCTCCCACAAGCTGGCTGCCTCCCATCCGGTACCACCCAAGCTGGCTACGTTCCATCCTTTAATGCACCAAAGCTGATTTCCTCCCATCCGCATGCTGATTTCCTCCGATTCCCCATACTCATCTAAACTGGCTACCTCCCATTCCTTAGTCTGCCAAGCTGGCAACCACCCACCCCTTACTCCCCCAATCTGGTTACCTCACATTCCCTTTATACCCCTAGGTTGGCTACATCCCATTCCCCTTACTATCCCAAGCTGGCTACTTCCCATTCCCCTTACTCCACCAAGCTGGCTACCTCCCATTTCATAATCTGCCAAGCTGGTGTCCTCCCATTCTCCTTACTCCCCCTAGCTGGCTTCCTCCGATTCCTTCCTCAAGCTGGCTGCCTCCCAACCCCCAAGCTGGGTCACTCCATCCATTACTTCCGCACTTAGCTGGCTTCTTGCCATTAATCTTACTCCCCCAAGCTGGCTACCTCTAATCCCTTACTTCCCCAAGATGGGTCAGTCCCTCCATCCAGACTTCCCCAATCTGGCTGACTCCCAGCCCTTACTCTCCCAAGCTGCTACCTCGCATCCCTTACTCGCCTTTCGCCCTTGATGGCTACCTCCCCTTCTCCTTACTTCCCCCAAGCTGGCTTCTTCCCATCCTTTACACCCCCCAAGCTGGCTACACCCCATCCGTATTCACCCAAGCTGGGTCCCTCCATCCATTACTCCCCCAAACGGGCTGACTCCCATCCCTAACTCCCCCAAGCTGGCTACCTCTGATTCCCCTTACTCCCCTGAAGCTGGCTACATCCCATTCCCCTTACTACCCCAAAGCTGGCTGCATCCCATTCCCCTTACTACCCAAGGTGGCTACTTCCCATTCCTCTTATTCCCCCAAACTGGCTACCTGCCATTCGCCTCAGTCCCTCAAGCTGGCAGCCTCCCATCCCTTCCTCCCTCAAGCTGGCTACCTCCCATTCACCTTACACCCCGAAGCCGGATACCTCCATTGCCCTTAATCTCCCAAGCAGGCTAACTCCGATTCCCCATACTCCACCATTCTGGTTTCCTTCCATTCTACCTACTCCCCCCATGCTGGTTTCTTCCCATCCGGTATCCCTCAAGCTGGCTTCCTCCGATTCCCCTTACACCCCAAGCTGACTACCTCCCACTCCTTACACCCCCATGCTGGCTACCTCACATTCATTCCCCTTACTACATCAAGCTGGCTATTTCGCATCCCCCTTACTCCAACAATCTGGCTGCCTCCTATCCATTAACCCCCAAGCTGACTACCTCCCATCCCTTACTCCCCTAAGCTGACTTCCTTCCATCCACAAGCTGACTTCCTCCAATTCCTCATATTCACCCAAGCTGGCTACCTCCCATTCCGTAATTCGCCGATTCCCTTACTACCCCAAGCTGGCTACCTCCGATTCCCCTTAATCCCCCAAGGTGGATATCTCCCATCCTTTAATTCCCCAAGCTGGCTGCATCCTATCACTTACTCCCCCAAGCTGGCTACATCCCATCCCTTACTCCCCGTAAGCTGGCTTCTTCCCACCCATATCCCCTAAGCTGGCTTCCTCTGATTCCCCTTTCGCCCAAGCTGTCTGCCTCCCTCCCACCCCTTACTCCTCCCCCCCCCCCCATGCTGGGTACCTCCATCCTCCCTTTAGCTGGCTTCATGCCATTCCCCTTACTCCCCCTAGCTGGCTACCTCCCATTCACCTTACTCCGCCCATTCCCATACACCCCTCCCCCAAGCTTGCTACCTCCCATATGGTAGCCCCCAATCTGGCTACCTACCACCCATTCATTAGTCCCCAAAGCTGGCTTCCTCCCATCCAGTATCCCCCCCAAGCTGGCTTCCTATCATACTCCTTACGCTACCAAGCTGTCTACCTATCATACTCCTTACACTAGCAATGTTACAAAATGTTGAGATTTTATCCCATCTGATAAAGCATAAAAGGAAGTTTAATTTGACACTTATTCACTTTCATATCTTCAGTATTACAAAATGTATGGCCATTTTCATGCTCGGAAATTAGCATCTTGTTCCCTATTGCTTTTCCATTGACTTAACACAAAAGCTGTGATCAAGGACAGTCAAAAGCCCATAACTTTCTTAAAAATTAAGAGAACTGAATGAAATGTTCAGTTATTGTAGATTGAAGCATTCTGAAACAAATATAAAACTTCTTACTTGGATGACCTGAATAATTAGTTAGTTACCTAATTGTAGTTAATTACAAAATTGACCATTGTGATGGAAATAATAAACTCCCAGACTGCCGTGAAAATTCAAAAAATTGATACTCTCTAGATCAGAACTGTAATATTATTGTATTACATGCTGTAAATCCGTAACAGATAGGTAAATAAATTACAATTTTCAGCAATAGACCAAGTCTTTATGGAGAAGATCAGTTGCTAGCTGGTACATTGGCATATCATAATCAGTAGCATCATCATACTCCTCAGATTGTAACCAATAAGCAACTCTGTACACCTTGTTTATCCTCAACTTTTCAATTTTGGCATTGTAAACTACAAGTTTTTGCTCTTCAAACCACGCATGACATGCTTTCCTGCCCACTACTTTCCCATTAACAATGTCCTGTAGATTCTATTTCTTAAGGAAATGATTTTTTTTCATAGCCTAAGTATGCAAATAACATACTAATCCCATTCACACAAGAATTCACAATATAACATGATTTTTAAATCTCACTGTCATGAAGTTATATGCCTGATGGAAGGAATCTAATGTTTAATTCCCATAAATTAATCTAGAAACATCCACTCAATATAATCAAAATTACTATTATTTTGCACAATGGAAGGTGGCAAGCGTGGGGGAATAAGGGGAATGGGAGTTATCCAGCTTGGTGCAGTAAGGGGAATGGGAGGTAGCCAGCTTTGGGGTGTAAGGGTTGGGAGGTAGCTAGCTTGGGGGAATAAGGGATGGGGGTAGCTAGCTTGGGGGAGTAGGGGGAATGGGAGGTAGCCAGTTTAGTGGAGCAAAGGGAATAGGAGGTAGCCGGCTTGGGGTAGTAAGGAGAATGGGACGTCGCCAGCTTGGGGCAGTAAGGGAAATCGGATGAAGCCAGCTTGGGGGTAACAAAGGATGGAGGGACCCAGCATGGGGAGTAAGGGATGTGAGGCAGCCAGCTTGGGGGAGGGAGTAAGGGAATCGGATGAAGCCAGCATGGGGGAGAGTAAGTAGCGATGTTACAAAACCTGCCTTCAGCGGCGCTGCAGTTCTGCCACTGGCTGTGTGCGCGACTTTTACGCATTTGGGGGGGGGGGGGGGGGGGAGGCGGGATTAAAATGCCATGTTCTACTGCCTGTCTGAGGCAGATTTCCTCGGGCTGCTAGCTGTTGAAGAATAATCGATCCGGTTCCGTTCCCGATTTTTTTGTTAATCGCGAGACAATTAATAATTAGATTAAAATAAAAAGCGACCTCTAATGCCCTCAACACCTACAACATGACGGATCGCAAGAACGGGACAAAACAATGGGTAAGTCGTGTATTTTACATATAATCTTGCTTCTTGGGATGGTTTTAAATCTAATTTATGTTGCGAAAATGTGATTTGGGCCCCATACGAACCAGCAGTGTTTTTCCTGCCGATATGGGGTTCAAATTCACTGCAAATGCAATGTTCCATTCGATCGTATTCCAGAAAAACCTACTCGCAAGATGATTTAAATGCTTTTTTGGACAATCATGTCATAAGAGCATCTAAATCGTCTATATTTTGTGTAATTGTCTATCCATAGTCAATATTTTTATACTAAATATCAGTTTCAGTCCCCTGAATCTGACTACCTCCCATTAGCCTTCCTCCACCAAGCTGGCTACCTCCCATCCCTTACTCACCCCAAGCTGCGTCTCTCCATCCCTTACTACCCCAAGCTGGCAACCTGCCATTCGCCTTAGTCCCTCAAGTTGGCTGCCTCCCACCCACCCGTTCCTCCCACGTTGGCTGTCTGCCATCCCTTACTGCCCCAAGCTGACTTCATCCCATCCGCAAGCTGACTTCTTCCGATTCCCCATACTCGCCCAAGCTGGCTACTTCTCATTCTGTAATCTGCCAAGCTGGTTTCCTCCCATTCCCTTGCTCACACAAGCTGGTTACCTACGATTCCCCTTACTCCCCCAAGCTGGCAAACTCCCATCCTTTAATCCCCCAAACTGGCTAAATCCTACTTCCCCTTACTCCCCCAATCTGGCTACTTCCCATTCCCCTTACTCCCCCAAGCTGGCTACATCCCTTACCCCTTACTACCTACCCCAAGCTGGCTACCTCCCATTACCCTTACTGCATGCACAAAGCTGGCTAACTCCCATTCCCCTTATTCCCCCACGCTTGCCACCTTCCATTCGTTAAAGGATGGGAGGTAGTCAGCTTGGTAAAGTAAAGGGAATGGGAGGTAGCCAGCTTCGGGGAGGGAGTAAGGGGAATGGGAAGTATGGGGAATGGTGTGTCTCCAGCTAGGAGGAGTAAGGGGAATGTGAGGTAGCCAGCTTGGGAGAGCAAAGGATGAGAGCAAGCCAGCTTGGGGGAGTAAGGGATGGGATGCAGCCAGCTTGGGGGAGTAAGGGATGGGAGATAGCCAGTTTGGGGAAGTAAGAGGAATCGGACGGAGTATGCCAACTTGTGGGCGGGATAATGGATGGGAGTAAGCCAGCTTGGGGGAGTGAGGGGTGGGAGGTAGCCAGCTTGGGTTAAGGGATGGGAGAAGGCTGTTTGGGGAGTAAAGGAACTGAGTGAGGTAGCCAGTATGCGGGAGGTAAGCAATGGGAGGATGCCAGCTTGGGTGAATAAGGAATGGCAGGTAGCCAATTTGGAGGAGTAAGGGGAATGATAATAAGCCAGCTTGGGGGAGTAAGGGATGAGATATAACTAGCTTGGGAGAATAAGAGATGGGAGGTAACTAGCTTGGGGGGAGTAAGGGATGGGAGGTTGCCAGCGTGGGGGAGTAAGGGATGGGTGGTTGGCCAGCTTGGGAAAGTAAGGGATTGGATGTAGCCAGCTTGGGGGAGGGAGCAAGGGGAGGGAGGTTGCCAGGTTATGGGTGTTAGGTATGGAGGGACCCAGCTTGGGTAAGTAAGGGATGGGAGGCTAGCTTAGCTAGCTTTGGGGAGAAAGGGATGGGAAGGAGCTAGCTTCTTCCCATCCCTAAGGGGAATGGGAGGTCGCCAGCTTGGGGGAATAAGGAGAATGGGAAGAAAGCTTCTTGGCACATTACGGGACGGGATGTAGCCAGCTTGGGCGAGTATGGGAAATAGGGTGAAGTCAACTTGTGGATGGGAGGATGTCAGCTTGAGAGAATAAGGGATGGGATGTAGCCAGCATGGGGGGGGGGGGGGAGAAAGGGGAGGGAGGTTGACAGGTTATGGGTATAAGGGGAATGGGAGGTAGCCAGCTTGAGGGAGGAAGGGATGGGGAACAGCCAGCTTGAGTGACTAAGTCAAATGGCAGGTAGCCAACTTGGTGGAGTAAGGGATGGGAGGGCAGCCAGTGTGGGACAGTAAGGCGAATAGAAGGTAGTCAGCTTGGGGGAGTAAGGGAAGGGAGGTAAACAGCTTGGGGGAGTAATGGATGGGAGGGAGGGTGCCAGCTTCGGAGAGTAAGGAATGGAAGGTAGCCAGTGTGGGGAAGTAAGGGATGGGAGTTGCCAGCTTGAGAGAGTAAGGGGAGGGAGGTCACCAGGTTACTTACGGGCTGGCTGTAAGGGACGGAAGGACCCAGCTTGGGTGAGTAAGGGGATAGACCGTAGCCAGCTTGGGGGAGTAAGGGATGGGAGATAGCCTGCTTTGGGAATTATGTGGACTGGGAGGTAGCCAGCTTGGGCAGTAACAGATGGGAGTTAGCCAGCTGGTGGTATTGGGTGGTAGCCAGCATGGGGGCAGTAAGGCGAATGGTGGAGTAGCCATCTCGGGGGAGTAAGGGAGGGGAGGTAGCCAGCTTGAGGGACTAAGTGGAATGGGAGGTAGCCAGCTTGGGGGATGAAGGAGAATGGGAGGAAAGCAGCTTGGCAGATTACGGAATGTGAGGTAGCCGGCTTGGGCGAGTATGGGGAATCGGAGGAAGTCAGCTTGCAGATGGGATGAAGTCAGCTTGGGGGAGTAAGGGATGGAAGGTAGCCAGCTTGGGGGTGTAAGGAGAATGAGAGATAGCCAACTTGGTGGAATAAGTGGAATGGGAGGTAGCCAGCTTGGGGGTGTAAGGGGAATGGGAGGTAGCCAGCATTTGGGAGTAAGGGGAATTGGAGATAGCCAGCTTGGGTGTAACGGATGGGTGGTATGAGGAATCAGAGGAAGTCAGCTTGGGGCAGTAAGGGATGGGAGGGAGCCAGCTTGGGCGGTATCGGATGGGAGGTAGCGAGCTTGGGGGAGTAAGGGGAATGGGAGGTAGCCAGCTTGGGCGAGTAAGGGGACTGGGAGGTAGCCAGCATGTGGCAGTAAGAGGAATTGGAGGTAGCCAGCTTGGGGAAGTAAGGGATGGGAAGTAAGGGACGGGAAGGCCGTTTGGGGAGTAAAGAAAGGGAGCTAGCTGGCATGGGGATGTAAGCAAAAGGAGGAAACCAGCTTGGGTGAAAAAGGAATGGAAGGAAGCCAGTTTAGGGCCGTAAGGGTAATTGCAGGAAGCCCGCTTTGGGGAGAAAGGGCTGGGAGGTAGTCAGCTTGGGGACTAAGGGATGGGAGGTAGCTAGCTTGGGAGAACAAGGGATGGAAGGTAGCTGCTAGCTTGGGAATAAGGGGAATCACAGGAAGCCAGCTTGTGGGCGGAAAGAATGGGAGGTATCTAGCTTGGTGGTGTAAGGGGAATGGGGAGGTAACCAGCTTGGGAGATTAAGGGGAATGGGAGGAGGTAGCCAGTTTAGTGGAAAAATGGGAATATGACGTTGCCGGCTTGGGGGAATGTGGAAAATGGGACGTAGCCAGCTTGAGGGAATAAGTGGAATCGGAGAAAGCCAGTTTGAGGGGAATAAAGGATGGAGGGACCCAGCTTGTGGGAGTAAGGGATGGGAGGCAGCCAGCTGGGGGAGTAAGGGGAATCGGATGAAGCCAGCTTGGGGGAGTAAGGAGAATGGGAGGTAGATAGCTTGGAGGAGTTATGGTAATCGGAGGAAGCCATCTTGGGGGAGTAAGGAGAATGTGACGTAGCCAGCTTGGGGGAATAATGGGAATCAGTGGAAGCCAGCAAGAGGGATACCAGATGGGAGGAAGCCAGCTTGGGGGAGTAATGAATGGGAAGTAGCAAGCTTGGGGGCTACCAGATAGGTGGTAGCAACCTTGGGGGGTGGGAGTACAGGGAACGGGAGGTAGCCAGCTTGGTTGGGATAAGGGGAGTGGGAGGTAACCAGATTGGAGGAGAACGGATGGGAGTGCTTGTGGGAGGAAGGGATGGGAGGCAACCAGCTTTAGGGAGTAAGGTGAATGGGAGATACCCAGCTTGGGGGAATATGGGACGGGAGGTAGCCAGCTAAGGGGAGTAAGGGATGGGAGGTAGATAGCTTAGGGAGTAATTGATGGGAGGTAGCCAGCTTTTGGGAGGAACGAATGGGAGGCAGCAAGCTTGAGGGACTAATGCGAATGGCAAGTAGCCAATTTGGGGCAGTAAGGGATGGGAGGTAGTCAGCTTGGGGAGTAAGGAATGGGAGGGAGTCAGCTTGGGGGAGTAAGGGGAATCGGAGGAAGCCAGGTTGGGGGATAACAGATGGGAGAAAGCCATCTTGCGGGGAGTATGGTGAATGGGAGGACACCAGCTTGGCAGATTACGGAATGGGAGTAGCCTGTTTGGCCGAGTATGGGGAATCAGAGGAAGTCAGCTTGCGGATGGAAGGAAGTCAGCTTGGGGGAATTAAGTGATGGAAGGTACTAGCTTGGACGGGGTACCAGATGGGAGGTAGCGAGCTTGGGAACGGAGGTGAATGGCAGGTAGCCAGCTTGGGGAAGTAAGGGGAATGGGGGAAGTAGCCAGCATGAGGTAGTAAGGGGAATGGGATGTAGCCAGCTTGGGGGAGTAAGGGGAATGTGATGTATCCAGATTGGGGGAGTAAGGAATGTGAGGTAGCCAGCTTGGGGGACAGTAAGTGATGGGATGCAGCCAGCTTGGGGGAGTAAGGGATGGGAGAGATAGCTAGCTTGGGGAAATAAGGGGAATTGGAGGTAGCCACCTTGGGGGAGAGTAAGGGAATGGGAGGAAACCAGCTTGGCGGATTTTGGTATGGGAGGTAGCCAGCTTGGGCGAGTATGGGCAATCGGAGGAAGTCAGCTTGCGGGTGGGAGGAAGTCAGCATGGGGCAGTAAGGGATGGGAGGAAGCCAGCTTTGGCACTACCGGATGGGAGGTAGCGAGTTTGGGGGAGTAAGACAATAGACAATAGGTGCAAGAGAAGGCCATTCGGCCCTACGAGCAAGCACCACCATTCAATGTGATCATGGCTGATCATTCCCAATCAGTACCCATCTTTGCTACGTTGTACTTCTTCGCTTTAATTTTTATACTGTCCCTGACGTCCCTTTCCAGCGATGGTCACCCCTTTCTCCCCTTGGAATCTTTCTTCCACCTAGGAATGATCCTGCACCTTCTGTATTATTCCTAGAAATACCTGCCATTTTTGTTACACTGTCATCACTGCTAGTGTATCTTTCCAGTCAACTTTGGCCAGCTTCTCCCTCATGGCCCCATAGTCCCCTTTATTCAACCGTAACACTGACACCTCCAATCTACCTTTCTCCCTCTCAAATTGTAGATTAAACATGACCATGTTATGGTCACTGCCTCCTAATGGCTCACTAACCTCAAGGTCCTTTGTCAAATCCGGTTCAATACATAACACTAAATCCAGAATTGCCTTCTTCCAGGTAGGCTCCACTACAAGCTGTTCTAAGAATCCAACACAACGGCACTCTACAAAGTCCCTTTCTTGGGGTCCAGTACCAATCTGATTTTCCCAGTCTACCTGCATGTTGAAATCTCCCATAACAACCACAGCATTACTTTTTCTACATGCCAATTTTAACTCCTGATTCAACTTGCGCCCTATGTCCAGGATACTGTTTGGTCCCATTAGGGTATTTTTACCTTTACAATTCCTAAGTTCTATCCATACTGACTACACATCTCCTGCTTCAATGTCACCCCTTGCAAGGGACTGAAATTCATTCCTCACCAACAGCGCAACCCCACCCCCTCTGCCCACCTGTTTGTCTTTTCGATATGACCCTTGAATATTCAGTTCCCAGCCCTGGCCCTCATGCAGCCATGTCTCAGTAAATCCCACAACATCATATTTGCCAGTTTTTAAATGAGCCTCAAGCTCGTCCACTATATTTCTTATACTTTGCACATTCATGTACAACACTTTGGCCTCTGTATTCACTTCCCCCTTGCACCACTCGCAATTGGCCCTGACCTTACTCTCCTGTCCCTTCTCGAGCTTTCCTTCCCATTAATTCAAGAATCTTTTGTAATTTTTCCTTTAGCCATTTCCCCTTCAACTCCATCTTTATACTCCTAATTTGTCAATCCCTCCCCCTCCCCCACTATTTAGTTTAAACCCACACGTGTAGCCCTAGCAAACATGCCTGCCTGAATGTCAGTCTCCCTCCAGTTACCCGTCCCTTTTGGACAGGTCACCCCTACCCCAGAAGAGATCCCAGTGGTCAATAAATCTAAATACTTGCTCCGTGGTCCAGCCCCTCAGCCACACATTCAGATCCGCTATCTATCTAACTGCTCCTGTCCTCACTAACACGATAAGGATGGGAGTCCACCAGCTTGGTGGAGTAAGGGATGGAGGGACCCAGCTTGGGTGAGTAAGGGATGGGAGGTAGCCAGCTTGAGGGAATAAGGAAAATGGAAGGTAGTCAGCGTAGGGGAGTAAGGGATGGGAGGTAGCCAGCTTGGGGGAATAAGGATGGGAGTCAGCCAGCTTGGGGGCGTCAGGGATAGAGGGATCCAGTTTTGGTGAGTAAGTGATGGGGGGTAGCCAGCTTCGGAGAGTAAAAGATCGGAGGTAGACAGATTGGGGGAGTATAAGGGGGTATGGGAGGGAGGTAGCCAGCTTGGGGAGTAAAGAGAATGGGAGATAGCCAGCTTGGGGGGAGTAAGGGGAATGTGAGTGGTAGCCAGCTTGGGCGGTGGGGTGGGGGGAGTAACGGATGGGAAGGTAGCCAGCAAGGGGGAGTAAGGGATGGGAGGTAGCTTAGCTTGGGGGAGTCAGGGATAGGAGGTAGCTAGCTTGGGGGAGTAATGGCTGAGTGTCAGCCAGCTTGGGGGAGTATGGATGAGGAAGGAGGAATGGGAGTTAGCCTGTTTGGGCGATTGAGGGGAATGGGAGGAAGCCAGCTTGGGCAAGTATGTGGAATCGGAGGAACTCAGCTTGTGGATGGGAGGAAGTCTGCTTGGGGCAGTAAGGGATGGGAGGTAGCCAGCCTGGGTGATACCGGATAGGAGGTAGCGAGTTTCGGGGAGTCAAGGGAATGAGAGGTAGCCAGCTTGGGGCAGGGAGTAAAGAGAATGGGAGGAAGCCTGCTTGTTGGATGGAGTAAGGTTAATAGGAGGTAGCCAGCTAGGGGGAATAAGTGCAATGGGGGGTAGCAAACATGTGGGAGTTAGGGGAATGGGAGGTAGCCAGCGTGGTGCAGGAAGGAGGATGGGAGGGAGGTAGCCAGTGTGGTGCAGGAAGGCGGATGGGAGGTAGCCAGTGTGGGGTGGGGGGAGTGTGGGGTGGGATTCAGACAGCTTGGGGGAGTAAGGGATGGAAGGAGCCTTATTGGCTGAGAAAGTGATGGGGGTTAGCCAGCTTGGGGAAGGAAGTAAAGGATGGGAGGTAGCCAGCTTGGGGGATAGTAAGGGGAATGGGAAGTAGCCAGATTGGGGGAATAAGGGGAATGGGAGATAGCCAGCTTGGTGGATGGAGTAAGGGGAATGGGAAATAGCCAGCTTTTGGTAGTAAGGGATTCCAGCTAGGGGGAGTAAGGGATGGGAGGTAGACGGTTTGGAGGAAGTAAGGGATAAGGTGAGTGGCAGGAAGTCAGCTAAGAGCGGATGTAAAGGATGGGGGACCCAGCTTGGGGGAGTAAGGAATGGGAGGCAGCCAGCTTGGGGGAAAGGGGAATTGGAGGAAGCCAGCTTGTGGGAGTAAGGAGAATGGGAGACAGCCAGTTTGGGGGGAGTAAGGGGAATGGGAGGTAGCCAGCTTGCGGGAGTAAGGGGAATGGGAGTACGCCAGCTTGGGGGAGGGAGTAAGGAGAATGGGAGGAAACCAGCTTGGTAGATTATGAAATGGGAGGTAATCAGCTTGGGCGAGTATGGAGAATCTGAGGAAGTCGGGGGAATCCTTATTCCAGCCTTGGTGAGGTAAGGGGACTGGGAGGTAGCCAGCTTGCTGGATGGAGTAAGGGAAATGGAGGAAGCCTGTTTGGGTGATTAAGTGGAATGGGAGATAGATCGTTTTCAGTGAGTAAGGGATGGGACGGTTAGCCAGATTGGTGCATAAAGGGATGGTGGGACCCATCTTGGGTGAGTAAGGGATGAGAGGTAGCCAGTGAGGGTATGTAGGGGGCTGGGAGGTAGCCAGCAATGGAGGAGGTGTAAGGGATGGGTGGAAAACCAGCTTGGCCGATTACAGAATGTTGAAGACATCCAGATTGGAAGGGCGAGTATGGGGAATCCAGTGGAAGTCAGGTTGCAGATGGGATGAAGTCTGCTTGGAGGCAGTAAGGGAAGAGAGGTAGCCAGGCTGGGCGATACTGGATAGGAGGTAGCGAGTTGGGTGAGTAAGGAGGGGAGTAGCCAGTTGGGCAGGGAGTAAAGGACAATGGGAGGGAAGCTGCTTGGTTGGTGTGTGAAGGTCAATAGGAGGTAGCCAGCTAGGTGGAATAGGGGAATGGGAGGTAACTGCTTGGGAGAGTAAGGGGAATGGGGGGTAGCCAGTTTGTGGGAGTAGGAAAATGGGAGGACACAAAACATATGGGAGGAAGTAAAGGGGAATGGGCGCTGGCAGCTTGGGGATGTAATGGATGCGTGTGGGAGGGATTTGTGCACAGTGGCCATGGCGTGGGCTGAAGGTGGGATGTGGAGGTAGCCAGTGTGGGGGGAGTAAGGGGAATGGGAAGTGGCCAAATTGGGGGAGCAAGGGAAATGGGAGGTAGCAGCTTGGTAGAGTAAGGGGAGTGCGAAGTAGCCAGCTTGGGGTAGTAAGGGGTAATGGTGTGTAGCCAGCTAGGGGGAGTAAGGGGAATGTGAAGTAGCCAGCTTGGGGGAGTAAGGGTTGAGAGGTAGCCAACTTGGGGTTGTAAAGGATGGGAGGTAGTCAGCTTGGGGGAGTAAGGAGAATGGGAGGAAACCAGCTTGGCAGATTATGAAATGGGAGGTAATCAGCTTGGGCGAGTATGGAGAATCTGAGGAAGTCGGCTTGGGGGAATAAGGGCTGGGAGGTAGCCAGCTTGGTGAGGTAAGGGGACTGGGAGGTAGCCAGCTTGCTGGATGGAGTAAGGGAAATGGGAGGTAGCCTGCTTGGGGGGTAGCTGCTTGGATGAGTGAGTAAGGGATGCTAGCTTGGATAAGTGAGGGATGGGAGGTAGCCAGCTTGGGGAAATAAGTGGATGGGAGTCAGCCAGCTTGGGGGAGTATGGGATGGAGGGACCCAGCTTGGGTGAGTAAGGGATGGGAGGTACCCAGCTTAGGGGAAGTAAGGTGAATGGCAAGAAGCCAGCTAAGGGTAGAAGTAAAGAATGGAGGGACCCAGCTTGGGGGAGTAAGTTATGGGAGGCAACCAGCTTGGGGGAGTAAGGGGAATCGAAGGAAGCCAGGTTGGGGGATAACAGATGGGAGGAAGCCAGCTTGCGGGAGTAAAGGGAATGGGAGGACACCAGCTTGGCAGATTACAGAATGGGACGTAGACAGTTTGGGTGAGTATGGGGAATCAGAGGAAGTCAGCTTGTGGATGTGAGGAAGTCAGCTTGGGAAGTGAGGGATGGGAGGTACCCAGCTTGGGAGGGGTACCGGATGGGAGGTAGTGAGCTTGGGCGGGGGAGTAGTTGGGAGGAATGGGGAGATAGCCAGCCTGGGGAAGTAAGGGGAATGGGAGATAGCCAGCTTAGTGGAATAAGGGGAATGGGAGGTAGCCTGCTTGGGCATTTAAGGGGAATGGGAGGTAGCCAGCTTGGGGAGTAATGGATGGGAGATAGCCAGTTTGTGGGAGGAAGGAGGGGATGCAACCACTTGGGGGTGTTTAATTGATGGGAGGAAACTAGCTTTGGTGAGTAAGGGATGGGAGGTAGACAGCTTTGGGTGATAAGGGATGAGGGACCAGCTTGAGTTGAGGGAGTAAGGAATGGGAGGCCACCAGCTTGGGGAAAAGGGTAATCAGAGAAGCCAGCTTGTGGCGGAGAGTAAGGAGAATGAAGGGGGGAAGCCACTTGGGAGAGAGTAAGGGATGGGAGGTAGCTAGCTTGGGGGAAAGGGGAATCGGAGGATTCTAGCCTGGCAGATTACGGAATGGGAGGTAGCCAGCTTGGGCGAGTATGGGGAATTTGAGGAAGTCAGCTTGCGGATGGGGAGAACTTGGGGGAGTAGGGGATGGGAGGTACCCAGCTTGGTGGAGTAAGGGGAATGGGGAGGTTGCCTGTTTGGGCGATTAAGTGGAATGGGAGATAGCTAGTTTCGGTGAGTAAGGGATGGGAGGTAGCCAGATTGGTGGCATAAGGGATGGAGGGACCCATCTTGGGGAATCAGAGGAAGTCAGGTTGCAGATGGGATGAAGTCTGCTTGGGGCAGTAAGGGATGAGAGGTAGCCAGCCTGGGCGATACCGGATAGGAGGTAGCGAGTTTGGGTGAGTAAATGGAATGGGAGGTTGCTAGCTTGGGGCAGGGAGTAAGGACAATGGGAGGAAGCCTGCTTGGTGGTGTATGGTCAATAGGAGGTAGCCAGCTAGGTGGAATAAGGGGAATGGGAGGTAACCTGCTTGGGAGAGTAAGGGGAATGGGGGGTAGCCAGTTTGTGGGAGTAAGGAAAATGGGAGGTCGCAAACATATGGGAGGGAGTAAGGGGAATGGGCGCTGGCAGCTTGGGGAAGTAATGGATGGGAGGGAGGTAGCCAGCGTGGGGCTGAAGGCGGATGGGAGGTAGCCAGTGTGGGGGGGGGGGGTGGAGTAAGGGATGGGATTCAGAGAGCTTGGGGATGGAGGGATTGGAGGGAGGCATCTTGGCTGAGTAAATGATGGGGGTAGCCAGCTTGGTTGAGTAAGGGGAATGGGAAGTGGCCAAATTGGGGGAGCAAGGGAAATGGGAGGTAGCAGCTTGGTAGATTAAGGGGAGTGCGAAGTAGCCAGCTTGGGGTAGTAAGGGGAATGGTGTGTAGCCAGCTAGGGGGAGTAAGGGGAATGTGAAGTAGCCAGCTTGGGGGAGTAAGGGTTGAGAGGTCGCCAACTTGGGGTTGTAAAGGATGGGAGGTAGTCAGCTTGGGGGAGTAAGGGATGGGAGATAGCCAGCTTGATGAGTAAGGGAAATCGGAGGAATACAGCTTGGGGAGTAATGGATGGGATGTCACCAGCTTGGGAGGGTAAGGGATGCGAGAAAGTCAGCTTGGGGGAGGAAGGGATGGGAGGAAGGCTGTTTGGAGTAAGGGATGGGAGGAAGGTTGTTTGGGGAGTAAAGGAATGGAGTTAGACGGCATGGGGGAGTAAGCGATGGGAGGAAGCCAGCTTGGGTGAATAAGGAATGGGAGGAAGCCAGTTATGGGGAGTAAGGGTAATCGAAGGAAGCCAGCTTGGGGGAGATAGGGATGGGAGATAGCTAGCTTGGGAAAATAATGGCTGGGAGGTAGCTAGCTTGGAGAAGTAAGGAATGGGAGGTAGCCATCTTGGGGGAGTAAGGGGAATAGGAGGTATCCAGCTTGGTGGAGTAAGGAGAATGGGAGGAAGCCAGATTGGGGGAGTAAGGGGAATGGGACGTAGCTTGGTCTGCGCATTTAAAAATTTTGCTCAGAATTTGTCAGGTTGCTGATCAGAAGGTGTCAAAAAAGTTCAGGCAGGGTGGTCTGTTATGAGAGAGAACGTTCGCGGACAGAAGAATGACTCCCGGGTTGAGATGGACTCGTCGAACTCCTGGTCGACGAGAAACCCTTCTTCATCGAACGCAGAATCGTAGACAAAAATGCTCGAGAAACTTAGCGGGTGAGGCACGAAAACGCAGCGAGAGATCGTCGATATCAGTGAAGACCCCGAATAATGAACGTCCCCTCTGAAATCAACATTCGACGACGACCGAACGAACCGCGCGAAACACCGGCGCACGACGAGACCTCAGGTCGACGATAACCGAAAATTCTCAGACTGATGTGAGGGTGGGGGGGGAGCGAGAAGAAGAAAGGAAGAGGAGGAGCCAGAGGGCTAGAGGGAGAGCTGAGAAGGGGAGGAGGAAGTAAGGACTACCTGAAATTAGAGAAGTCAATGTTCATACCGCTGGGGTACAAACTGCCCAAGCGAAATATGAGGTGCTGCTCCTCCGATTTCCGGTGGTCCTCACTCTGACCATGCAGGAGGCCCAGGACAGAAAGATCAGATTCGAAATGGGAGGTGGAGTTAAAGTACTGAGCCACCGGGAGATCAGTTTGGTTATCGCAAAACCGATCGGGGGTTTTCGGCGAAGCAATCTCCAAGCCTATGCTTGGTCTCACGATGTAGATCAGCTGACATCTCGAGCAGCGGATGCATTTTGCGGTTGCAAACGAAAGTGCCCAGAGAGCGGGTGGTTCGGGTGAGGTGGGTGGGAAGAGATGAATGGACCAGTGAGTTATGGAGCGAGCGGCCTCTGCAGAAAGCGAACAGGGGAGGAGAAGGGAAGATATGGCAAGTGGTGGGGTCACGTTGGAGGAAGCAAAAATGACGGAGGATTATTTGTTGAATGTGACGGCAGGTAGGGTGGAAGGTGAAGACAAGGGGGACACTACCCTTATTATGAGTGGGGGGGATGGGGAGAGAGAGTGTCACGGGGTATAGTAGAAACCCTGGTGAGAGCCTCTTCTATGGTAGAAGAGGGGAATCCTGTTCCCTGAAGAATGAGGACATCTCCGATGCCCTGTTGTGGAACACCTCATCCTGGGAGCAGATGCTGCATAGACGGAGGAATTGGGAGAAGGGGATGGAGTCTTTACAAGAAGCAGGGTGGGAAGAAGTGTAGTTCAGATACCCATGGGAGTCAGTGGGTTTATAGTGGATGGCGGTCAGAAGGCTATCACCTGTGATGGAGAGAATGAGGTCCAGAAATGGTAGGGAAATGTCAGAAATGGTTCAGATGTATTTGAGTGCCAGATGGAAGTTAATGGTGAAATGGATGAAGTCAGTGAGTTGTGTGTGGGTGCAGGAAGTAGCACAAAAGTGTGGTGTGTGGTAAGTAGCACCAATTCAAACACTTTTGTCGATGTTGTGGAGGTGTTAGGTAAGTTCAGGGATGGGGCCCTGAATGTCTTCAACAACGATTGTTCGACATACCCAACAACGAGGCAGGCTTAGCTAGGGTCCATGCACGTACCCATAGCTACGCCTTGTATTTGGAGGAAGTGGGAGTCAAACGAAAAGTTATTAAGAGTAAGGACCAGCTCCTCTAGGCAGAGGAGAGTATCAGTAGATGGGGATTAGTCAGTTAGTTCTCCGGTCGAGGAATAAATGTAGGGCATTCAGACCCTCCTGGTAGGGGATGGAGGTGTAGAGTGACTGGACATCCATGGTGGAGATGAGGGGATGCGGGCCTAGAGAATGGAATTCCTGGAGATGACGGAGAGCGTGTGAGGTGTCCTGAAAACAGGTAGGGAGGGATTTAACCAGAGGGATAGGATGGAGTCGAGGTATGTGGAAATAATTTCAGTAGGACATGAACAGGCAGAAACAATGGGTCTGCCAGGACAGTCAGGTTTGTGGATTTTGGGGAGAAAGCAAAATCGGGCTGTGCGGGGCTGTGGAACGATGAGGTTGGTGACTTGGGGGGGTGCAGGGAGCTGGCGTTGATGATGAAGTCAGTAATGTTGCTAGAGATAGTGGCCTGGTACTCGTCAGTGGGGTCTTGGTCCAAGGATATGTAGGAGGAGGTGTCCGAGATCAGTCATTGTTTCCCCTCCCCCCCCCCCACGTGGTGTAGGAGCCATGGGGGTGGGGCCAGGCTGGTCGCATCGTGGCAACCGTTGCTAGGTCGGGATGGGCTGCTCTGATTGGCGGAGATCGCTATCTGCCCGAGGGACAAAGCTACGGCTCGGCCTATAGGACGCGGTGTCCTGTGGTGGGTACGCGGCTCTGATTGGTCGGCTGCAAGGAGGGGGTGGTACCTGGTCCTTTGTGACGTCAGGGCCAGGGATAGAGGAATCTGCTCCCATTGGTCGCTGGCGTTGCCAATCAGTGGGGGGGAGGGAGGGGGCGGGACCTGGTCGCAGTCACGTGAGGTCTTACTGCAGCCCAAAGATCATAGAGCGGAGCAAGATACTCCACTCCTACGTACTCCAACGCACTGAGGTGCAGTACGTAACGGAGCGTCACCCCCGCCATTTGTCAATGCAAAACGCGGCTTTCATTATGCCTCTCGCAGTTTTATCCGCTCTATCATTTTTGGTGTAATCAGAGTTGCAGGGAAACTGTGTGATATACAGTGGCTTGCAAAAGTTTTCATACCCCTTGAACTTTTCCACATATTGTCACGTTACAACCACAAACGTAAATGTATTTTATTGGGATTTTATGTGATAGACCAACACAAAGTGGTGCATAGTGAAGTGGAAGGAAAATGATACAAGGTTTCCAAATTTTATTCAAATAAAAAACTGAAAAGTGTGGCGTGCAAAAGTATTCTGCCCCCCTGAGTCAATACTTTGTAGAACCACCTTTCGCTGCAATTACAACTGCAAGTGTTTTGGGGTATGTCTCTACCAGCTTTGCACATCGAGAGACTGAAATTTTTCCTCCACATCTTTGCAAAATAGTTCAAGCTCAATCAGATTGGATGGTGTGCGTCTGTGAACAGCAATTTTCAAGTCTTGCCAGAGATTCTCAATTGGATTTAGGTCTGGACATTGACTGGGCCATTCTAACACATGAATATGCTTTGATCTAAACCATTCCATTGTAGCTCTGGCTGAATGTTTAGGGTCGTTGTCCTGCTGGAAGGTGAACCTCCGCCCCATCCTCAAGTCTTTTGCATACTCCAACAGGTTTTCTTCCCAAGATTGCCCAGTATTTAGCTCCATCCATCTTCCCATCAACTCTGACCAGCTTCCCTGTCCCTGCTGAAGAAAACATCCCCACAGCATGATGCTTCCACCACCATGTTTCACATGGGGGATGGTGTGTTCAGGGTGATGTGCATTGTTAGTTTTCCGCCACACATAGCGTTTTGGCATTTGGCCAAAACTTCAATTTTAGTCGCTCATCAGACCAGAGCACGTTCCTCCACATGTTTGCTGTGTCCCCCCACATGGCTTGTGGCAAACTGCAAACGGGACTTTCTTATGGCTTTGTTTCAACAATGGCTTTCTTCTTGCCACTCTTCCATCAAGGCCCAATTTGTGAAGTGCACAGATAATAGTTGTCCTGTGGACAGATTCTTCCACCTGAGCTGTGGATCTCTGCAGCTTCTCCAGAGTTACCATGGGCCTCTTGGCTGCTTCTCTGATCATTGCTCTCCTTGCCCGGTGCCTGTCATTTAGGTGGAAGGGCCATGTCTTGGTAGGTTTGCAGTTGTGCCATACTCTTTCCATGTTCGGATGATGGATTGAACAGTGCTCTGTGAGATGTTCAAAGCTTGGGATATTTTTTTTAACTAACCTAACCCTGCTTTAAAACTTCTCCACAACTTTATCTCTGACCTGTCTGGTGTGTTCCTCGGGCTCATGATGCTGTTTGTTCACTAATGTTCTCCAACAAACCTCTGAGGCCTTCATAGAACAGCTGTATTTATACTGAGATTAGATTACACACAAGTGGACTCTATTTAATAATTAGGTGACTTCTGAAGGCAATTGGTTGCGCTTGATTTTATTTAGGGGTATCAGAGTAAAGGGGGCTGAATACTTTTGCATGCCACACTTTTCAGTTTTTTATTTGTAAAAAAATTTGAAAACCATGTATCATTTTCCTTCCACTTCACAATTATGCGACACTTTGTGTTGGTCTATCACATTAAATCCCAATACAATACATTTACGTTTGTGGTTGTAACGTGACAAAATGTGGAAAAGTTCAAGGGGTATGAAAACTTTTGCAAGCCACTGTAACTCTTCTATCACTTCACTTTTAGTTAATTTTATTGTAAATGTTTTCCCCCTGTTTCTGCCCATTTCCCGTTTTTTTTTCCCATTCCATCCTTCCTCTCCATCCCCTTCCTTTGCGCAGTTTCCCTTGCATTGTATTGTACATTTTCCCTTGGGGGGGGGGGGAGGAAGAGAGAGAGAGAGAGGAGAGAGAGGGAGGGAGGGAGAGAGGGAGAGAGGGAGAGAGGAGAGAGGGAGAGGGGGAGAGGGGGAGAGGGGGGAGAGGGGGAGAGGGGGAGAGGGGGGAAGGAGGCGGATAGGGGGGAGAGGGGTGATAAGGAGAGAGGGAGAGGGAGAGAGGAGAGAGGGAGAGAGGAGGAGAGAGGGAGGGAGGGGAGAGGGAGAGGTGGGGAGAGAGGAGAGAGGGAGAGGGAGAGAGGGAGAGAGGAGAGAGGAGAGAGGGAGGAGAGAGGAGAGGGGGGAGAGAGAGAGAGAGAGGATGAGAGAGAAGAGAGAGAGAGAGAGAGATCATGTCAGTAAATTGCATAGTACCTACCACGTTAGACCCAAGAGCTGAGGAATATGTAAACCTTTCCAGTCAGTCCCCTCTTCTCTCTCTCTCTCTCCACTCTCTCCACTCTCTCCCTTCTCGCTCTCTCCCTTCTTGCCCTCTCTCTCCCTTCTCTCTCTCCCACCTCCCTCCCCCTCCCTTATCTCCTCTCTCTCTTTTTTTTTTTTTTTTTTTTTTTTTTTTTTTAGTATCAAAAACTTTATTGACACAATCATATAATACAACACATCAAACCATAATCAAAAATGGCACTATATACAACCATTATAGTACAACAATACAATCATTGTTCACAATACACTGAACCCCACGCGGTGACCAGCGCCCACGGAAGGCCTCCAGAAGTCCCCGTGGACACCGCATGTTCCCGCTCCAGGGACACACGTGCACGGAACGTAGGCCCGGAAAAGGGGCAGGCAGCCGACTCTAGCCTGACCATCGACCGCACCGCCTGCCTGGACCCCCACGAATGGCCATCTTGGCCAGGCCCAGGAGCAAACCGACAGGGAAGTTCCCCCCCCCCCACTCGGCTCTCCCCACTCCCTGCCTTGTGTCCGAACACTAGAATCGTGGGACTAAAATGCAACCAGAAACTTGGAGGAACAACCCCTTCAGATATTGGTACATGGGGCAGTAGCCTCTCACACTCCATATACACGTGAACACGGTCTCTTGCTCGCCACAGAAATTACATGCTGCGGACGAGCCCGTGAACCGACTCAAAAGTCTATTACAAACCACCGCTCTGGTGCAACACTCTCCACCCCAGGTCCCCAATGTAAAGGGGAACAACTCCGCTTAAGAAGGACCCCCACTGAGGACCTCCCCCGCCTTCAGGTGGTAACACCATCCGCCATGGTGTATCGGACGGGAGACGAAGTAAGGAGGTGCAAAATGAGCAGGAGCATCCTGTACAGTGTGCGTCTCTTCGCATCACGAAATGGCCAAGCTGGTCATCTCAGAAAGGCGGCTCAGATTGTGTGGAACCGGTACCCGAGAACTATCCCGGATCCTAGGCCCGATGAGCAGATCTGACGGAGCGGGGGTAAGCTCTATCAGAACCCACTCTAGGCACTCGCCTCTCCTCGACACCCGCCATGACAGGGTGAGGACCGGCCACTCCCGCAGCCCGACAACCCCCTCCCCTCTTGGAACAACACGCTGGCTGAAAACAACCAAATTCCTCACTCTTAGCACATCCCGGTAGAAAGACAGGCAAGGCCCCTTAGAGCGGTCGACTGATACCCGCCACCAGGACCCCGTGAGACCCCCCTTAGACAACGACCCCGACGTAAAAAATACGTGGCCAGAGCGTGCCATCTGGGTGGGTTCTCTTCGTACATGTACCTCCGCAGAGTCCTCAGCGGAGAGCTGCCACCTGGGTACGCACACATACCAAGGACTGGCCGCCCTCCTCTAACGGGAGACTCAGGACCGCCGCGGAAACCCAGTGCTTCCTATTTCCCCAAAAGAAATCTACCAGCTTCTTCTGTAAAGCAGTTGCAAAAATAGAGGGCGGCACAAGAGTAGCCAGCCGGTACCATAACATGGAGGCCACCAGCTGGTTTATGAGCCCAGCACCCTCCCACGAAAGGAAAGAACTCCAAGCAGGCCTGACCACGCCCCAACCGGGCGATCACTTTCGTCTCAACTCCGCCAGTTTGCCGGCCAAGCATCCTCAGTGGGACTCAGGTACACCCCCAGATAGAGGAGGTTGCGTGGTACTCCACGCAAACATTACCATCTCCTCTGGCAGGGAGTCCACCTGCCACTCACCCACTAAAAGTCCAGAACACTTACTCCAGTTAATCCTAGCAGAAGATGCAGCCGATAAAATCTCCATGGCAGTCACGCATCCTCCGCAGGTCACCAGGATCAGTGAGCATAAGGAGTACATCATCGGCATACGCCGAAAGAACCACCTCCACCCCGGGCCAGGTATGGCCTGGCCTGTCAACCTCCTCCGAAGAAGACACAGGAACGCTCCCACACAGACCGAGTTATAACTGACCCGACATGGGGCACCCCTGACGGAACCCCCCTCCCAAAATGAAAAGGAGACAACAACGCACCATTAACCTTCACAAGGCACTCCACTGCAGTGTACAAAAGCCGGACCCGGGCCACGAAATGCGGCCCAAACCCAAACGCTTGCAACGTCCCGAAAAGGTATTCATGTTCCACCCTATCAAAAGCCTTCTCCTGATCAAGAGACAGAAAAGCAAGCTGGCTGACCAGTGCCCCTGGGCTAGATGAATCAGGTCCCTTACCAGGTGGATGTTATCCTGAATGGACCTGCCAGGGACTGTATAGGACTGGTCAGGATGAATCAGTTGAGACAGCACGGAGCCCAGGCGATTTGCCCATTTTGCCCGTGCAAAAACTTTATACTCTGTGCATAGGAGAGAGACCGGGCGCCCATTCTTCAACAAGCGGAGTTCACCCTTCTTGGGCAGCAGGACAACAACTGCCCTACGCCACGAGAGCGGCATCTCCCCGGTCGCCAGGCTCTCCCCCAGAACCAACATGTAATCTCCACCAAGAACATCCCAGAACGCTCTAACAAACTCTAACCGTCAGCCCATCCATCCCAGGGGATCTTACCGCTCCTGAGCTGATGCAGGGCACGAGTCAAACCTCCAAAGATAAGGGGCCATCAAGAAGATCTGCCACCCCCCCCTATCTACAGTCGGCAGACCCTCCCACAGATCTCGCTGAGCCTCCCTGTTGAATCTATCCGCAGTGAACAGGACCCATAAAAGGACCTGACCAAGGCACTTATCCTCTCTGGATCAGTGACAGAGGAGCCGTCGTCTGCGAGCAGCTCCACGAGCTGTTTGCGAGCTCCCCGCCCCTTCTCCTCCAGAGAGGGGAGAGAAAAAAGAAAGGCGAAGCTCGGTCCAGATCGCGCAGCATCTGGACCCGCGACCTCTCGTAGGCGCCTCGGGACCCGCTCAAGCAGCAGGCTCCTCAAAGCTTCACTTCTTCATCTGAAACTCTCCCCATTCGCAGGAGTCTTCACCAAACCGACCCAGACGAGACTCTGCGTCCAGTATCTCCCTCTCAAGCCTCTCGACCGCTGAGTCCCGCTTTCCGGTCGACCCCCACGTATAATCCTTACAAAAGAGACGGATGTGAGCTTTTCCCCACATCCCACCACTGCTTAATGGAAGATAAGCACCTCTGCCTCTCTCCTCCACTTCCCCCAAAACCGACTGAATGCTTCCCGGAAACACACCGATCCTCCAGGCAGCCTGTTGTTAAAGTGCCAGTACGCGGACCCAGCCCGAGCGCGCGCTGGATTGAAATCCACACGCACCAGACAGTGGTCCGAGCACGGCACCAGCCGCATTAATGCCCGCCGAGACACGGGAAACAAACGCTCGTGAAAATATATATTCGATCAATGCGGGAACCACCACCCTGCAGACCTCCTCGAAAAAGCAGTGGGTATCCGGGTGGAGGTTCCGCCCAAGCATCAACCAACTCAAAGGATTCAATCAACCCTCTCAGCTTCTTCGCTACAGCAGGGGCACACTGAGTACCAGAAACGGTCTCGCGCCTCAAGTGTGCAATTAAAATCCCCCACCAAGGAAGACACACTCTCCCCTATCAATTGTGCTCAACAGAGCAGTCACCTCCTGAAGTAGGCCGGCCTGCATCGTGCCCGGAGCTAGGGCATACACGTTAATGAAATGCAACCGGCATGCCATCCAGGCTCACGGCCAGATGGAGCAAACGTCCTGGCACAACTTCTTGCACTTTTAAAATATTTGGCAGAAAATTCGGGGCCAACAGAAAGGCCACCCCACTCGAGTTCGAGCTGAGATGGCTCATGTAAACCCCCCCTTCCCACTCCAGTCGCCAGGTGGGTTCATCACTAACAACAGTATGCGTCTCTTGCAGAAAACACACCGCAAATTTCCCCTCTCTAAGGACTGATAAAAGCTGAAATCTGCGAAAACTCTCTCTACTCCCGTTTTAAATTTAATGTAGCTACTTGTGAATGTGCAGGCACACTAAATTGAGATACTCACACTCCGCCTAGACCTCTCTCTGAGGAACTCCAAAAAGTCCCCAAACTGTCTCTTCTGCAGAGTCCAGGGAAGATCGCTGTCCTTGTTGCCAAGGATAGCCTCGAGAGTCTTAATCAAAGCTGGCCAATCCTCCCACCGTTTCTTCGCAGCACCCATTTTTGTTCTGAGGGTATGACTTGCTTTTAGGAACTCTCGCACCTCACAGATAACTGTTGCATGATACACGGCCTTGGAGTCTGGGCACTCGGCCAACCCACTCGCACCTGAAACAACAAGCTTGCCAGTGCAGCTCCCAGGGTCGTTATCAAAAAAAAATTGAAAGACCAGAACTCTCGGAAAGTTCACTAATCCCCGCTACACAAACTGGCCCCATCACTCTCCCCCTCCTCGGCATGCCACCACCCCCCAGGATCAATGGCAGGGAAGGGTCCCGACACTCCCTGACCGCAACAAGCAATCCCACTGACTGGCTGGGCTCCTGCACTCTCCCATCACACCACCACTCTCCAACCCAAAAAACCTGGGGAAGAAAAACAAGAGGCAACACCCAGGGTCTGGTGGTACACTGGCACCCTCGGAAACTGAAGGAGGATCACGACCCCCCCCGAAACAGCCCCGACCTCCACAGCACCCAGTGTACCCTCTCCACAGACAACACCCAGAGAATCTCCTCTTGCCTTTAAACTCTCCCCTGCCGACTCAGCCTGAGAGGCAGCACACCCCCCACAACCTCCATTGGCTCTGATAAGGAGCACAGAGTGGTACACCAATGCCCCTGAACCTCCACCTTCGGGCTGACTCTGCTCATCCCCCGTCTCAGGGGGCACACTACCCGGGGAGCTAACCCCATCATCCTGACGTGCCAACACCCTCAGTAGTCTCTGAAACGAGGGGACCTCCTCCGACCCAGAGGACACACACCCAGGGGAGCCAACCTCAACACCCGATGAGAGATAACTCCCCCAGAGGTCCCCTGAAACGAAGGGACATCCTCCGCTCCGAGGACACACCACCAGAGGAGTCAACCGCATCACATGGTCTTATAACACTCGCGGAAGATCCCTGAGATAGAGCCCAACCTCCGACCCGGAGGACACCTTTCAAGACCACCCAACCACATCAGTGGTGGAAGGTCTGGAGAAAGACATCCCCCTCACTTTGGACCCACGCCCTTGCTCTTCCTCGCCAGGCACTAACCTCCTTTTTGTCCCGCAGCATGTGGCAGTACGGTGACCTCCATAACAGAAGTGTCTTCGGCCTCCACACTATCCCCAGCCACTTTACCACCCACACGTTTTTGCTTCCCTGCCCCCGTCTGAACCACCTCAGCTCCTTGCTGGACCACGACAGGTGCAAACTGCACCACACTGGAGCTGGCAGGCACCCCTTGGGTGGTATCAGAACTCGGCAGGTGCGCACACCGATCCCCCGTTTGACTCGCTCGGGCGGCCTTTCTCCTCTCCTTCTTCGTCTCTTTCCTCTGCTTCTTCATTTGCCCCCTCCCTCACACCCCCTCCCCCTGTGCCCCACCTTCAGCCGCCACCACAGTTGAAGACATGGGGGCGGGGGCTATCTCTACCTCGAGTCCCCGAGGCAGAACCTGCAGGCCCAGATGGGCTATTACTGCCGCCCTGGATCACCGAGGCAGAGCTGGCAGCCCTAGCCGGGTCAGCAGTACCCACCCCGCGCCACTGAGGTTTGACGAGGCCACCGCCGCCGGATGGGCCAGCAGCGCATCCCTGGGCCGCTGCGCTAGAACTTCTCGCAGTGACCCCGTGAATAGGACACTCCCTCCGGAGATGTCCAAATTCGCCGCACGCATGACACCGTGCCTTTCCCCAACTCCAACGCACGGTTCTAGGGAGACCCCTATACTCCACCTCGAAACTCCCCTCAGCGCCATCCCCCTCACCCACCTTCATGAACACCCTCCTCTTGAAACTGAAGACCCCTTTTTCCTCTGGGTCCCCCCCAGGGTGCATGAGACTAAAGCACTTAGACCGCACCTCCCCAAACTTAGACAGGTGTGGAATAAGTTATGCGTCTGGAATACATGTGGGGCAACTCCGCAGGAGAACCGGTCTCACCCTGGATACCCACGGATCCACCTGTATGTGGACCCCCCTCACTGAAAACCCCCAGCTCCAATGCTTGGGCCACACCCTCCCCGGGTCTTTAGTATCACCTCCACCTTTCCTCTTTCGAGCTCGGAAGAGACAATAGCTCCCCTCCCAAGAAGTTCATTCAAGGCCTTTGTAATGTCTCCCCTTGACATCATAGGCCCAGTTTGAACCGAGATACCAAACCCGTCCCAATCCAAGTCAACATGAGTTTCATGCTCAGATGGCCTCACTGCTGCCACCGCTGCGTATGTCCGGTCCTTCGGCCGCGCCCCAGCCATCGCCATCCTGACAGAGGCACAAGTCAGCTCCAGGCACCCCAGCAGCTCAGCTCCAAGTTAAGTTCCAGAGACAGTCACAGTCAAAGACAGGCAGCAGAAAGCAGAAACCTCCAACTGAAGCAGGAAAGTCCCCAAGTTCGTCCACAGCCGAGAGCAGCTTTTGGGAAGCTCTATCCCAGTCGAGCCAGAAGCAAAAGTACCTTCTTCACATTAAGCCAGGCAGCCGCACTGTGCAAAATGAATTTAGGGCAGAGGAAGAAGAAACGGTGCAAAAAAGACAAAGACACCGCAATCTTCGTGTCCTCGATCTCCAGGCACTCTTGGCAGTCCGCCAACGACAACGCACCCCCTCGACAATGTAGAGAAAACTCAGGAATTTTCGCACTAGTAGAGGACTCCTAGACCAGAGGAAAGCTTCAACAGCCCAACGATAAGTTAAACTATGAAGCCCCTCTGCCTCTGTTCCTTCTCCAACAGCAAAATCCTTGAAAGGCTGCTTCAATCCTTCTCAACCGCAGAGCTAAGAAGAAAACACAACCTCTCTCTCTCTCTCTCTCTCTCTCTCTCTCTCTCTCTCTCTCTCTCTCTCTCTCTCTCTCTCTCTCTCCCTCTCTCCCTCTCTCCTCTCTCTCTCTCCCTCTCCCTCTCCCTCTCCCTCTCTCTATCACATTAAATCCCAATACAATACATTTACGTTTGTGGTTGTAACGTGACAAAATGTGGAAAAGTTCAAGGGGTATGAAAACTTTTGCAAGCCACTGTAACTCTTCTATCACTTCACTTTTAGTTAATTTTATTGTAAATGTTTTCCCCCTGTTTCTGCCCATTTCCCATTCCATCCTTCCTCTCCATCCCCTTCCTTTGCGCAGTTTCCCTTGCATTGTATTGTACATTTTCCCTTGGGGGGGTGGGGGAGGAAGAGAGAGAGAGAGAGAGAGAGAGAGAGAGAGGGGGAGAGGGGTGGGGATGCGGGAGGAGATAGGGAGAGAGAGAGAGGGGGGGAGAGAGGGGAGAGGGGGAGAGAGGGGGAGAGGGGGAGAGGGGGGAGAGGGGGAGAGGGAGAGAGGGGGAGAGAGGGAGAGCTGGAGAGGAGAGGGGGGAGAGGGAGAGGAGAGAGGGAGAGAGTGGGAGAGAGGGAGAGGGAGAGAGGGAGAGAGGGAGAGAGGGAGAGAGGGAGAGAGGGAGAGAGGGAGAGAGAGAGAGAGAGAGAGAGAGAGATCATGTCAGTAATTGCATAGTCTACCACGTTAGACCCAAGAGCTGAGGAATATGTAAACCTTTCCAGTCAGTCCCCTCTTCTCTCTCTCTCTCTCCACTCTCTCCACTCTCTCCCTTCTCGCTCTCTCCCTTCTTGCCCTCTCTCTCCCTTCTCTCTCTCCCTCCTCCCTCCCCCTCCCTTATCTCCCTCCTCTCTCTCTCTCTCTCTCTCTCTCTCTCTCTCTCTCTCTCTCTCTCTCTCTCTCTCTCTCTCTCTCTCTCACTCTCTCTCTCTCTCTCTCTCTCTCTCTCTCTGCAGCAATCTCTAGAATAGGAACGAGTCTGCATGGGGACCAGCACAGCAGCACCCTGTTTAGGGCTGTGTGTGTAACCTCCCATAAGTAGGAACCAGGGCAGTAGGAATCTGACCCTGAAGTGGCGATCTCTCGTGAGCATGAGCCGGGACATGGGGACCCAGCACAGCAGCACCTCGTTTAGGGCTGTGTGTGTGACCTCCCGTGAGCATCAGCCAGGAGAGTCAGGGCAGTAGGAATCTGACCCTGAAGTTTGGGGACCCAGCACAGCAGCACCTCGTTTAGGGCTGTGTGTGACCTCCCGTGAGCATCAGCCAGGAGAGTCAGGGCAGGAGGAAGCTGACCCTGAAGTTTGGTGTCACTGCTTATGTGCCTACACCAAAGCACATGAGCTATGCTCCAGGTGTGCCGGATGTGGTCAGCAATTTACCATACCGGCGGGAACTGGTGAAGCCAGGGATGACAATCCGGCCAGCAAATTAATGGCCTCTCACCAGTTCCAGGACTTCATAATGGAAGAAACTTCACATATCAAACACCTGTTACTGTGCATTGCTCCAAAGGAGCGCATCATGAGGGCGCATGAATTAAGGCTGCAGAAGTCCTAAATAACTGGTTGGAGCAGGAACAATGGCGTTTGGGCAAATGGCAATGCCACTATCCAAAATACAGCATGATATGGACCCTGCTGTGTAATGCCCATTTGGTAGTTTAATATTCGTGAATAACTATCCCGCCTACGCTTAACCCACGGTTCACAGCCTTGCGCAGATCCTCTAATATCCAGGGGAAGACCTGGACGATGAGACTAAAACTGAGACCAGAATGCCACCTCAAAAACCATACCCTTTCAGATTAGGAAGGGGTAAGTGAATATTGGACTGTATTGGATCTCGAATAGGTATCTCGGAAGTATATCCACCCATACAAAATACACCTAGTTGGGTATTGGGGTTCAATACCACTAACTCCACAGGCGAATGATGAAAATCAGCCTTAACAATTGTGTCCAATTCCCCAGCCAAAAGAACGATGGTGGGTATCGAGTCATTCTGGGCCTAAACATACTTAACCCTTAAGGTCTAGTATAAACTGTTTAAAATAAAAAAATTCAGTATTGTAACTGGGATAAAAAGGGAGTTATATGGCACCATAGATCTGAAAGATGCATAATATTCAGCTACCACACACCTGTTGAGAGGTTAGGTCCTCACCCATCTAATTAAACTTAGATTAGTACCATTTAGAATGATTGGCTGTTTGAGATTCATCATTGGTTAATTAACATGGCAGTACTTTGCCTACGGCCAAAACTGTAACTAATGTCTTGCGATGTACTAGAGACATTCTGACTCAATAACCTTAGTTTACAAACTGATGTGAGCTTCAGGATGAGGAGCCACTGATATCGAGTCTGGCTGTGGCGGCAGATAGAATGTGAAAGAAGCATCAGCAGCGACTACACCCTCCCTGTAGACTATGGAAAGCAGGTCTCCTCACTGCACACCTACGAACATTTTATAGGGGGACAATCGAGAGCACATTAACCTACGGCATCACCTCCTGGTTTGGGTGCTGCAAGGTGTACGAACGGCACCAACTGGACAGGATTGTGAAGACCGCCAGCAGGATTATTGGTGCTCCACTCCCTTTATTGCTGGACATATACAGGAAGAGATGTATTAGCAGAGCCATCTCCATCATCAAAGACCCCTACCACCCATCGCATCACATATTCTTCATCCTGCACCATCTGGGAAGAGGTACAGGAGCATCAGCTGCAAAAACCAGCAGGATGCTCCTCAGCTTCTTCCCGCAGGCTATAAGACTGATAAACGGACTTTGCCCCCTGCCAAAGTATCGCGCACCAACCACCAACCTGGACACACTGAAGCAGAGCCATTGTCGAGCCACTGCCGATCGAAACTCGTGATATATGTACTTTTATTCTTTATTTCTATTTATTTTTTACCGCACACTGGTTGAGAAACGTTTTTTCGTTTTCTTCTGGGTATGTAAGTACTCAAAAAAATGACAATAAAGATATACAATATACAGCCCTGCAGAGGCATGGGGTAAACTGCGTAGAATTGCTGGGTGCATTCTAAGGCCTAAATAATTCTGCTCAACAATGCATGATTTGCATGTGCAGATTCAGATTGATAATACCACAGCTGTTGCATATCAATCACATGGGTGGAATGAGGTCATTATTCTGTGACAATCTGCCAAACCTCATCTGGCACTGGTGCATTACACGAAACATCTGGGCCTCAGATATCTACCTATCAGGTGGAGATAATGTGAAAGTTGCAGAAACCAGGTCATGTAAATTCTATGACAAACAAAAAATGGATGATGAATCCAAAAGTTTCAAAATTATTGTTAGCTGGTATGGATTGCCATAGATCTGTTGCATCTAGGTTAAATTACCAGTTACCTAAATTCGGCATGGGAACCAAATCTAGGGGCAGTAGCGGAGGATACATTCTCGCTACGTTGGGGAATAACGCTTTTTTCTATATTCTTTCTTTCTGCTTTCCCCATTTCTGCCTCATTTAATCAATGTCTCACCAAAATAGAGCACAACTACGCTTAGGCATTTGGTAGTTCCTAAACTGGTCCACACAGCATGGTCCCATTGGTTCTGAGACTGATGACACAGCATTCATGATTATCCCAATTACAGCAACTTGTTGGTTCACACTGGGACAGGAGGAGAGTTCCTCTTTACGTGAGCATATTAATCTATTGATTTGTATCTTCTGACCAGACTGTTCCAGGGACTTGGAATATCGAGTAGGACCTTCGATGTGATTACGATGGCCTGGAGAGATAGTACTAAAAAACGATATGTATCTCATATTAAGAAATGGGAGATGTCCTGTTTACAGTCAAATATATCTTATCATAAGTTGCAGGCATTTGAGATGGATTGGAGTTCCTGGCTACACTGCATTTTGATGAGCAGTTAAGTTATAGTGCCATTATAATGCTCAAAGTGCTTTGTCCTCCTACTTAGGGCAAGGGTCCGGACAACACTCTGTCGGATCTCATCTATTGGTGGCCCGATTCATAGGAGGTATTTAACAAAACCCTCCCAGACGTAGATATTCGGAAATCTGGGATGTGAGCATAGTTCTCACACTGCTTTGGCAATGGGCTCCAATTACATCTCTGCCTTTCCGGAAGTTAACGCTCAAAGTGGTCATGTTCATGGTGCTAGTGGCAGCACTATGGGTCCAAATATTGCAAGTTGTGACTGGACAGCATGCATTCTTCTGAAGAGGATGTTGTTTTATGCATATAATCTAATCAAACAGAGCAGGCCAGGGATGGCTGGAACCAAAATAAGCTTAAAATATACCCATTGATCTAAGACTATATGTAATTACGCATCTGAGCTAATATATCAAGGTCTTCAAGAGTCTCAGAGGCTCTGTAACAGCGATGGTCATCAGCCACATAAAACCTCATACAGAGGTGTCAGTACAAGCTATTTCTAGATGGCCGAAACAGGTTTTGCATTTTGCTGGAGTAGACACTGTTGTGTTTAAATCACTCCACCAGGGCGGCGTCAACGTACGCAGCAAAGGCACAGGACGTGCCATTGGACCAAATCCTCACTGCAGGATAGTCCAGTATAAGGAACCTTTTAGGGTTTATGAAAAACCTGTCCTCACATTGCAAAGATTTGGGCGCGTGCTGTTTTTGGGTTCTGTTTGAGTTTCCTCCTTTGTAATTTCCTCCTAGAGAGATTATTACTGTTCTTTTATTGTTTAAAATGTTCATTGTATAATTTAAACAATGTTCAATATGTTATTTTATTTATTCCTGTGTCAACCAAGGCAGTGTGTCGTATGGAACTGTGTCTACGGCATGAAATAATAGAGCTTTGAAATCTTCATGTAGTCACTCACGTGACTCCGAAGTAAAATAGTAAGATTAAACGAGAACTTATTAGTTTGAAGTTTGATCTTGATTTTATGAGGAGTTACGATGAGGGATTTCATGCCCTCCGCTCCCGACCCTCATAATCGCAAAGATCATCTGGTAGTTCTAGTCTTCTGAGTCTTACTATATCACTTCGACTGTAGTTACTGTCACACCGCTGCTTTGACGCGCAGGCGCTCTGGCGGGCCTTCTTCACGTAATCCCTCATCGTAACTCCTCATAAAATAAAGATCAAACTTTAAACTGGTAAGTTCTCATTTAATCTTACTATTCTACAGCATCCAAATTCCAATTAAAATCTGGCTTAAAATATTTGACAGTGTCATCCAGCCTATTGCGCATTATGGTAGTGAAGTATGGGGTCCGCTCAGTCACCATAGTTATAGTAAATGGCAAAAAGCATACAACAGAGGCCCTTTATGCGGAATTTTGACAGAACATTCTCCGTATCCAAAGGAAAACACCAACAAATGCATGTAGGGTGGAATTAGTCAGATACCCATTGATAATAATTATCCAGAAAATGAGCACAAAACTTTTGGAATCACCTTAAATCTAGCCCCCCAGATACCCTCCAATTTAAAGCCCTTCAAACACAAGAGGGGAGCCCAGAAAAGAGTTCTCTGTACCAGTTTTGTACTGAGACTAACTACCCCTATTCAGTTAAACCCTGACCAGCCTCACATCAATGCTGATCCCCAATCACCAGTTTGGGGATCAGTTTGGGAACCAAATTATCAAACAATGTAAAGAAACGTATTTGGAACATTGGAATAAAGAAACCAAAAGCCAAAGCAGATTAGAATGTCACCATGCCCTAAAAAGAGATTATAAATTGGCAGACATCCATAAAATGCAGAGACCAGACCCTCACAGGTTAAGTGACCACTATTTGGCAATTGAAAAAGGAAGCCAAAAGAGATTCTGGCAATCATGAGAAAATAGAATATGCGGCCCACTGTTTGACAGATGAGGTTGAATCAGGGGTACACTTCTTCCCTAAAATGCAAAGAAATTGACAAAACAAGGAAAAACATACCTTGACAAACTCAGTCTGGCAACACCTGATTTTAAAGAAACTAGATAATTAATATATCAAAACTAACGAAGAATCCTTGGTGAAGGAAATACAGCACATCTTGATGCACAATATGTAACAGCATGCCATATACATGAGAATTAGTGAATAAAAAACAACACACATATGCATGCACACACTAACTGACATTTACTGACACTAAGAAATTAATATTGAATTGCTAAACTTCCTATTCTGTTGTACTGCTTACAGCTGCAAGAACATGTAGCAATCAATAAAGGGCTAAGGTGTATTGCAAGTATATGTACAGGGACATATCTATCCAATGCACTTGTATTTATATTTATGCATTTTAAATATGTATGTTATGTTTTATACTTTGGCAATATAACAATGTATTTTATCCTGCCAATAAAGTTTTTTGAGAGAGAGAGAGAGAGAGAGAGAGAGAGAGAGAGAGAGAGAGAGAGAGAGAGAGAGAGAGAGAGAGAGAGAAAAAAAAAAAAAATCCCCCCACCCTCCCGTCTCCCCCAGCCAGTGATGTGATGGACGCGGGGGTCTGGACCAATTGCTGACAAAGTGTCGGACAAATCCCGTTATTTGGCTTTTCGGTGTCGCGTTTCGTTCGGTTATTTGGTTTCTCGCCGTCGTTTCCATTCGGTTTCTTGGCTTCCACTTCTTCGCTTCGGCTTCTTAACCCTCAATGCCCCATCCGTGCACGGTTAGATTTAGCTCTTAGCCCTAACAGAATCAAGGGATATGGGGAGAAAGCAAGAACGGGATGATCAGCCAAGATCATATTGAATGGCAGTGCTGGCTCGAATGGCCTCCTCCTGCTCCTATTTTATATATTTATTTGAGTCTCTTGCCCAGAGTAGGGGAATCGCGGGCCAGAGGACATAGGTTTAAGGTGAAGTGGAAAAGAATTAATAGGAATCTGAGGGGTAACTTTTTCACACAGAGGCTGCCAGAGGAGGTAGTTGAGGCTGGGACTATCCCAATGTTTAAGAAACAGTTAGACAGGTAGATGGATAGGACGGGTTTGGAGGGATATGGACCAAATGCAGGCAGGGGGAGCTAGTGTAGCGGGCACATGTTGGCCTGTATGAGCAAGTTGGACTGAAAGGCCTGTTTCCATGCTGTATCTCTAAATTAAACTAATATCACACCATCTGGTACTCAGTTCGTCAAGGTACAGTCACCATTACATACACTGCAGTCACCTGTCTCCCTCCCCCTGCGTTCAGGCCGTCCCCTGTCTCTGTCCCCCCAGCAGCCGCCCGTACTCTGTATCCGTCCCCCATGGTGGGTCCATCCCTCATTCCCCCTGGAATTGGTCTTTCTGCTCCTTCTATTCCTGGGGTCTCTACTTCACCTCTCACCACTCTTTCTATTACCCCCCTCTCTTCCCCTCCCCCCCCCCCGTATCTCTTCTCTCTCCCCTCTCCTCTTCCCCCACCGCCCGCTGCAGGAGTGGTCCTGGGGAGAGAGGGGGGAGCGCTGCCGCCGATGCTGCTGCCATTTCGGATGGGCCTTGGGGGGGTCGGTGGGCTCCGGACTCCAGCCCTTCCCCTGGATCCACGTGGAAGACCTGGCTGGGATCTTGCTGCACGTGCTGGAGGGGGTGCAGAGGGACGGGGAGCCAGAGGGGGGGAGAGAGTGTGAGGGGAAGGGGGGAGGTTGGGAGGGGTGGAGGGGGTGTTGAACGGCGTTGCCCCGTCTCGCTGCATCCAGGGGGAGTTTGCGGAGGTGCTGGCGAGGAGCCTGGGGCATGGAGCCCAGCTGCGGGTGCCGGCTGCATTGGTGCAGGCTGCACTGGGGTCAGAGCAGGCATTGCTGCTGCTGCAGGGCCAGTGGGTTGAACCTCGCCGTACACTGGCCAACTGCTACCGGTACCGATTCACCCGGCTACAGGCGGCCATCGACAACCCCCTCCACTGACCCCCAGGGTCACGGGTCATGGGTCAACCTCTCATCTCCTGACATCCAGCCCGGGGTCAGACCCAGCCTGCACCACCTGCTGCAGTGAACTGGGATGGGGTCAGGGGTCACAGTACAGGGTCAGGGGTCAGAGAGTGAGAGTCAATGGTCAAAAGGTCACACCAGTACTTCCCGAGCTCAGGCCCGTCCTGCACTGATCTCAGGGTCAGGGGTCAGATGAGGGGGGTTAGAGGTCAGGTGGTCAGAGTGAATGGCTTCCCCGAGATCACGACCACCCTGGTATCCTGACCTAGGCCAGAGTCAGAGGTGAAGTGGTAGGGGTCAGGGTTTAAGGGCTGGGCTCGGACGAGGGAAGAGGTCAGGTGTCAGTCTGAATGTAAAAGGTCAGGAGTCAGCAGGTGTTGCACTGAGGTCGGGGGGTTGGTTTCGGGGTTGAGGGTCGCTGCCAGGGTGAGAGGTCAGTTTGGGGAAGTGGCTGTTGTAACCGGTTCCAATGAGGAATAAAGGCCATTCACCCATCAGCCGTCTCCTGTCTCCTTCACACTCGCTCCGCCAAGCCGACCTTGCTCTTCAAAGCTTAGCAACCATTTCTTAACAAGAAACACCAAATGCAAAGTCCATGCAGATTCAGATTCCATGGAAATGTCGTAAGTGATAAGAGCAGAATTAGGCCATTCGGCCCATTTAGTCTACTCCGTCATTCAATCAGCTGATCTATCTTTCCCTTTCAACACCATTCTCCTGACATCTGTTCTAATCAAGAATTTATTTATCTCTGCCATAAAAAGGCCGTTGACTTGGCTTCCATGACCGTCTGTGGCAATGAGTCCCACAGATTCACCACCCTCTGACTAAATAAATTCCTCCTTATCTCCTTCCTAAAGGAACGTCCTTTAACTATCTCCCACTAGTGGAAACATTGAAAAAGTGGCCTTTCACAAGGTAATGTAAATTTATTAAAGATGGGTCAAACAAAGTTAGACACAGAAATCTGGAGTAAATCAGTGGGACAGGCAGGAGAGAAGGAATGGGGGATGTTTCGGGTCGAGACCCTTCCTCAGACAGTCGGGAGAGGGTCTCGACCTGAAACACCACCCATTCCAGAGATGCTGCCTGTCCTGCTGGGTTACTCCAGCATTTTGTGTGTATCATCGGTGTAAACCAGCATCTACAGAACACAGTGGCCTGAGCAAACAAACATAATTGATGGTGCCTTCCCCTAATTCCCCGTTTGGTGGTGCCCTCCCCTAATTCCCCATTTGGTGGTGCCCTCCCCTAATTCACAATTGTAGGGAAATAGGCCCTTCTGCCCTCCAAGTGCATGCTGACCACAGTTTTTGTAAATTACACTGTTATGCAGGGAATAGATAAGAATGTGGGATAACCTAGTTAGTTTGAGTTATCGTACAAACACGTATGTCTTTGAGATGTGGGAGAAAACCAGAGCACCTGGACAAATCATCATCATCATCGGCGGTCACTCTAAACGAGTATGACTACCCTCTCCTCTCCATAGGGTCGTCCACTTGTGGGTCTGTAGATGTCTGTAGAGGCCGATCCGCGATCCACACTCCTTGGTGCAACGTGGGCAGTGGAGACTGGCGGCGGCTGGTAGTCGTGGTGCCCCCTTCTCTCTCTCCTTACCGTGCTGTCGCTTTGTCTCTGCGACACGGCGTAGTTTCATTTTGTGACGAGCAGCTCCTTCCTGCACGGATTTCCTCCAGGAGTGCCTGTCCAGTGCAATGAGCTCCCAGTTGCTTGATGTGATGTGGAATTTCTTCAGACTGTTCCTGGACAAAACTCACCCGTTCACAGGGAGAACATGCAAACTACACAGACAGCACCTGAGGTCAGGATCATACCCGAGTATATGAGGCAGCACCTCTACCTGCTGCACCACTGTGCCACCCTGTTAAAGGGAAGTAAATATGGGCACTGACCGGATTTGAACCTGTGATCTTTGTTTACAAGATGTTAAAGTTGGCACAGTTGCCTTACCAAATTGCCACAGTTATAATCTGAATCAGCACAAAATATACCCAGTAGTTGTTTTAAAATTTGGAAAAAATCCTCCCACCCCCACTCTCAGTCTGAAACATATAAAATGGGTGCAGGAGTAGGTCATTCGGCCCTTCGAGCCAGCACCGCCATTGAATATGATCATGGCTGATCATCTAAAATCAGTTCCTGCTTTTCCCCATATCCCTTGATTCCCTTAGCCCTAAGAGCAAAATTTAACTCTCTCTTGAGAAGAAGGGTCTCGACCCAAAACGTCACCTATTCCTTCTATCCAGAGCTGCTGCCTGTCCCGCCGAGTTACTCCAGCATTTTGGGTCTATCTTCGGAGTAAACCAGATAGACTGCAGTTCTGCAGTCTGCACTTCCTTCCTACACATTTTTGGCTGAGGGGAGAGAAGCAGAGACAGAAAGCAGAAGTCAAGGCCGTTATTTGCAAGCAGCGAAGTGTGGGAAATATACTGGAGGGGTGGCAGTACTTCTGGAGGAAAAAAATCAGAGGAGATGGAAGACCAGTGACAGAGCAGATATTCCTGGAACGAGCCGAGGCTAGTGGCATTGTCAAGCCCTTGTTTGTTCCAATGTCCTGTCTTTATAGACGTTCGAAATGTGAGGGTGGAAGGGAGTCTGGCTGCTGAGCAACAGATGCTGTGTGTTGGCTGCTGCCATGCTGTTGTGGAACATGGAAGATGTTGTCTTGAGAGACAGAAAGAGAGTGGCAAAAACAGAGAGAGACAAAGACAGCGAGACAGAGAGAGGGACAGAGAGGCAGAACCAGAGAGAGAGAGAGAGAGAGAGAGAGAGAGAGAGAGAGAGGATATGGGGATAGATGTATAATCGAGCAGAAAAGGCAGACTGTTGCAGTGTGTTACAAAGTGGTAGGCAGAGGAATCACTGTGAACACCAGTGTATGGAGCAGGAGAGAGAAAGAGAGAGGACAAGGAGGTAGATGGAATGAAGGTGTGCAAAGGCAGTGTGAGTGGGCTGGGTGTGGTATGTAGTATTAACACTGGTCTGTATTGTTGGCCTCTCTGTATTGTGGTTCAGTGGGGATACACTGGCACAATGTTCCAGTGAATGATGTCATTCAGAAGTTGGGCCTGTGATCTGGAGACCATGTTCCCACCACACCACAGCGGTGAGGAGTTTAAAGTTAGTTCATTAAATCTGTGCAATTAAAGGTCTGTGTCTGTAGTTGTGACATTGGGAAAGAGATTATTTAAGAAGGAACTGCAGATACTGGAACTACCGGAAAATGGAGGTCAATGTTCATACCGCTATTTCAGGTAGTCCTTGCTTTCTCCCTCTTTCCCCTCCCCTTCCCAGCTCTCCCTCAGCCCACTGTCTCCACCTCTTCCTTTCTTCCTCCTCTCCCCTCTCCACCCACACATCAGTCTGAGGAAGGGTCTCGACCCGAAACGTCACCTATTCCTTCACTGCATAGATGATGCCTCACCCACTGAGTTTCACCAGCATTTTTGTCTACAATTGGTGTCTAAACCCATGATTGTAAGCTTCAGGGAAGAGCATCTGCTGACTTTACCTGGTCTCGTTATGTGACTCCAGGCCCCCAGTCATGTAGCCGATCCTTATCAGCTCTGAAATGGCCCAGGGAAACATCCAGTTCAAAGGCAGTTGTGGATGGGAAATAAATGTTAGTTCACTTCACTTGCACCTCCTCCAACCTCATCTACTGTATCCACTGTTCAAGGTGTGGACTCTTATACATCTGCGAGACCAAACGTAGACTGGGTGATCGTTTCGCTGAACATCGTTGCTCAGTCTGCCAGGACCAACCTGATCTCCCGTTTGCCAAACACGTTAATTCCCCGTCCCAATTCCCACGCTGACGTTTCTGTCCTGGGCCTCCTCCACTGTCAGAGTGAGACGAAACACAAATTGGAGGAACAGCATCACATATTTCACTTGAACAGCTTACAACCCAGCAGTATGAATAATAATGTCATGAATTGTTTCCATGTCCCAGCTATACTAGTCCCACCTGCCTGTGTTTGCCCCACATTCTTCCAACCCTGTCCTATCCATGTACCTGTCCAACTGTTTCTTAAATATTGGGATAGTCCCAGCCTCTACTATCTCCTCCGGCAGCTGATTCCCTACACCCACCACCCTCTGTGTGGAAACGTTACCCCTCAGAATCCATTTCAATCTTTTCCCCTTCACCTTGAACCTATGTCGTCTGGTCCTCGATTCCCCTACTCTGGGCAAGAGACTGAGCATCTACCCGACCTATTGCTCTCATGATTTTGTACACCTACATAAGGTCACCCCTCATCCTCCTGCACTCCAAGGATTAGAGTCCCAGCCTATGCAACCTATAGTCGACCCTAATATCCTGGCAACATCTTCATAAATCTTCTCTGTACCCTTTCCAGCTTGTTGACATCTTCCCAATAATATGGTGCCCAGAACTGAACACAATACTCTAAATGTGGTCCCATCAATAACATATAATAGACAATAGACAATAGATGCAGGAGTAGGCCATTTGGACCTTTGAGCCAGCACCGCCATTCAATATGATCATGGCTGATCATCCACAATCAGTACCCCGTTCCTGCCTCCTCCCCATATCAACTGACTCCGCTATCTTTAAGAGCCTTATCCAACTCTCGCTTGAAAGTATCCAGAGAACCTGCCTCCTCCACCCTCTGAGGCAGAGAATTCGAACATGACCTCTTAACTTCAATACCCAATACTCTGACTGATGAAACCCAATGTGTCAAATGTCTTTTTGACCATCCTATCTACCTGCGACTCCACCTTCAAGGAACCATGCACCTGTACTCCTCGATCCCTCTGCTCTACAACACTCCCCGGAGGCCTACCATTGTCTGCTCATGTCCCCGATGTCTTTTCCCCGAGGTGTGTTCCTCCAATACCCGGCCCCGTGGGCTTTCCTTCAATGTCTGGCCCTCGGACTTACGCCATTTGGATCAGGTGCTGGTGTTGACTCTTCAGTATCTGTTGTATCCCATTCTGAACCTGTCCATGTACTCCTCTCCTGATGCGTTTTAGCCCAGTATCTGGTGTATTTGGTGCACTCATAGAGTCATAGATTAATACAATGTGGAAACAGGCCCTTCAGCCCAACACGCCCACACCGGCCAACAATGTCCCAGCTACCCTAGTCCCACTTGCCTGCACTTGATTCATATGCCTCCAAACCTGTCCTATCCATGTACCTGTCCAACTGTTTCTTAAATGATGGACTACCTCCTCTGGCAGCTTGTTCCACACACCCACCACCCTCTGTGTGAAAAAGTTACCCCTCGGATTCCTTTTAAATCTTTTCCCCTTCACCTTGAACCCATGTCCACTGGTCCTCGAATCCCCTACTCTGGGCAAAAGGCTCTGTGCATCTACCCAATCTATTCCTCTTATGATTTTCTACACCTCTATGAGGTCACCCCTCATCATCCTACGCTCCATAGAATAGAGACCCAGCCTAGTCAACCTCTCCCTATAGTTCCCTCGAGTCCTGGCAACATCCACGTAAAGTCCTGGCAACATCCTCATAAAAGTCCTGGCAACATCCACAGCTGAATTCCCTAAAGTGATGAGTAAAGTGATGATCAACTCCAAACATTTCATGTTCTTGTTATATTCTTTTATTTATGTATGTAATTTCAAATGAAAACATGCAGTGCAGCAGAAAAATTGAAAATAAGCTGCAGACAATGAGTTAAACAACTTCTGCTTTACAAAATGTGATTGAGCAAGTCCCCAAGCATCGCACCCCCCCCTTCCTCCACATTGCTTCCTGTTCCTTCTCCCCTCCCCATGCCCCCTTTCTCCACAATATCAGCGCATCCCTCCCCCTCCCACACTCCCCTCTTCTCCTTCACTCATCACATTCCCATCCCCTGCTCCCTTTTCCCAAATATAAATCTGCCTTGCTCTCCCACCCCCACTCCCCCCCCCCACCCCCCACCCCCCTCAATCCCAACCGGTTTATTCCCCAGCATCCACAGTGCATTTCCAAGTTTATCTCTTGAAATGAGCGTTTGCAGTGCGGCAGCCTCGGATTGCTGAGCGAGTGAGTGAAAGACAGGGAGACTCCATTTGCCAACGTCAGCAGCTGCATGGCGATCTCAAGAGTGAATGCGGCGTGTGTGTCGGCTGGTCACTGCTGCACCTGTAATATACACAGCAGAGTCAGACATTGTGTGCGGCAAGGTGCAGCACAGATGGTGATCTGTGGGGACAGGCAACCTAAATAACAGACAGTCTGTCCTTAACCTCAGAGATGGACCCTCATAGACAGGGGGTCTGCACCTTTTCTAGGACCCTCGAGGATTGGTGGTCTGTGCATGTTTGTAGGAGATGGACCCTCATGGACAGGTGGTCTTTCATTAGTGGCCCACGTCAACTCTAAGAGATACACAGTCTGAATACCAGTTGTGGGCTGAAGACAGGTTCCGTACTTGGACTCAGGTTTCTGATACGGAGTACCCTGTTAGTTGTAGTTTAGTGATACAGCATGGAAACAAGCCCTTCAGCCCACCGAGACTGCGCCGACCAGCGATCCCTGCACATTAACACTACACTACACTACACTACACTAGGGACAATGTTTTACATTTACACCAAGCCAATTAACCTACAAACCTGGGAGGAAACCGAAGATGTCAGAGAAAACCCATGCAAGTCACGGGGAGAACGTACAAACTCCGTACAGACAGCACCCGTAGTCAGGATGGAACCCGGGTCTCTGGCGCTGTAAGGCAGCAACTCTACCGCAGCGCCACCGTACCGATCAACATTTGACATGAATACAATGTTTGTTTGATTTCCTTGTTTGAGCCCAGGGTCATTGCCCCAAATACCCAACGTTCTATGAATGTTTGCTGTATCGAGGCCCAGAGGACAGGAGAAGAGGACAGGAGTAGAGGAGTAGACAAGAGGAAAGGTTCAAAGTCCAGGGGGATGTGAAGGGTCCCATAGGAACATAGAAAATACGTGCAAGAGTAGGCCATTCGGCCCTACGAGCCAGCACCTCCATTCATTGTGATCATGGCTGATCATCCCAAATCAATAACCCATGCCTGCCTTCTCCCCATATCCCTTGATTCCATCAGCCCCTAGAGCTCTATCTAACTCGCTCTTAAATCCATCCAGTGATTTGGTATCCACTTACCTCTGTGGCACGGAATTCCACAAATTCACAACACTGGGTGAAAAAGTTTTTTCTCACTTCAGTCTTAAATGGCCTCCCTTTTATTCTAAGACTATGGCCCCTGGTTCTGGACTCGCCCAACATTGGGAACATTTTTCCTGCATCTATCTTGTCCAGTCCTTTTATAATTTTATATGTTTCTTTCAGAGCCCCTCATCCTTCTAACCCTCAGTGAATAAAAGCCTAGTCTTTTCAATCTTGCCTCATATGACAGTCCCGCCATCCCAGGGATCAATCTCGTGAACCTATGCTGCACTGCCTCAATCACAATGATGTCCTTCCTCAAATTAGGAGACCAAAACTGTACACAATACTCCAGATGTGGTCTTACCAGAGCCCTATACAACTGCCAAAGAACCTCTTTACTCCTATACTGAAATTCTCTTGTTATGAAGGCCAACATTTCATTCGCTTTCTTCACTGCCTGCTGTACCTGCACAACAACTGTCAGTGACTGGTGTACAAGGGCACCCAGGTCTCGCTGTACCTCCCCCTTACCTAACCTAACCCCATTGAGATAATAATCTGCCCCCTTGTTTTTGCCACCAAAGCGGATAACCTCACATTTATCTATATTATACTGTATCTGCCACGCATCTGCCCACTCACTCAACCTGCCCAGGTCATCCTGCAACCTCCAAACATCCTCTTCACAGTTCACACTGCCACTCAGCTTTGTACCATCCTGCAAACTTTCTAGTGTTGCTCCCAATTCCCTCTTCCAAATCATTAATACAGTGGCTTGCAAAAGTATTCATATCCCTTGAACTTTTCCACATTTTGTCACGTTACAATCACAAACATAAATGTATTTTATTGGAATTTTATGTGATAGACCAACACAAAGTGGTGCATAATTGTGAAGTGGAAGGAAAATTATACATGGTTTCCAAATTTTATTACAAATAAAAAACTGAAAAGTGTGGCGTGCAAAAGTATTCAGCTCCCCTGAGTCAATACTTTGTAGAACCACCTTTCGCTGCAATTACAGCTGCAAGTCTTTTGGGGTATGTCTCTACCAGCTTTGCACATCTAGAGACTGAAATTTTTGCCCATTCTTCTTTGCAAAATAGCTCAAGCTCAGTCAGATTGGATGGAGAGCGTCTGTGAACAGCAATTTTCAAGTCTTGCCAGAGATTCTCAATTGGATTTAGGTCTGGACTTTGACTGGGCCATTCTAACACATTAATATGCTTTGATCTAAACTATTCCATTGTAGCTCTGGCTGTATGTTTAGGGTCGTTGTCTTGCTGGAAGGTGAACCTCCACCCCAGTTTCAAGTCTTTTGCGGACTCTAACAGGTTTTCTTCCAAGATTGCCCTGTATTTGGCTCCATCCATCTTCCCATCATCTTTGACCAGTTTCCCTGTCCCTGCTGAAGAAAAGCATCCCCACAGCATGATGTTGCCACCACCATGTTTCACAGTGGGGATGGTGTTCAGGGTGATGTGCAGTGTTAATTTTCCGCCACACATAGTGTTTTGCATTTAGGCCAAAAACTTCAATTTTGGTCTCATCAGACCAGAGCATGTTTGCTGTGTCCCCCACATGGCTTGTGGCAAACTGCAAATGGGACTTCTTATGGCTTTGTTTCAACAATGGCTTTCTTCTTGCCACTCTTCCATAAAGGCTCGATTTGTGGAGTGCATGACTAATAGTTGTCCTGTGGACAGATTCTCCCACCTGAGCTGTGGATATCTGCAGCTCCAGAGTGACCATGGGCCTCTTGGCTGCTTCTCTGATCAATGCTCTCCTTGCCCGGCCTGTCAGTTTAGGTGGGCGGCCATGTCTTGGTAGGTTTGCAGTTGTGCCATACACTTTCCATTTTCGGATGATGGATTGAACAGTGCTCTGTGAGATGTTCAAAGCTTGGGATATTTTTTTATAACCTAACCCTGCTTTAAACTTCTACACAACTTTATCCCTGACCTGTCTGGTGTGTTCCTTGGGCTTCATGATGCCCAAGGAACATTGTTTGTTCACTAATGTTCTCTAACCAACCTCTGAGGCCTTCACAGAACAGCTGTATTTATACTGAGATTAGATTACACACAAGTGGACTCTATTTACCAATTAGGTGACTTCTGAAGGCAATTGGTTGCACTGGATTTTATTTAGGGTTTTCAGAGTAAAGGGGGCTGAATACTTTTGCACACCACACTTTTCAGTTTTTTATTTGTAAAAAAATTTGAAAACCATGTATCATTTTCCTTCCACTTCACAATTATGTGCCACTTTGTGTTGGTCTATCACATAAAATCCCAATAAAATACATCTACGTTTGTGGTTGTAACGTGACAAAATGTGGAAAAGTTCAAGGGGTATGAATACTTTTGCAAGCCACTGTTATATATGGTAAACAGTTGCGGCCCCAACAGTGAGCCTTGCGGCACTCCACTCGCCACTGCCTGCCATTCTGAAATGGATCCATTCACTCACACTCTTTGCTTCCTGTTTGCCAACCAATTTTCTATCCATGTCAACACCCTACCCCCAATACCATGTGCTCTAATTTTTGTCACCAGTCTCCCGTGCGGGACCTTATCAAAGGCTTTCTGAAAGTCATGAAAATTACATCCACTGGCTCCGCTTCATCCATTATACTTATCACATCCTCAAAAAATTCTAGATTAGTCAAGCATGATTTTCCTTTCATAAATCCATGCTACTTGGATTAATCCTTTTACTGCTATCCAAAAGCCCCATTATTACCTCTTTAATAATTAACCAGTATCTTTCCCACCACTGAAGTCAGGCTAACTGGTCTGTAATTCTCCATTTTCTCTCTCGCTCCTTTCTTGCAAAGTGGGATAACATTAGATATCCTCCAATGCACAAGAACTGATCCTGAATCTATTGAACATTGGAAAATGATCACCAATGCATCCATTATTTCTAGAGCCACCTCCCTGAGGACCCTGGGATGCAGACCATCAGGCCCTGGGGATTTATCATCCTTCAGTCCCATTAGCCTACCCAATACTATTTCTCGCCTAATGAAAATGTATTTCAGTTCCTCTATCCCCTTAGATCCTATGTCCTCCAATACTTCTGGGAGATTGTGTGTGTCTTCCTTAGTGAAGACAGATCCGAAGTACCTGATCAACTCTTCTGCCATTTCCTTGTTCCCCATAATAATTTCACCCATGTCTGTCTTCAAGGAACCCACATTTGACTTTGCTATTCTTTTACCCTTAACATATCAAAGAAGCTTTTACTGTACTTCCTTATATTCCTGGCCAGCTTCCCCTCATACTCCATCTTTTCGGCCCGTATTGCCCGTTTTGTTTCCTTCTGTTGTCCTATGAATGTTTCCCAATCCTCTGGCTTCCGGCTGCACTTTGCTGTGTAATACATCTTTTCTTTTAGTTTTATTCTATCCCTAACTTCTCTTGTCAGCCATGGTTGCCTCCTACTCCCCTTAGAATCTTTCTTCCCTTTTGGAATTAAATGATCCTGCGTCTTCCGGATTATGCCCAGAAATTCCTGCCATTGCTGTTCCACCATCATTCCTGCTCAGATCCCTTTCCAGTCTACCTTGGCCAGCTCCTCTCTCATGGCTTCATAGTCCCCTTTGTTCAACTACATCACTGACACTTCCGATTTAACCTTCTCCTTCTCAAATTGCAGATTAAAACTAATCATATTATGATCACTACCTCCAAGCGGTTCCTTTACCTCTAGTTCTCTTATCAAATCTGGTCCATTTGACAACACTAAATCCAGAATTGTCTTTTCTCTGCTCGGCTCCATTAGAAGCTGCTCTAAGAATCCTTCTCGGAGGCACTCTACAAACTCTCTTTCTTGGGGTCCTGAACCAACCTGATTTTCCCAGTCTTCCTGAATATTGAAATCACCCTTCACCACAGTGGCATTACCTTTGTTACATGTCAGTTATGACTCCTGCTGCAACTTACACCCTACATCCAGGCTACTATTTGGGGGTCTGTAGATAACACAAATTAGTATCTTCTTGCCTTTGCAATTCCTCAACTCAATCCACAGTGACTCTACCTCTTCAGTCCCTCACTAGGGACTGAATTCCATCCCTCACTAGCAGAGCTAACCCCCCCCCCCCCCCCCCCCCCCCCCCCCCACCCCCCCTCCTCTTGCCCACCTGCCTGTCCTTTCTATATGATGTATAACCCTGAATATTAAGTTCCCAAGCCCGATCCTCCTGGAGCCACGTCTCAGAATTCCCCACAATGTCATATCTACCAACCTCTAACTGAGCTTCAAGCTCATCTACTTTACTTCTTATACTTCGCGCATTCATATACAATACTTTTAATTCCTTACGCATCTCACCTTTCACATCAATCCCTATTACACTTGGCCATACTCTCCTATCCCTTTGTGAGCTTTCTTTCCAGTTAATTCTGGGGTCATTAACAATCCCTTCACTCCCTTTCCCTTTAACTCCATCCCTGACTCTCCCATTTGACACCCCGCCCCTTATTGTCCCAGACTGCAACATCTGTTGGCCGTAGTGTGGTGAGGATTGGAGAGTCAGAGAACAGTGTAGTGAGGAATGGACGGTCACAGTGTGGGGGTCACAAAGTATCTCTGTCGTTGGTCATCGTTACCTTGACAACGGTGACGAAGGTACTGTAGAGGAAACTGATAATGAACAGGATGGCGAAGGCAGCAACTGTGAGCACATTGTCATCTCCATCCAAGTCCCCCGGCTCAGCCTTTCCTTCTTCTCCTGTAAAGTCTGTGCCGGCTTCAGAACAAATGAGAAGGTGAGACAGTTAGTTTGCCGCGGATGTTTTGTAAAGATCAACAACGTGTGAATAAAATGAAGACAACAGGAGGACAGGAAGACAGGAGGCTTGGGTCAGTTCCACCGTTCAATGATATGTGGAGATCTATCAGCAGCTCCACTGAGCTGACTTTACCCCACATCCATTAACATCTCGTAGAGTCAAACTCTGCAATCTCAGATTTAAAATCACCTTCAGACCTGGAACCAAATGCGAACTGTGGAAGGCAATTCCAAACTTCCATGAACCTCTGATAGACACAAAATAGCTGGAGTAACTCAGTGGGACAGGCAATATCTCTGGAGAGAAGGAATGGGTGAGGTTTCGCATCGAGACCCTTCTTCAGACCCATGACCCACTTTCATATAGCATGGCTGCCTCTAAGTTTTAGACCCTGTACTTTGTATAAAGTTGGATTTCCATAAATCAGAGAGATCATTTGTAACCCATAGAGCACTGTACACAACTAAAAAATAATTCCTCCTCATCTAGTTAGTTTAGTTTATTGTCACGTGTACCGAGGTACAGTGAAAAGCTTTTGTTGCGTGCTAACCAGTCAGCGGAAAGACAAAACATGATTACAAATGAGTCATTCACAGTGTATACATACATGATAAAGGATTAATGTTTAGTGCAAGGTAAAGCCAGTAAGGTCCGATCAAAGATAGTCCCGAGGGTCTCCAGTGAGGGAGATAGTATTCAGGACCGCTCTCTGGTTGTGGTAAGGATGATTCAGTTGCCTGATAACAGCTGGGAAGGAATTGTCTCTGAATGTGCAGGTGTGTAAATAGATCTTCCCAGGAAAATCTATCCCGTTAGCTCCCATTAACTTTGTGAAAACATCAAACAAATCTTCCTTTAGCGTTCTAAATAACAACTTATTCAGCATCATGAAAGTAAGCATGCAGGTAGGTACACCAGGCAGTGAAGAAAGTGAATGGCATGTTGGCCTTCATAACAAGAGGAGTTGAGTCTGTGAGCAAAGAGGTCCTTCTGCAGTTGTACAGGGCCCTAGTGAGACCACACCTGGGGTATTGTGTGCAGTTTTGGTCCTCTAATAAAGTAAAGTGAAGTAAAGTAAGTAAAGTATCCTTTATTGTCATTCAGACCTTTCGGTCTGAATAAAATTTCATTACCTTGCAGTCATAACATATAATAAAAAACAAAACACACAATAAACACATATTTAACATCAACCACAGTGAGGTCACCAGCCACCTCCTCACTGTGGTGGAAGGCAAAAGTCTTAAAGTCTTTGTCTTCTTCCCTTCTTGTTCTCCCTCTGCGCTGAGGCGATCCAGGCCTCCGATGTTATCGTCCACTAGGCCTAATGGCCTCGGAGCTATGGCGGCGTTTAAGTGTTTCCAGCGGCGGCGGCGGCCCGGCGGCCGAGCCTCCGACGCCGGGCTGCCTCCACCGCCGTCGCCGGAACGCTGGAACACCGCCACAGCTCTGAAGCAGGGTCCGCCGCTGGAACACCACCGCTCTGAAGCCAGGTCGCCGCTGGAACGCCACTGCTGGGACGCCACCGCTGGAGCACCACCGCTCTGAAGCCGGGTCGCCACTGGAACGCCACCGCTGGAGCACCGCAGCTCTAAAGCCGGGCCGCCGCCGCCGCTGGAACACTTAAACGCCGCCATAGCTCCGAGGCCATTAGGCCTCAGCACAGACGGAGATGGTGACGGGGGACACGACAAGAAAAGTCGCATCCCCCCCGAAGGGAGCGACTAAAACCCTGTTTCTCACCCCCCACCCCCCCCCCCGCACACATACACAGCCTAATAAACCAAAATTCAAACTAAAACATACAAAAGAAGACAAAAAGAAAAGAAAAAAACAGACGGACTGCAGGTGAGCCGCAGCTGCCAGGCAGCGCCGCCACTTCCGGACTAATTTGAGGAAGGGCATTCTTGCTATTGAGGGGGTGCCGCGTAGGTTTACAAGGTTAATTCCCAGGATGGTGGGATTGCCATATGCTGAGAGAATGGAGGGGTTGGGCTTGTATAGTCTGGAGTTTAGAAGGATGAGAGGTGGTCTTATTGAAACATATAAGATTATTAAGGGTTTGGACACGCTAGATGCAGGAAACACGTTCCCGATGTTCGGTGAATCCAGAACCAGGGGCCACAGTTTAAGAATAAGGGGTAAGCCATTTAGAACGGAGATGAGGAAACACTTTTTCACACAGAGAGTTGTGAGTGTGGAATTCTCTGCCTCCTTAAAGAGATATATGGCGGTGGGGAGAAGGCAGGCTGGGATACTTTCAAGAGAGAGATAGACAGGGCTCCTTAAAGATAGCGGAGTCAGGGGATATGGGGAGAAGGCAGGAACGTTCGGGTGAAACTGATTGTAGATGATCAGCCATGATCACATTGAATGGCGGTGCTAGTTCGAAGGTCCGAATGACCTACTCCTGCACCTATTGTCTATTGTCTATTTGGGTGTGGTCCACACACATTTAAAGAGCTGGTTCTTGCCACAGATTTGCCCATTCACTTCATGCATCCTTATCTCAGCAAGGACACTATCCAGATGCTCTTTTGACACTTCTGTTTGCCTTGTGTGAGTGGCACACTTGATCGTGTGGCTTTCGATCCAACATCTCAACTATCAATAAATATAGTGAATAGCTTCAGCCCTGAACACATTGCCACAGGCCAAGCTCATCACTGGCCCTTCCTTCTGTAACATTCCACTTTCTGAATGAGTTTATCAAATGCATTCACAAAGATGATCAAAACACCTTTCCCTATTCTTTAGCTTTGAATATTTTAAAGACCAGAAAGGTTCATCAGGAATGTGTGGGAAGGAACTGCACATGCTGGTTTATACCGAAGATCGCCACAAAATTGCTGGAGTAACTCTGTAGGACATGCAGCATCTCAAGGTAGAAGGAATGTGTGCGTTTCAGGTTGAGACCCTCCTTCAGAATGTTCTATTCTTTGGACGGAGGAGACTAATACATGTATTATCTACATAAATAATCTCTAGAAATATAGAGTGAAAGACAATTGTGCAATCTTAATCCAGGACAAACCTGTTCCCCCTCCAACTTGGCAACACCTCCCAAAACGCACCAACAGGGAAACACCAACTCCAACACTACATGTCTATTTCTTTATTGAACATTGATAGGTTACATTGACACAAACACACATGTAGCCTCTCGTGGGGTCTCTACGGGTTTCTAGCAGGATCAGACCTGACACAAAGACGTTTTCGTACAAACTGCAAGTTCTCTGAAACTTTGGTAAATTGATGTTTCAAGAGCCAAGAGAGTTTTATTGTCACGTGTCCCAGATAGGACAATGAAATTCTTGCTTGCTGCAGCACAACAGCATATGTAAACATAATACAGAACAGGAGATACAAGTTCAGTGTGTCTATAGACCATAGACCATATATATATACACAATAAATAAACAGATAAAAGTGCAATAGGCTGTTATTGTTCAGAGTTTGTTTGATGGCCTGATAGCTCTGGGGAATTGCCTATTCCTGAACCTGGATGTTCCAAATTTCAAGCTCCTTTATCTTCTTCCCGATGGCAACGGGGAGAGATGAGTGTGTGGCCAGGATTGGAGTGGGTCTTTGATGATGTTGGCAGCCTTTTTGAGGCAGCGACTGCGATAGATCCCCTTCGATGGTGGGGGAGGTCAGAGCCGATGATGGACTGGGCAGTGGTCACAACTTTCTGCATTCTTTTTTTTTTTTTTTTTTTTTTTTTTTTTTTTCCCTTCCTGGACGTTCAATTTGCCGAACCAAGCCAATTATGCAACCAGTTATGTTTAACCAAAAAGTTATGTTTGATATGGATTTGGTCTAGAAATCCATTTTCATTCTCAATTGACGTTCTCTCCCTGGCTGAGTAATGGTACACCGATGTGAACCTGGAACACCAGTCTGCACAAGGCACAGCATAGCAGTGACGTTCTGGAGAGATATTCCTTTTCCTCAAGAGTAGCAACTGCTCAACTAACCACAACGTGGTCACTTGTTACCATCGGCACATAATCATAAACAGAGGAGATAACCACATTTGACAGAGTGCAGGAGATGGGTTAGACACACAGATGTACAACCAGGCTCCTTTACCCAGAATAGGGCAATCAAAAAACCAGAGGACATGGATTAAGGTGAGGGGGGAGAGATTTAATGGGAATCTGAGGGGCAACTTTTTCAACACTGAGGGCACTGGGTACATAGAATGTGTGGTGCGAGAGGAGGTAGTTGACGCAGAGACTATAACAATGTTTAAAAGTTATTTGGACAGGTACATGGATAGGACGAATAGTGAAAGCCTGGATAGAGCGGATGTAAAGATGGATGATTCCACTGGTGGGAGAGTCGGGGACCATAGCCTCAGAATTAAAGGAGGTTCCTCTAGGAAGATTGAGGAGGAATTTACTCACAGGTAGAGAAATCTGAGGAATTCATTGCCACAGAAGGCTGTGGAGGCCCACTCAATGGGTATTTTTAAAGCAGAGATCGATCGATTCTTGATAGTATTGGTGTCAGGGGAGAAGGCAGGTAGAATGGGGTTAGGAAGGAGAGATAGATCAGCCATGGCAGAATAGACTTGATGTGCTGAATGGCCTAATTTCTGCTCCTATCAATTATGGACATGAGATGATCAGTGATTTTGGGCCAAACACGGGGAAGACGGACTAGTGTAGATCGGCACCTTGGTTGGCAAAGGCAAGCTGAGCCGAAGGGCCTGTTACCGTCCTGTAGAAATCTATGGCTCCATGATCACTCCAATGCCAACACGCTTGTTTCCCAGCTCCATCCACACAACAGACTTTCTAATGGACCTCCGTTCCAGTGTCGACAAATAATTTTAAACAAGTGCAAAATACCCGACCCCACTCTTCATATTAGCAGCAAGACAACTAGTCTGAGATGCCACACACAGAGGGCCAACAACAATAAGTGGACTGACCCTGTGACACTAATTTTGAAGAACAGCAGGCTTTGGTCTTCTAGTGTCCCTGGCTACTGAGGAGTTTTGGAATAAAACTGAAGTTGTGAGAAGCACAGAAATATTTAGCATTGTGTCCTAGTTCTGGTTGCATCGTGGCCTGATTTCGGCAACTTGAACGTCCAGGAGCAAAAAAGACTACAAAAAGTTGTAACCACTGCTCAGTTCATCGCCGGCTTTGACCTCCCCCCACCGTCAAAGGGATCTATCAAGTCGCTGTCAAAAAGGGGGGGGCAGCCAAAATCATCAAGGACTCACACCAGCCTGGCCACACACTCATCTCACAATTGCCATCAGGAAGACGTTACAGGGCCTGCAAACTGTAACATTCAGGAACAGGAACAGCTTCTTCCCGTGCAGACCATCAGGCTATTAAAACAACAATGAATAAGCTCTGAGTCTCTGAACTGCAAAATACTATATTATTGTTTGTATATTTGCACTATTTTGTTATTTATTGAACTTTTTCTTTCTTTTCTCTTCCCCCCATTATGCACTATGTTTACATATTCACATATTCTGTTGTGCTGCAGCAAGTAGAATTTCCTTGTTCCCGTTCAGGACGATATAACAATTAAACACTCCTTGACTCTTCTTGACTCTAGTTTAGGCCTCTTGGTTAGGCTCTTGGTACATACCACTGACACCTCACTGTCACACACTGCAACACCTTCCTTCAGTGCTAAACTTGCCTGGCTCTATTTTGTGACGGGGCAAAAGAATGTGATCATAGAGTGGAATCTCCAGCACCGTACCTTGAAAAGCTTTTCACTTCCCGGCTGATACTGGTGTTCGAGGGTGGAATGAGACCACTGTACACCGAAGACTGGAGCCTTTCTTCCAATCATCTGAACTCACAGTCAGGAAGTGGCTAGCACTGAATGTCCTACCCTGCTCCAAGCAGTCGGTGTAGTGCTGTGGTGGAGGAGATCGGGCTCCGTTCTCTCCAAGTGACGTTTATGAGATCCGGTGTAGAATACCAGAGAGCCACACATCTCGAGGGTGGCTGTGTGGCATGCTTGTCTCTTCAAGAGCTGGGGCAGCAGTCTGACCTTGGGACTTTTGTTTCAACTGGAACAGAGGAGGCAAAGGAGATGTAGACCCTCCTTCCCTCAAGGGCCTGTCCCACTTACCGTGACGTTTTTTCGGCGACTGCCGGCACCCGTCATAGGTGGTTTACAGGCCCTAGACAAAAATTTCAACATGTTGAAAATCCATGATGGCGACAAGAAACAAGGTATCACTCTGGGCGACATACTCATGACCATCACAGCTTCAGACCCCGACATGTCCCGCCAGGGTGTCCACCTGTATGGTCGTGAGCAGTTCTGCTCATCGCCCAAAGAGTAGTAACTCTTTCTGGTCACACTGGATTTTACATGTTCTGAAAAATTTCACACCCGACCTATGACAGGGACCCGGCAGTCGCCGAAAAAGTCGCGAAAGTGGGACAGGCTCTTCATGGTAAACTAATGTTTTGGCCATATCATAGCGCGAGATTTACTTGACCCCCTTTGGCACTTCAATCCCGTGCTGACGCTGGTGAAGTGACGGATGGAGATCGTTGGGCAGAGCACACACCTCCACCCCACTGTCCCATTCCTCCACACTGCACCGGAGTTTACTGCTCACTTTGTCTTGGTCCTTCTCCCTCTCGGTTGGTGGGTCACAGCCCCTGTCGTTCTCCCTCCCTTCCGCTCACTTGCCAGTAATTTGGGACCTGCTCAGATCAGCACCCATTTCCACCACACCACAGTAAGCGGTCTTGTTGATCCAAATCCTTCAGTGGGTGGGGTTTTGGATAAAGAACAGACAATTCTGCAGATGAGAGATAGGAAGCTTACAAACCAGACAAATCTGGTGTTGTCGTCACCGACTAACTGGACTCTGACGACTTGCAATTCATTTTCCATACTCACTTTACTAACGTGTGCACAAGGAACACGCTCTCTCTCACGTCAGCAAAAACTAAAGAGATGAATCGTGGACTACAGGAGACAGCAGGGAGTGGAAACCTCCTAATAATATAAAAAAACCATCCACATTGTGATGCTGAGGTTGAAAGGTCAGCACTTCAAGTTCCCTCATTGTGCACATCACTGAGGACCTCACCTGGACACTGCACACGACACAATACAAAGAAAGCTCGTCGCGAATCTTTTTCCTGAGAAGACTGAGCAAGTTTAGCATGAATGGCCAGCATCCTCACAACTTCTACAGATGCACCATTGAGAGCCTGCTGACGGCTGCATCCCCGTCTGGTACGTGGAACTGATCTGCCCGGCAGCACGCAAATCACTACAGAGAGTGGTGAAGGCGGCACAGCAACATCAATGGGCAACTGTCCTCCTGGCCTTTCAGGACATTTTTATCCAACTGGCGGTGCCAATACTACACTCCTATGCACTCACAAGGACCACAGCCACCCAGCATCACAAGACGGTTTCTCCTTGTTACCGTCAGGGCCAGAACGATACAGGGGCATGGCTGCAAGTACCACCAGACTTAAGAACATTTTGACCATCAATGCCATCAGAATAAATACTCTAACATTATTTGTTTATTTTCACTATATTTGTTATTTTATTAACATTTTGTCTCTTCCCCCGTATCACTATGTTGACATATTCACATAGTCTGTTGTACTGCAGCAAGTAAGAATTTCCTTGTCCCATTCAGGACATATAGCATAAAGCACTCTTGACTTCTAGTCTAGGCCTCTTGGTTTATGACCACTCACTGACACACTGCAACGCCTGTCCCTTCAGTGCTAAACTATGCCTGGCTTCTAATTTGTGAAAACGGGTTAAAGTGATTGTGATCATTAGAGTAAAGCCCAGCACCGTACCTTGAAAGATTTTCACTTCAGGCTGATACTGGTGTTCGAGGCCGGATGAAGACACTGTAAACAGCCGAAGACAGAGCCCTTTCTTCCAATCCTCTGAACTCACAGTCATGAAGTGGTAGCACTGAATGTTCCTACCCTGCTCCAGAGCAATCCGGTGTAGCCGCTGGTGGTGGAGAGATCGGGACTGTCCGTCTTTCCTCCCAAGTGACGTTTATGAGGTCCCGGGTATAAACCAGAGAGCACACACCTCGAGGGTGGCTGTGTGCTACGCTTGTCTCTTCAAGAGCTGAGGCAGCAGTCTGACCTTGGGGACCTTTTTGTTTTCAACTGTAAACAGAGGAAGCAAAGAATGTGTGAAGACCCTCTTTTGTTACCCTCCAAGGGCCTGTTCCCACATAACAGTGAAGTTTTTCGGCGACCTGCCGGCACCCGTCATTGGTGGTTACAGGCCTACAAAAATGTTCAACATGTTTGAAAATCCAGCGTCACAAGAACAAGGTATCCTCTGGGCGACACTCACAGACCATACAGGCTTCACCCCGCGACATGTCGCCAGGGTGTCACCTGTATGGTCGGTGAGTAGTCTGCTCAGTCGCCCAAAGAGTCGTAACGTCTTTCTGGTCACCGCTGGATTTTCAACATGTTGAAAAATTTCACCGACCTATGACGGGTTCCCCGGCAGTCGCCAAAAAGTCGCGTAGTGGTGCAGGCCCTTCATGGTAAAGCTAATGTTGGCCATATCCATTGCCGATTTCATGCCCACCTTTGCACTTTCTATCCGTGCTGACGCAGGGGTGAGGACGATGGAGATCGTTGGGCAGAGCACACAACCTCCACCCCACTGGGTCCATTCCACCACACTTGCACCGGGAGTTTACTGCTCACTCTGTCTTGGGTCCTTTCTCCTCTCGGTTGGTGTCACATCTCCTGTCGTCTCTCCTTCTGCTCACTTGCCAGCTAGATTTGGACATGGCTCAGGATCAGCACCCATTACCACGCACACCACAGTAGCGGGACTTGTTGATCCAAATCTCTTCAATGAGGGGGTTTGGATAAAGACAGACAATTCTGCAGAGTGAGAATAGAAGCTTACAAACCAGACAAAGTCCTGGTGTTCTCGTCACCGACAACTGGACTCTTGACGACTTGCCATTCATTTTCCAGACTCCCACTTTATTGACGTGTGCACAAGGAGGGCAGCACAGTCCCATTTTATCCTGCTGCTCTGAAATTCCACAGTATTTTATACAAGAGTTTGAAGCCCTTGAAATTAAATGCGCACAGTCTCAATTTTTCTTATAATCGAACACAATACGACTTCTCCACAACACTTATTACAGAATACAATAACCATAACACAAATAAAACAACATGCTGTTCAATTCTTTATTTGTATTTAATTTAGTGCACATGGAAAGCACTTATCCGATGCATCACAGTATGGTTTGTGAACAGTTCATCCAAGAAATTGCAGCAAATTGTGGTTGCAGCCCAGATCATGCGCACAAACTAACCTCCCTTCCACTGACTCCATTTGCATCTCACGCTGCCTCGGCAAGGCCAGCAGCATAATCAAGTACCAAGTCCAATCCTGTCCACTCTCCTTCTCCCCTCTTCCATCAGGCATAAGGTATAGAGTGTAAAACGCACTCCTCCATATTCAGGGACAGTTCTTCCCACTGTATCAAGCAATTAACCTTGGCACAAAACATTATTCCTTTTCATGTATCTGTATGTTGTGGATGTCTTATTGAAATTATATAGTCTTCTGGTGACTGTTTAGCACACAACAAAAAGCAATTTCACTGTACCTCGGTCTACGTGACATAAACCAAACAACCCTCGGCCCACACAATGGACATTTTGCATCCCCCACTCTCAACCATTACTCCTTCCACCATCGACACTTCACGCGGCTCTGGAAAGCAGCCAACATCATCGAGGAACCCTCATATCCCAGTCAATTCTCTACTCCCCTCTCCAGAAGATACAAGAAGCTGAAAGCACGTAGCACAGATTCAAATACTATCTCTCTATG
>CM069140.1:3041461-3203364 GCA_035221665.1 Okamejei kenojei | reverse complement strand
GAAAAGCGACGAACCTTCAGGACGGGAAAAATTGAATGAAAATTCAGCAACACTCCCACAAACCAACCATTAACGAAAAGCGACGTATCATTCATACGCTGAAAAGTGATGAAATTTCCAGAAGCAAAAAGCGCCTAAATATCAAATGTGAAAAACACACAAAATTCAGCACCCAAAAACGAGGAAAATCGGCTGTGTGAAAAGCAATGAAAAAGCATAGGTCCAGTGAAACAACGATAACCTCAACAAAGAGCAACAACATTTCACACTCAAAAAGCAAAAATTTCAGCACAAGAAAGTTACGAATAATTTAACAATAAATGTGACGAAAATTCAAAACAGACAAAAGCACGTAAATTCAGAAGCCAAAGATGACAAATTTCAGGATGCATAACGTTACAAAATTTCAGACGAAAACAAAAAAATTACAGCCCACACACGAAAAGCGACGAAAATACAGCACACAAAAGCGACAAAAAATTCAGCACCTAAAATCACAAACCTTCCAGACCGAAATGTTATAAAATTTCAGATGTGAAATGCGATGAAATTCTGGATTGAAAAGCATCGAAATTTTAGGACACGAAATGCGATGAACCTAATAGACAATACGAAATCATGAACATTTCAGGATGCGAAAACGACTAAACTTTAAGACACAAAACGACGAAAATTCTAGTCGCGAAAAGCGACGAAATTTCAGGGTGCAAAAGCGACAAAATATCAGGACATAAAAAGCAACTAAACATTCCAGACGGGAAAAAGTGATGAAACTTCAGACGCGAAAGTACAAAAATTCAAGACGCAAAAAGCGACGAAAATTCAAGATCAAAAATGACGAAATTCAAGATGCAAAAAGTGACAAAAATTCAAAGTGAAAAGCGATGAAAATCCAAGTCTTGAAAAGCCACGAAAAATTCAGGACATGAAATACAACAAATATTCAAGACGTGAAAAGCCACGAAATTACAAGAACTTATAAAGCCACAAAAAATTCATGCATGGGAGAATCGATCTCTTTAGGTAGGCATAATTGTCAGTGCCTTTCGATCCGCACGCTTGTAACCTTGAAGGTCCTGATGCAGCCCACGTGCTGTCAGTGCTGCTTCAAGCTGTCAATCTCAAGCGGGGCTGAAGGCAGCTGAAATTCCTGACTGATGCAGTGCTTAGTTTTCTTTGGCGGGATTTTCAAATATGGATTGTCATTATTTTTAAGTGTATCTTAGGAAACAAAGAGAGAAGAATGTGTTTGTGTACGATGAAGGTAGGTAAGTACAATTCTTGGTGATGTTTTTAACTAACCGTATTTCCTGAAGTATGGGGTGGGGGAGAGAGCTCCTTTCACAGTGTTTTGGGAGTCTGGCCCTGGTAAAGTTGCGGGAGGGTAGGAGCATTGTGAAGGAGAAGGATCTGGATCATGCCAGAAGCCCACTTGCGATGCTCCCCTTTTTTGCATGGAGGGGGCCACCGCATTGAGTGGGGGGGGAGGGTGGGGGGGGGGGTGGAGAAGTAGCTCGGTGGCTGTGAGTGGCCACCGGGCCGGACAGCAGTAACTGGTCCAACCACCTCAGCACATTTCCGCCGCCCCCGCTCATCTCTGGCAGCTCTTTTCCTGCCGCTCGCTGGCCTCACTCATGGCAGCCACTTCCCACAAATCTTTAAATTCCAACAGCGTGATTGAGGTCACTCGGCTGTGGGAATTTAAGGATTTGCTGAAAAACGGCTTGACATGCGCCGAGTGAAGTCGGTGAGCGGCAGGTGAGAGAGACGATATGACATTGACGAGACAGGTGACATTGAACGGGAGAGCACAGCAAAGATGAGCGGGATACTCCGACAGAAGGCACCTGAAGTGGCGGCCAGATTCTGCTATCATGTCCGGCGGCCGCTTCCCAACTACCCGAGCTGTTTTCTATTAACCAGCCATGCCCAGAGCGCTGCGGCAGCGGTGAGTGATTGAGTTACTGTCAATTATCCCCGACCCCCTCCTCTTAAACACTCTATAACACTCCTGCCTCCCGCAACATTACCCCTGGCCACATGACTCCCCACACGCTGTGAAAGGAACTCCCCCCCAATTGGTCCCCTTGAACAAGGTGTTGTCTTTCAATTAGATGACAACTGATTCAACTTTTCCCTGTGCACCTCCGTTTTTCCCACCATATCTCCACCTGCCATCACCCTTCACCCTCTCCCCCCCCCCCCCCCCACCCCACCACAACCATTCAGCAATTTAGAATAAGGAGACTAGCAAGCCTTAGGGCAAATTGAATTGTTACTGTTTTTATTTTATTTTTTATTTTTACGGAGAGACAGTCAATCCGCGCATCGCACGGATTATTTTTGTTTAAAGCCGACTGACTGCCTACCTTGATTGAATAATTACTCACGGCACCAGTGTCTGAGCCTCAGTCTATCTCTAGCTCAGTCTAAATAGCTAGGCTATTTAGTCATCCAATATGTGCTCAGTCCAGCTAGCTTCCCACTATCCAGTATGTCGCTATCCAGCTAGCTACCAGCAGGCACGTGCCGTGAGTAATAATTCAAGGTAGGCCAGACAGTCGGCTTTAAAAAAACTTTAACCCGTGTATGCGCAGATTGTTACTCTCATAAAAATAAAAATAAGTAACAATTTCAATTTTCCAAGGCTTCTCCCTAAATCTCCTTCATTTCTAAATTACTGAATGGATGGGGAATGGAGGATGAAGGCGGGTGGAGAGATGGTGTTAAAAACGGGAGCACATTGAATCAGTTGTCATCTTATTGAATACAATATTCATGCAGAAACCAACATCATGTGACGAGTCTGGGCCAGGGGTTAAAGATCCGGGGGAAGGCAGGAGTGTTGCGAAGGATGGGGTCAGAGATCATGTCCGACTCACTCACCGCTGCCGCAACGCTCTGACGCACAAACAGCAGAACTGGCGGTAGGCCGCCACTTCCGGGGAAGGAGCAGCTCGTGTGACTGCGAGCGGGGCCGCCAGGACCCGACAGCATGAACGGCCTGCCACTTCAGCGCCCTTCTGCCTAGCCCGCTTCACCTCTGGCGTGCTCTCCATCTGAAACACCTCTCATCTGCCGCTCATCGGCTTCGCTCATGTCAGCCGCTTCCCGCAAATCCTTAAATACCCACACCGAGTAACCTCAATCGATCGCTTGAGCGAGCTGTCGGAATTTAAGGATTTGCGGTAAGCGGCTGACATGAGTGAGGCCAGCTAGCGGCAGGAGAGAGGGTTTTCAGATGGAGAGCACTGCCAGAGGTGAACGGGGACCCGGCAGAAGGGGCAGTCCGGTCCCGGCGGCCATTTGCAGCCACCTGAGCTAATTCATATGGTCCCAGCCATAATGCGGTGGCTCCGTGCAAGGAGCGTCGCAAGCGGGTTTACTACATGATTCAGGTCCCCTCCTTCACAACCGCTCCTTGCATCCTGCCCTCCCCGCAACTTTACCCCGGGCCAGACTCCCTAAACACTGTGAAAGGACTCCTCCCCCACCCACCCAGGGAAATACGGTATTTTAAAAACATAAAGCACCAAGAAATGTACATACCACATTATTGGTACACAAACTCCATTCTTCTCTCATTGTTTCCTAAGATACTCTTAAAAATAATGACAATCCTCATATTGGAAAAAACCAGCATGCAAAGGCAGAATTTCAGCTGCCCTTCAGTCACCCCTTGAAAACTGACGGCATGAAAGCAGCGCCGACGGCAGGTGGGGCTGCACAAACTTCGCATGTTACAAGTGCTAGCGGTTGAAAGGCTCCGGAGAATAATTATGACTACCTAAGAGATCGATCTCATAGAGATAATTCTCCCCAGCCATTACTATTTATAATTAATAATTGCCATTTCATAATTTTAGTCACGGTAGGGCAGTGCCTACCTTGCCTACCCTGACAGCACGTGCCTGACTGAGCTATATACTGGATAACAAAGTAGCCAGCTGGATGGCAATATATTGGAGAGCTGAGCAACATACTGAACTGCTAGGTAGCTCGAACGTCTAAGCTGCATACTGAATAGCTAGCTAGATGGCTATATACTGGATAGCTTGATAGCTAGCTACACTGGGCTACATACTAGATAGCTAGAATGGTCGGCTAGATGGCCACATACTGGAATAGCTAGGTACTAACTTGACTGACTTACATACAGGATAGCAAGATAGCTAGCTAGACTGATCTACATACTGGATAGCAATGTAGCTAGCTCGACTGACTACCTTACTGCATAGCTAGTAAGCTAGCTAGATTGGCTACATATAGGATAGCTAGATAGCTATCAAGACTGGGCTACATACTGGATAGCTAAATAGCTAGCTCATCTGAGTCTACATACTGAATAGCTAGTAGCTACCTAGATACTACATTGCTGACAGCTGAACAGCTAGCGAGACTGAGCAACATACTGGATAGCGAGATAGTTAGCTAGTTGGCTATATACTACTGGATAGCTGGATCACGAATAGACTTTGCTACATACTGAATACCTAGATAGCTGCTAGGTGGCTACAAAGCATGGCAAGATTTGCAAGCTTAGATAGCTAGCTAGCTAGATAGTTAGCTGGATGCCTATTACTGGATAGCTTAGGTTGTTAGCTGGACAGCTAACGTACTGGATGGCTAGAATAGTTAGCCAGACTGAGCTGCATACTGGATAGCTAGGTAGCTAGCATTAGATGGCTATGTACTGGATAGCAGGCTAGACTGAGCTACATACTGGAATAGCTAGATAGATTCTACTGGATAGCTGGGCCATTAGCTATGAGCTACATGCTGGATAGATAGATAGCTAGCTAGATGGTTTACATACTTTTTGATAGCTAGGAAGCTATCTAGATGGCTACATAACTGGAATAACTTGGTAGCTAGCTAGATTGAGCTACATACTTGGATAGCTAGATAAATAGCTAGACTGAGCAATATACTGGATAGCTAGGTAGCTTGCTAGAATGAACTACATTATTGGATAGCAATAGCTAGATGACTACATATAAGTGGGAGGGTGGCCTAGAAATAGGGGGGATTTAGGGAAGGGCACCTGTAAACTGGGATTTAGGGGAGGCCATGTAAATGGAAGGGGAATTAGGGAGGGCACCTTTAAATGGTGAATTAGGATGGCATCTATAAATGGAGAATTAGGGGGAGGGCACCTTTAAATGGTGATTTGAATGGCATCTGTAAATGGTGAATTCGGGGAGGGCACCTTTAATGGTGCAGTAGGGGAGGCATCTGTAAATGTAGATTTAGGGGATAGCACCTGTAATGGAGCAATACATATGAGCAACAACAACAACCAAAGCTTTAACAACAACAGCTGTGTGTTGTTACACAATAATCCACATAAAAAATCTCATATAATACTTTCCCCCTCATTAATTTTATTGTCACAGTGTATTGAGGTGCAGTGAAAAGCTTTAGTCGCGTGCTATCCAGTTAGCAGAAAGACAAAAACATGATGACGATTGAGCCAGTTAGATGGCTACATCCTGTATAAATAAGTAGCTAGCTAGATGGCTACATACTGGATAGCTAGGTAGATAGCAAGCCTGATCCACTTACTGGATTGCTAGGTAAGTTAGCTCGGGTGATCTACATACTGGACACTCTAGCAAGTAGTTACAACTAGACTGAGCTACAACTGGATAACTAGGTAGTTAGCTACATGGCTACAGAGTAGATAGCTAGCTAAATACTGGTGTTTTTCATAGTTACAAAGAGCTGAATTGGAGGAACATCATCTTATATTTTGCTTGGGCAGCTTACATCCCAGCGGTATGAACATTGACTTCACCAACATTAAGTAACCCTTGCTATCCCTCTCTCTGTTCCACCCCCACTTTATTAGTCTGCTAGTTTCACTGTTCTATCTATTCCATGACCACCAATAGACCATTGTGGGCCCACCTTTCCTGGGCCATTGTTTTGCACTCGGATTTGTTTTGTACCATCCATACCTCTCGTTTCCCTGTCCCTGACTCTCAGAAGGGTCTCGACCCCAAAACATCACCTTTACTCCAGATATGTTGCCTGCCCCGCTGAGTTACTCCAGCTTTTGTGTCTATCTTCGTGTAACCACCCGCATCTGCAGTTCCTTCCTCGGTGTGGATTCGGAGAGTGGCAGGGCCTGTTTCCCCGCACTGCATCTCAAAATTAAACTTTTTTTTTTTTCCTTTTGAACTTGTTTGTTTTATTTTTGTTAGAGTAAGTACAGTAGTCTGGTACTTAAGTACCGAATTACTTAAATACATATTTTCATTCTTGTACAACTTCATACTTTTGCTTCAATAATAAAAGAACAGTGAGAGAAAAAAGAAATAAAGTGTGTCGGAATAGATAGACAAGCGAGTAGAAACAGAAAACAAATAAATAAAGGACAGAGGTGAGAAGTTAAAAGATTGAAAGAAAAGGAAAAAGTTTAAAAAAAAAAGAGAGATTAGGAGAGATCTACCTATCTCATATTTTTGCCCATCCGTCATCCAGTTCTAAACCATTTAATTTCTAAGGTTACTTTATGTTGCACCATATGCTTGTAAAAAGTTGATAAACAGCGACCAAATCTTTAAGAATTGTCTACTTTTGCCTAGTAAAGGAATCTCATTTCTTCAAGATGTAGCGTTTCAGACATGTTTGAGATCCACATTTTGAATGTTGGCGTAGGTGCGTTTTTCCAAAATTTAAGTATGTTTTTTTCGCTGTTATTAGACCATAATTAAGAAAAGTTTCTTGGAATATAGTTAGTTTACTTCCCTCTTCCATTGATCTCAAAGATAATCATTTCAGTATTGGGGTTTCAATTTTGCGTTAAATAGTTTTGCAAAAAATTCCAAAATATTTCATTCCAAAATGTATACAGTTTTGTACAAGAGACAAAGGAATGTACTATAGTGGCATTTTGAGTTAGACATTTGTCGCAGATGGGGGGAACATTTGAAAATATTTTATTTAGTCTTGTTTTCGAATAATATAATCTATGTAAATTTTTAAATTGAATTAGGTTATGTCATACATTCATTGAACATTTTGTTTACATATAATAAATTTTTTATCCCATCAATCGTTCGGGAATTTTTATCAATAACTTGTTCCCAGTCTCTTCTAATTGCTTCTGTTGTTGGTGTTTTTCTATATTTAGAATTATATTATATAAGTAAGAGATTAAATTGCTTGATTCTGCCTTTCTATTCATTCCTTCCTCCAATAGATCTGGGGTTAAAGTTTGATATCCTTGTATATACTTTTTCAAATAATCTTGAATTTTGAAGGTATTTGAAATATTGATTACTTTTCAAATTATATTTTAGTTGTAATTGTTGGAATATAAAAGTTTTCCCATTTCATACATATCTCCATCGTTTTAATTCCTATTCTTTCCCCCCCAATGGATAAAAACGTTTTAATCATAATGGATGGTTTGAATGAGGGATTTATTAGCTATTGGAGAAAGAAGCGATAATTTTCTTAATTTAAAGTTAATTTTATTTGTTTCCAAATTCGTATTATACTATGAATAATTGGATCCGTTTGTATATTACATTGTTCAGTTTTATCGGGGAAAAGAAGGATCGCTCCTATATTATAAGGGGAACAATCCTCTTTCTCCATTCTTATCCAATCTGCCTGTTGGGCAGAACTGTGCAACATGTAGATTATATTTTAATACTCACTGCCCAATAAATAATACAATAAGTTAGGGAGTGTCAGTCCCCCTGATTCTTTAGACTTACACAAGTCTTTTTTTTTTAATTCTGTGTGATTTCTAATCCCATATGAAGTTTATAATATCAGAATCTAATTTTTTTGAAGATTTTTTTTAGGTAAGTATATTGGTATTGATTGAAATAGGTACAATATTTGTGGGTAAGAAGATCATTTTTATCGCGTTTATTCTCCCTATTAAAGACATCGGCAGTGTCTTCCAAAATTTAAATCAGCACGTTTAATTTAGTTAGTAAAGGCATATAGTTTGCGTTGAGTAATGATTTATAGTTCCTAGTAATTTGGATGCCCAAATACTTAAATTTTTCTGTTGTAATTCTAAAAGGGAATTTCAACAGATGTGTCGACTCTTGAGGTTTTATCGTCATAATTTTGCTTTTGTTCCAATTTATTCTATATCCTGAAAAAGAACCAAATTCCTCTATTAAATTTGCGAATTTGTAATATATAATAATATGTCGTCTGCATATAATGAAATTTTATTATTTGAGTGTTTGGTAATATACCCATGAATGTTCGGATGGCTTCTTATACTTTCAGCTAAAGGCTCTATCACTAGTGCAAATAGCAGGGGCGACAACACGCACCCCTGCCTATTGCCCCTTGCTAATTGGAATTTCGGGGATAATATATTATTAGTCAGTATTCTAGCCGGCGGCTTATTATATAATAATTTTACCCATGAAATAAAATTATCTCCCATGTTAAATTTTGTATAAATATTGCCATACTACTTGATCAAAAGCTTTTTCTGCATCCAATGAAATAATTGCTAGTTTTTCTTCAGTATTATGTGAGTACATTATATTAGACAGCCGTCTCAATTGTTAAATGAGTACTCTTTGGTATGAACCCTGTTTGGTCCGGATTTATTAGTTTACTAACATATTTACTCAATCTTCTCGCTAGGGTCTTTGTTAATATGTTTTGGTCTGTATGTAGGAGTGCAATAGCTCTATATGAGCCTGGGTCTTCTAGATCTTTATCCTTTTTTGGTATAAGTGTAATAGTTGACTCAGTTAATGTTTCTGGTAGTTTATTTTCTTTAAAAGTGTATGTATATAAATCTTGCAACCGTGGAGAAATTATCTCATAGAATCTTTTATAGAATTCATTACTAAAGCCATCTGGTCCTGGGGTTTTGTCATTCTTCAATGAACTAATTGTTTCTTCTATTTCCTGTAGTGTAATCTGAGCTCCTAATGCCTCTTGTTCCACCATATTTAATTTTGGAAGATTAAAATTATCTATGAAATTTGTAATTTGAGTATTATTTTGCAGAGGTTTTTCGATGTATATAAGTTTTGATTAAAATTGAGCAAATCTTTTATTAATATCTTTAGGTAGTGTTAGTAATTCCCCTTTGTCTGATTTAATTTTAGTAATTGTATTTTCTGTGTCCCTTTTTTTTCAGTTGGCGTGCTAGGAGTTTATGAGGTTTATCACCAAATTCAAAATTTGCTTGTTTTGTAATTTTGAAATAATCTTAATTATTCTGGCTGATAAAATTTTATTTAATTTATATTTTAATATTATTATCTTATTATCTTATTATCTTATTATGTTTATCTATCATTGGTTCTTTGGCATTTTCTAAATCTAATTGTCTAATTTCTTGTTCTAAACTGCAATTGTTCAACACCGACTTCCGGTGGCGTCAATGGTGTGGTGAGAGACGTTGCTGTTTCACTCTGCTCCCGAATAATGTTTTAATGTGCTAAAATAACAGTTGGAAGACGGGGGAGTTCTGAAAATAACTACCAGAGCTGCTATTTTAATTGTGTGTTATCAGAAATCCTGCTGATAACAGAGAATAATTGCAGTTTTAGATGAAAAGACAGAAACCTCGCCAGAAGCCTGCTAAAGCCGACTTGAAAAAAAATTAAATAGACTCCTCAATCCCCTCAAACATCAGCTGGAAATTCAGAAGAAGAAGTTGATTCCCGAAATCCTTCTACAGAATTGCCTTTACTGGAGGAACAAATGGTACATCTGGAAAAGTCAGTATTAGCTTTAGTCACTGAAGTTATTTCAAAACTGATACGAGAGGAGAACCTCGTGCTGGACAAAAGCCTCTCTGAAAAAATTAAACACGGTAATGATACGCTGATGGGGAAAATTGATGACTTAACCAAACGTGTGGTCGAAGTTGAGGAGGATTTAAATAAAAAAATTAAGTGGGTTGATGAGGATTGTAATAAAATCTGCATGCAATGCTAAAATCTACTGAGGTGGCTATGGAAGGAATGGACAATACGATAACTGAGATGGCTAAGGAGATAAAGAGACTAAAACAGGAACAAGAAAGTACTGGGAGGGAGCTTGCTAAAATGAAGTATAAATGTACAGACTTGGAAGCAAGATCAAGGAGACAAAATTTGAGGATAATTGGAGTAAAAGAGGGAAAGGAGACTGGACAAAACTTTTAGGAGTTTGCTGCCAATTTACTCAAACAAGTGCTTAAGCTGCCTGAAGCCCCGAGAATAGATATGGCTCACCGGGTCCAACATAAGGCTCAAGCAAGCTTAACTGCCCCCCCCCCCCCCCCACCCCCAAAGACAGATTATTCTGAAATTCTATGACATTTCAGCCCTGGAAGGAATTATGAAATTCCATACGGTGTGAATCTGATGTTAGGAGAAGACAAACTACAATTCTTCCGTGATTTTCCAGCTGAAATCATGGAAAAGAGGGACAAGTTTACAAACACAAGAAGGCTACCGAAAGCGGTCTCGGGAGCAAGATATGGGATAGTATTTCCTGCGAAATTGAGAATTACTTATAACTCTGTTGAACGCGCATTCACGGATCCAGAAGAGGCATTTAAATATGCACAAAGTATCACAAAGGAGGTCTACTGATCGTTAGGAGTTGGTCTCCTACAATAACATCGAAGAGAAACAACAAAGAAAGGAATGTGTCTCTTTTTTTTAACATACAAAAAAAGACTACTCTTGTTAAAATGGCGAATCTTCCTCGAGGCTTCGTCTAGATATCCTATCTTCGGAATGTTAATTCAAGGTCGGATTTTATGTTTCATCTCAACAAAGGACTGACAAAGAAGAGAAACTGTGACGGGGAAAATAAATTGAGAATATAGTGTAATATAGAATATTATCAGTGGACTTATATATAGAAATTTATGATTTAAAGAAACATATCATTACATACTAACAAAAATTATAATTATTAAAATTGGGTAATATTAAGGCATAGCTTAACTATAGCTGGTGTTTATTTCATGATGTTAATTATTTGCTAATAAGAATAACGAGTTAAATATGATTGATAAGTATTAATAATATATTAACACATTTTATGGATACAGTAGACTTAGTCTAGATTGAGCGTAAAGGGGGGGAGGAGACTCAGATACTTGGAAATTATCCAAGGGTCTGAATCTGGTTAACCCCTTGGAACCTGCTGTTGTCTGATACAAATGTTTGAGACTTAATTGTAATAAATCTAGGTATATTAAAAGATATGGATATAAAATTAACATAATTACTGTTATATCTAAGTATATAATTAATGTTGGAAACTACTTTTTTATTTTGTTTTTCCTCTTTGAAGATACATTTCTAATGTAGCTATTGGAGTATGTTTCATTATATATATATATAATTTTGAACTTTGTATCGCTCTCTCTTCCAATTAATAATAATTCGTCAAGGGGGCAGAGCGAAACATATAAAAACATCTACGGGAGTTAATAAGAAATTTTATACCACCTGTTGGTGGTTTGTTTTTAATTATAATATCTTTATTTTTGGATATTATAATATCACTTTTTGTTTGCTAATTATCTTTTCACGACTACACTTTCTGGTCTTTTTCAAGGTTTATTCTGAAGGGGAGATGCCAACAAAACTTAAACAGCTGGGGATGACCATCCTTTCATCTGGAGTTATAAGGTACTTGGTTGCACCATATGAAGTAAAGGTATTAACATGATTCATAATGCAAGACGATAAACAAAAGAAAACTGGAGGAATCACATTTTGTAGTTGGAATATTAGGGGCGCTAATGAACCAATTAAAAGGGGTAAGATCTTTGCCCAATTAAAAGCCTTAAAAAGTGATATTATTTTCTTACAAGAGACGCATCTGAAATATCAAACACAGATAAGACTGAAGGCAAATTGGATTGGGCAAACATCCTATTCATTTACTTCTAAATCTAGAGGTACGGCTATTATCATTCGTAAAGGTATACCATTTAAATTAAAGAATACTATAGCAGCTAAAGAGGGGAGGTATGTCATAGTCACGGGAGAAATTTACTCTACTCCACTTACTTTGATAAATATTTATGCTCCTAATTTTGATAACCCCCAATTCTTTTGTAAAATTTTGGATATAATTTCAGAACTTAATCATCAAAATGTGATAATAGGGGGAGATTTGAATTGTGTTTTAGATCCATATTTGGATAAATCAGCAAAACAAAAATGACTAACATAAAATCTAAAATGAGTGAACTCCTAAATACATACATGAAAAATACTAATATAACAGATGTATGGAGGATCGCTAACCCAGTAGGTAGGGAATATTCATTTTATTCAACAGTACATAAAACATATTCACGTATTGATTATTTTCTAGTGGACACAAAACTAATTCCATATACATATAATTCTAAATACCATAATAGTATTATTTCTGATCATTCCCCGTTAACTTTTTCTTTAAAATTAGAAGGAATGCCTGATAAAAATTCGTTTTGGAGGTTTAACCCCCAAATTTTAAATAACTCTTTTGAGGAATGAATGCTGCCAAGGTAGGGGAAGTGGTCAACGTTTTCAAGAGAGGTGTCATCCATTTTCAGATGGTGAGTTGGGTGGGATTGATGTGGGACCTGGGTTTAGGCCCATGGCTCTGTATGCATTGGCAAAGGCATTCAGGTTGCCCTGGAGGTCTTCTGCAGAGTGTACTGCAATGGTGCAGTCATCCTCGTACTGAAGCTCCATGATGGTTGTGTTACCAACTTTGCTCTTGGCCTTCAGCCTATTAATAGTGATAATGTGTGGGGACCGTTGGTCGGTGGGCCTGTTTCTGCGCTGTCACTAAACTAAACTGTAAATGAAAACTTTACAAGCTCTTAAGTGTACAACATCTTTTAATGATAGCACTGGGTATTACACACACCTTCAAGCACCGGCTACATTTTTTCTACCGAGGGGAAGGCGTTATGATTGATGTTAACTGGGCGGGGTTAATGGGAGTGAGGTAAACTATATTATTGGTTGCATATAAACCATCTACATCCTTCCCCTTAGAAATCAAAAAAAACAGATTGTTGTCACGACAACCGAATTAAACAGCAGAATTAAACGAAATCGCCGTAGCGAACAGGCGGCTTACTGATCCTGCCCGAGCGCGTACGGATGTCTCCCCTCCCCCGAAAGAGCAGAAGAAGCAGGAGGACGCAAGGCAGCCGGGGAACCAGGGAAGGGGCATTGGGGTGGGAGAAACAGGAGAGAGGGAGAACCGCGATCGGCAACAGGGACCCGCGCAGAGGGGAACCAGGCGCCCGCGACGGGGACCGAGGCATGCAGGGAACACCAGCCGGGGCGGCAGCCGGCTGCTGATAGGAGAGTGGAGGGGCATAGGGCCCAGGGGGCTGCGGCTGTGGCTCATTAACCGCAAGCAGGTGTTGTTGGCTCCTTCGGTAGATGGAACCCTCACAGTCGACCAGATACGAACGAGGTGAGTCGGCCACCCCAACCACGGTGGCCAGACGGTAGTGCCCACTGGCGGTCTGCAAACGAACAACCTGTCCGGGCAACAGAGGATCGAGTGGTCTGCACGACCGATCGTGGGAACGCCGCTGGCTGTCATGTTTCTCTTGAATTCGCCTCTGCACGGAGGCGGGCTCCAGCACCCGAGGTTTCAGCTGGCGCTGGGCAATCGGGACGGTGGATCTGGTAGTTCTGGACATCAGACGCTGAGCAGGGGACCCATGGCCGGATCCCTGGAAACATTCCTGAGGTTCAGGAGATCCAAATACAAATCAGAATTGGATAGTCGCGCCTGTTCCATCAGAAGCTTGGCGCTGCGGACGGCCCGTTCTGCTAGGCCGTTGCTCTGTGGGTACTCTGGGCTGCTGGTGAAATGCACGAAGTTCCACTTGTCGGCAAAGCTTTTGAATTCTCGGCTTGTAAACTGCCTGCCGTTGTCAGTCTGCAGCCTGACCGGGGTCCCAAAAGTGGAGAAGTGTTTTCCGCAGCTTGCGGATCACCATCTCCGACGTGAGGGATGTCAGCAAATCCACTTCGAACCAGTTGGAATACGAGTCGACCAGGACAAGGTAGTGGTTACCACGCCACTCGAATATGTCGGCAGCCAGCGAGGACCAGGCCAAAGCAGGGGCGGGCTGTTGCAGCAGGGGCTGTCGCTGCTGGTGCGGCGCAAGACTGTTGCACGTGGAGCAGCAGAAACTCTGTCTCGGATATATTTGGCCATTCCAGGCCAATAGAATTGGCACTGAGCGTGGGCAAGCGTTGCATCGACCCCAGGGTGTCCGCTGTGGGCTGCACAAAAGTAAAAGTCAAACAGGGAGGACGGGACCACAACTTTATGTCCCTTGACGATAACGCCATCCTGGAGCACCAGTTCGTCGCGGACCAGGAAGAAAGGCTGTGCTTCAGATGGCGCGGCGGAGCGCTTTGTTGGCCACCCTGCTTTAATCACCGATGCAAGCTGCTGCAAAGCCGGATCGGCAGCGGTGTGCTCGGCCAAAACCTGTAGCTGCTTGGTGGGAATAAAGTTAAACGCCCAGTACGAGCAAGTCCTCTGTTTCGTAGGGGTGGCGAGCGCAGGAGGTACGCGGGGCTCGCGACAGGGTGTCCGCAATGTGCATCTCGGTGCCCTTCTTGTAGATTATGTCAAAGTCGAAGCGCTGGAGCTGCAGCATCATACGCTGCAGCCTGGCAGGGGCAGCGTGAATCGGCTTGTTCAGGATTGTCACCAGTGGCTGGTGGTCGGTTTTCGACCGTAAATCTGCTGCCGAACAGGAAGTCTCTGAACTTGGAGCAGGCGAACACCACCGCGAGCAGCTCTTTTCTCGATCTGAGCGTACCGCTGCTCGGTGTCCGTCATGGTGCGGGAGGCATAGGAGACGGGATGCAGCGATCCATCGACAGACTGAAGGCAGGCCGCACCCAGACCGAACTTGGAAGCGTCACAGGTGACGGTGATGGGGCGACCCACGTCGAGAAACCCGCAACGTCGGAGTGCTAATCAGTTTCGACTTGAGGCGGTCAAAAGCCTGCTGGTGATATGGGAGCCAGGCCCAGGCGATATCCTTTTTTGTCAGCTGCCGCAGGGGAGCACTCAGCTCACTGAGGTTTGGTATAAACTTGCCAAGGTAGTTCACCATGCCCAAGAATCGTTGCAGACCTGGCACGTCGGTGGGGGCTGCCATTTCGGAGATGGCAGCGGCCTTCAAGGGGTCGGGCTTTAGTCCGTTAGGGGTGAAAACATGTCCAACATATGTGACCTCTGAGACACGAAACCGGCACTTCTTGGGATTCAGCTTCAGGTTCGCCTGTCCGCGCGCGATCCAGGACGCGGCGGAGGTTCAGGTCGTGCTCGCAAGGTCCTTCCCGTAAACCAGGATATCATCCACGATGATGGCACATGGCAGGTGCGCGAATAATTGCTCCATCGTCTGCTGGAACACCTCGCTAGCAGAATTGATGCCGAATGGCATTCGCAGGAACTTGAATCTGCCGAACGGTGTGGCGAAGATCGTCAGGTCAGAAGACGCTTTGTCCAACGGGACCTGCCAAAACGAGTTCTTAGCGTCTAGGACCGAAAAAGATGGTGGCTTGCCCGACCTTTGCCGCCCACATCCTCAACAGACCGCATGGGGTAATGTGGTCGCCTGATGGCAAGGTTTAAGTCCTTCGGGTTGATACACACGCGTATCTCGTTCTTGTCTTTCTTAATCGTGGCAACCATGGTGGAGACCCAATCGGTGGGCTCGCTAACTGCTACTAGCACCCCCTTTTCGACCATCTCGTTGAGCATCGCCTCGACCTTGTCCTTCATGGCGTGAGACACCCTGTGAGGTGCGCGGACCACGGGTTGTATATTTGGGTCAATGGAAATATGGTATGACACTGGTAACTTCCCCAGGTCATCGTCGAACAGGTCCTGGTATTCAGCAACCGGGTCAAACGAGAGTTGCACTTTGTGGACCGTGCGGTCAAAGGAGACCAGGCCAAGATCCTGGCACGCACGGTTGCCCAACAGGGTTACACAGTCAGAGTTCAAAACATAGAAAACCAGGTTTCTTGTGGCCTTTTGCAGCACGCAAGTTAAAGTGGCCCTCCCCGCAGGCCTTAGAATCTCTCCACCATAGGCGTGCAGGTAGCATCGTCAACAACCAGAGGCTCATTACTCCTTATCTTGTTGAAAAGATTCATGGACAAAACATTGACTCTCGCGCCCAGTATCTAATTTGGCAGAGAAGGTTACGCCATTGACAGTCACAGGTACGGAGGGATCATTGCGGTGGGCGGGTGTCTGTAGGAGGGTAAACACATGAGAGTCCTCGGCAGAATTAATTGGCTCCGCACCATTGCACTCAACTAAATTGGGCTGTGAGTCGAAACAGAGATCAGATTGGGGCCAGCATGTTTAGACTGGGACTGAAGCTTGTGCCTGGCTCCCACGGGAACGGAGTAAGCGACAGGAGGCTGAGAAATGGTTCAGCTTTTTACAAAAGTTACAGGTTTTACCAGAGGCGGGACACGTCGACAGTCTATGGTGCATGTAGTTACAGTTCGGGCATCTTTTTCGGGGCACATCGCCAGGTCCAGGACGGGCACGCGGCAGAAAAACATTGTTTTCCCACCCGAGGCTGTGGGCTCCTAAACCCAGCCCAGGTTGACAGATTTTATTGCCCAAATCCCGGTGGTCCTCTTGCAAAACAACGACCTCAGACAATCTGCAGGCATGCATAGCTTGTCCAACGTTAGATCCGGATCCCTCAAAAGCTCACATCGCAGCTTCTGGTCACGCATGCCAGTTACTAAAATGTCTCTAGTGAGCTGGTCTGTCATGTCGCCAAAACGGCACCGCTGGGCGAGATAACGCAAATCAGCAATAAAACATTCAACAGGTTCATCAGGCAACTGTCTCCCTCGTAAAGAACCGTGCCCTCTCTAGAATGCGGTTCGAGGGCAGGTCACAAATCTCCCTGAACTTACGTAGCAGGCAAGCGGGGTCGTCAGCAGACTCTGCAGGAGTAATCACCGCACCATCGACGCCCAGGACCGCTGGAGCGTAGGTGAAAGTTCTGGCTCTCTCATGGCATCAGGTCCGACAAGGTTGAGGAGGAGGGAAGCTTTAAGGGAGTCAGGATCAGCGCGGTGTGCGACGTTGACAAAGTGTGTGAAATCAAATTCAAACGTGGCCCAGCGCTCAGAGATGTCAGCATCAAAGACAAGCTGCTCGGGCTTTCTGCAAGAGGACGCCATGGCCAAAGAGATCAAAGCACAAAAAACCCAAACAAAAAAAAAGAAATAAAAACCGATAAACAGGAGACGCAAGTATCTTCCAGCTTCGACACCATGTAAATGAAAACTTTACAAGCTCTTAAGTGTACAACATCTTTTAATGATAGCACTGGGTATTACACACACCTTCAAGCACCGGCTACATTTTTCTACCGAGGGGAAGGCGTTATGATTGATGTTAACTGGGGCGGGGTTAATGGGAGTGAGGTAACTATATTATTGGTTGCATATAAACCATCTACATAAACTAAAGTATTAACAGTGTTGGATGGAACTGCAGATGCCGGTTTAAACCGAAGATTGACACAAAATGTTGGAGCAACTCAGCGGGAGAGGCAGCATCTCTGACGAAAAGGAATGGGTGATGTTTGGGATCGTGAAAAGCGACAAAAATTCAAGATATGAAAAGCCACAAAAATTCAAGACATGGAAAGCCATGAAAATTCAAGACGTTAAAAGCCACAATAATTCATGACGTGAAAGGCAACAGCAATTGAAAACTTGAAAAGCCACAAAATTCAAGACGTGAAAAGCCACGAAATTTCATGATGTGAAAAGCCACAAAATTTCAAGACATGAAAAGCCAAGTAATTCAAGAAATGTAAAGCCACAAAAATTCAAGACATGAAAATCAATGACAAATCAAGACATGAAAATCAATGACTGTTCAAGACGTAAAAGTCACAAAAATTCAAGACGTTAAAACCAGGAAAATTCAAGACGTGAAATGCCACGACAATTCAAGACGTGAAAAGCCCAAAAATATCAAGTCGTGAAAAGCCATGAGAATTCAAGACTTGAAAAGCCATGTAATTTAACTTCGGAGTCACGAGAGTGACTATTTGAAGAGCCCGCCAGCACATCATTACATAACACATGGCGCACGACTGGCTGGCAGGCGCGCTGCTCCTCCAGCCGTAAGTTTCAAAACCTGAAGGTAAGTCTCAAACTTAAATTCAGGCTGTGTTTTTTTTTGGCAGGAAGCTCGCGACAGAGCTCCTTCTGGATGTCGTTCCGGGGAATCCCGACTCCGCGAGGGGAACCCAGCTCAGGGGGAACCAGGCTGCGGAGACCCCGGTATCCCGACTCCGTGATGGGAACCCGGCACGGGGAAACCCTGAAGCGGAGACCGCGGGTATCCCGGTTCCGTGAGGGGAACCCAGCTCGGGGAAACCCTGAAGCGGAGACGTCGGTATCCCGGCTTGGGGAAACCCTGAAGAGACCGCGGGTATCCCGGCTCCGCGAAATGTTCTCGGCTCGGGGAGCATTCTCAGCTCGGGGAAACCCCGAAGCCGAGAGACTGCGGGAAATCCCGGCTCCGCGAGGGTAACCCAGCTAGAGGACAACCCAGCTGCGGAGGCCGTGGGGTCGCGAGGGAAAACCCGGCCACGGAGCTGCTGGCTGTAGAAGCCACGGGGTATCCCGACCCCGTTGGAAATGCCGGATCGGCAGGCGGGTGAACGACGGAAAAGTCCGGCCAGGAGGAGTCGCCTGCTACAGTGGGTGCGTTTTCCAAACAGAGCATCCCATGGGATGGATGCTCCACCTGATACTCCAAGGTATGGAGTGATATTGGCGCGGGTCTCGGGGGCCCGCGGCAGCGCCTGGTGCAGCTGTTATATATATATATATCTCCCTCTCTGAGGAGGGGAGCTCGGCAGTCGCAGTTTGGTGGTATGTCGTGAGGGAACATCCCACGACACGCCAGCTGCTTGAAGAAGGAAAAGAGGATTTTTCCTCCATGGGCACGTACTAGGACGTTTACCCAGGTGGAGCATGGATGCGTCCGCAGGGCGTTCATTGATGGGGCCATATCAGCACAGGTCTTTGGGGGATCTGCAGCAGCACCTGTGGCAGGGCTGCATTATATTTCCCTCTCTGAGAAGGGGAGCGCAGAGATGCCAAGTGTCCCGGATTCGCCGTATTTTGTCCCGGCGAAATAACCTTTTTACGGTGTTCCGGCAGCCAAACATGCTGTTACGGAACACCGCCGCGCCGGTGTTCCTCCCGTGGTGAACGCCGGCGCCATGTGCCCCCGGTTTGCCAGCCCGGCAGCTCGCAGCCACGCCCGGCCCAGAGCTCGGGCGGCACCGGCCCGTGCGATCAGCGGCACTTTCTTGCCGCCAGTCGGCCGCTCGCGGCAGCCCCATCACCGGGCCTCCCCCCCACCCCCACCCCCACCCAGTGCGCAGGCGCAGACCCGCCGGCAACCTTGCCAAGTGCGCATGTGCCGCACCCGCCCGCCGGCAGCCCGCTGATCTGCACCAGTGCGCAGGCGCATAGCCGCCGGCAACAACCCCAAGTGAGTAGGTTATGGAGAGAAATGCATTTAACCCCATTTGTTACGGACAAATGGGTTGAATGTTACTGTGAACTAAATTTAGGGTTGGCATCTCTGGGAGCGTAGGCAGTCAGTGTGTGACTTTCTCCAAATTCCGAAGCATGTCCGTGGAACATACTGGAGTGCATGCATGAGGTCAACAATTATGTCGTGGCATTATGGGCGATACCCACGCATACGGAGGAGCCACTGCAAGGAAGAGCTGGCGTCCAGACTATGGCAGAAAACCTGGAGTTTGGTAAGCATTAATGACCTCACGTCCATACAGGTACAAAGGGCCGGCAGTGAACAATGCTATCTGAGGAGACTTTTGGTCATGAGGCCAGCGATGCCCAGCCACCGAATTTTCCTCTTGGAGAAAAGCCTCACCATTGCGGCGACTACACCCCGCCGTCGGCAGTAAGTAGTTCACTGGAGCTGGTGGCAGCTTGAAAGCTGATTCTCTGGGCAGAGACTTTAGGCCAATTCCCAACCGACCCTGGGGGGGAAATGTGCAATCCACGCACCCCAGTAGTCCTATTCTCCAAATTCAAGGATGGAGACGGAACCTGAGGATGGAAGCAGAACTCACATCAGGAGCCTTTGAGCGTACCATATGACCAACGACAACCATGGAGGTAGGTGGGTCTGGGCCTTTCAGAAACACGGGGTGTGTGGACTAGTTACGTGTAGTAATTGATTACTCTGTTTTGCACGTATGTCGACGAATAACAGGTTGGGTATACTAACAGATATCCAAACAAGCAAAGGTGGATGATGTTGGGTCACCCGTGATTACTCACATTCACATGTGCAGTATAATTTCATTAATGGGAAACTTCGTTACTGTCTAATAACGGATATTCCATAGAATACTCATGGCATGCCTCGATCTCAAAGATGCATACTATTCAGTTCCCATTCACTGGGTTCACTGAAGTCATTGGAAATTTAGCTGGGCAACGATGGCAGTTAGGTGTTGCGAAATGGGCTACTTCGGCGCCCAGGTGGTTCACCAAATTACCGTCAGTGCTTGGGTTGCTCAAAGCTTGAGCATACATTTTTATTGCTTATCTGAATGATATTCTAAAATTCTGAATCTTGCCAAATTAGCTGTTTCAGCCACAAAACTCATATTTGAGAATTGGGGTTTTGCATCCATTCAGTAAAATTTAAGTTGATACCAACTAGAGTTATAGATTGCGATGTACCTTTAACTATTAATTGTCTGTGACTCCGCCCTGGGGCTAGAGATGGTGGCCAGTGTAAATTGGCAGTGTGGTGGTTGTTAAGTAACATGTAGGTCAATTTAATCAGAGCTATGCTGTTACCAGCTGAAGCTATAGTCACAATGATGGACAATCAGTATTCAGCATTGCTCCAGCATTTTTTGATCACTTTTACCTTCAGTTATGTTACAACTGTTGCTAGGGTTCAAAGATGGGGAATTACTATCCCATCTCTAGTTGCAGAAGTGGATGGGATGTGCATGAGTTACCAGTCCATCAGTTATGTATCAACTACCTAATCACTAGGTGCATTCTATGGGTTAAAGGGTCATTGTGCAATCACAAATTATTTAATGACATTATGCATTGATGGAACACCAAATATCGATTTATTTGAATCTAGTCTCAATCAACAGTGCAAGATTATCTGGCATGGCGGCCATTATCAGGGGCAGTGGCGATGGATGCATTCTTGCTACACTAGGGAGGAATGTTCATTATGTCTTTCTTCCATTTTACCTCCTCAGGCAGTACATGCTTGAAAACCAGCAAGACTCCATCTCAGGCTTGATAGTGCCTGACTGGCCTACACAGCCATGGGTCCATACTACACATCCATACTGCAGATGACAACTCAGCCTTCTATGGCTGTTCCCAAACACTAAATCTGCTGGTTTACCCCGTGACTGGGGAGAACAATCCTCTGCATGAGCGAATCAAGTTGGTGGGTTGAGGACTATGAGAAGACCGTCCTGGGGTACGGACTGTGAGGTTGTACGGTGGATGTAATCACGATGGCCTGAAGATAGTACCAAGGTACAGTGCATCTCCTATATCAAGGAATGAAGTAAGTGTCCTGTTTACAGCCCTATATATTGTATAGAAACATAGAAACATAGAAATTAGGTGCAGGAGTAGGCCATTCAGCCCTTCGAGCCTGCACCGCCATTCAATATGATCATGGCTGATCATCCAACTCAGTATCCCGTACCTGCCTTCTCTCCATACCCTCTGATCCCCCTAGCCACAAGGGCCACATCCAACTCACTCTTAAATATAGCCAATGAACTGGCCTCAACTACCCTCTGTGGCAGAGAGTTCCAGAGACTCACCACTCTCTGTGTGAAAAAAGTCTTTCTCATCTCGGTCTTAAAGGATTTCCCCCTTATCCTTAAGCTGTGACCCCTTGTCCTGGACTTCCCCAACATCGGGAACAATCTTCCTGCATCTAGCCTGTCCAACCCCTTAAGAATTTTGTAAGTTTCTATAAGATCCCCTCTCAATCTCCTAAATTCCAGAGAGTATAAACCGAGTCTATCCAGTCTTTCTTCATAAGACAGTCCTGACATCCCAGGAATCAGTACAGTATGACACGGTATGTATATCAGATGTCTTGGTATTCCTCTCAAAGCTATATTTCAAGAGAGATGGTGTATATATATATTGTGCCAGTAGTGCCTTGTTGTCATACTTCCAGCTGGGGTCGGGACACCTCGCTGTGGGGTCTCGACCTCTGATATCCAGATTATGAAGGGTATCTGCAACTTAAAATTTCCCAGGCCCAGTTACTCAGAGATATGCGATGGTTATGTCCTGCTGATGCTGCATCGCCGGTGGGCTCCAGCTACATTCCTGTCCTCGGTCTATTCAATTACTAGGTCCTTATCCTCTTGACACTGGGTTCCGCGCAATGGGCCAATCGTTGTCTAACTATGACTGGATAGGATAGATACAGCTGCAAAAATATATGATACTTTATGTTCATGACTTAGTCTTGCAGAGTAGACCGGGGGTGGCAGGTCTTAAACTAGTTGTGGCATACCCATGGACCTTGGTTTGTGGGTGTGGTCACACATCTACAACAGTCATTATGTCACCTGGGGTCTCAACTGGCATGTTGTCAGTTGATTTACAATCACAAACGTAAATGTTTTTTATTGGGATTTTATGTGATAGACCAACACAAAGTGGTGCATAATTGTGAAGTGGAAGGAAAATGATACATGTTTCCAAATTTTATTACAAATAAAAAGCTGAAAAGTGTGGCGTGCAAAAGTATTCAGCCTCCTTTACTCTGATATCCCTAAATAAAATCCAGCACGCAGCTGGAAGCTCCACAGACCACAACTCCACGGTGTTAGTCAGCAGACCCAACATTCCGGAGCTCCAACACGATGATCCCGGGTAAGGCATCGCCCGCTCCACAAAGGTAATTCAGTGCTGCGTCGCTGCTGAAGCTCTGTCCGGTCTCCGGCAGGAAAGGCCGTGCCAATCCTGATGGTAGGCCGCGAGAGGGAAGTGAAGATGCGGCTCGGAAAAAAGACGTGGCCTCGACCAGGTAGTGATTGGGAAATAGTTTCCCCTCTTTAACCGCCCCCCCCCCCCCATCTTCCACATTAAAAAAAGACTAAAAGACCTCCAAAAACATACTTTTTGACAGACAAAAAATTACAAAAAGGATGAAAGGACGGATAGCTGCTGGCGAGACTGCCACACTCGATGACGCCACCAGTCGGTCACTCCATGGGTGTACTTTGACAATATAGCTGTTCACATCATCTGTTCAATATATACCTTGTTCATCAGTCAATTAAAGTAAGCATGCAGGTACAGCAGGCAGTGAAGAAAGAAAATGGCATATTGGCCTTCATAACAAGAAGAGTTGGGTATAGAAGCAAAGAGAGCCTTGGAAGAAAGAGGAGGAGGGGAGGAGCGACACCCGACCGGTAAGGATAAAAATCGAGCGCGGGGCTTGTTTTTCCAGAGGCCCACAGGAGCCGTTGGAAGAAGAGGAGGAGGGGGAGGAGCGACACCCGACCGGTAAGGATAAAAATCTAGCGCGGGGCTTGTTTTTCCAGAGGCCCACAGGAGCCGTTGGAAGAAGAGGAGGAGGGGGAGGAGCGACACCGACCAGTAAGGATAAAAATCTAGCGCGGGGCTTGTTTTTCCAGAGGCCCACAGGAGCCGTTGGAAGAAGAGGAGGAGGGGGGAGGAGCGACACCCGACCGGTAAGGATAAAAATCTAGCGCGGGGCTTTGTTTTTCCAGAGGCTTACCAAAATCCATAACGTTCCATTTGGAGAAGTGGGTTTTTTTTTGAGGAAGCTGCTGATTGGTGGAAGAGGACCCGAGGAAGCAGCTGATTGGGTGCAACCCCGGGTTTACAATTTTACATTTCTGCCTTCTGGGAGTGAGGGATTCTGGGAGTTAAGGATTCAGTATTTAGTAGTAAAGTTTAAAGGATAAGTTTTTGTGTTTTTTTAATATTTAATACAGTGTAATTTGGGAGTAAGGTATGGCAGTAGAGATTGGCCCCGTGGTTTGTTCAGCCTGCAACATGTGGGAGATCAGGGAGATGGTCGGTGTCCCTGGTGACTACGTTTGCAGGAAGTGTGTCCAGCTGCAGCTCCTGGCAGACCGCATTGAACGATTGGAACTGCGGCTGGATTCATACTGGAGCATCCACGATGCGGAGAAAGTCGTGGATAGCACGTACAGTGAGTTGGTCACACCGCAGGCTGATAAATGTGTATGCCTCACCCACGCAGAGCGAGCGGCTGGCCGTTCTCCAGCAGCTCCCAGTGCTGCTGGCCACGTCCCGGCAGCTCGTTCTGGCCGGTGACTTCAACTGCATCATTGATGCGGCTGGACGATCCGGCAGTGCCGACAGCAGACTGGACAGCACGTCCAAGTTTCTGATGGAGATGTTAAAAGACGCAAAGCTGCGTGACGCCTTCAGCGACCCTGCAGGCGGGCCCCAGCCGCAGTTCACTTGGTCGAGATCGGACGGTTTAGCCCGATCTCGGATAGACTTCGTCTTCACGACGAAGGCCGTCACGGTGAGACACACTGACCTCACGCCAGTGTTCTTCTCCGACCACTGCCTCCTTCAGGCTTCCTGTCACCTACGGGAGGACCGGAAGGCAGGCAGAAGGGACGTGGAAGTTAAACACGAAAAACTGTTGACCCCAGAGAATGTCGAGGAGCTAAAGAGGGACTACGCATGTTGGAGAACGGTGAAGCCCCTCTTTGACTCCCCCACACTCTGGTGGGAAGCAACCAAGGAGAACATTAAGAGGTTCTTCATAATTAAAGGGGTTCAGAGAGCAAGACAGAGTCAGAGGGAATTGTGCCAACTCCAGACAGATTTGCAGCAACTGCTCCTTCTGCAGTCGAGCAGGGTGGATGTGAGGGAGGAACTTAGAGAGTTGAAGGACCGGCAAGCTCAGCTCTTCACCTCTGAATCCTCCAAGATCATCTTCCGATCTAGGGTCCGCCATGTGGAGCAGGATGAGACGTGCTCACGTTTCTTCTTCCATAAGGTTCACAGGGGGAGCTCTGTGATGAACAGCCTTAGGGAGGAGGACGGCACGGTAGCATCCTCACAGACAGACGTGCTGAGGATCTGCAAATCCTTTTTACACAGATTTGTATGACCAAAAGACCACAGACAGTACCTCCTCCCAGAACTTCCTGTCCTCAATCACGGAGGTCTTGGAGGACAGCAAGCGGGAGAGTCTGGACCAACCACTGACCCTAGAGGAGCTGACTGGCTCCATCCGTTCCTTTGACTCGAATAAAACTCCCGGAAGCGATGGCTTACCGGCCGAGTTGTATTTGGCTCTGTGGGACTGGATGGGCCCGGACCTGCTAGAAGTGTACAACGACATGCTTCTGGCTGGTAGCATGTCAGACTCCATGAGGAAGGGCAACATCACCCTAATCTACAAGCAGAAGGGGGAGGTGAAGGACATAAAGAATTGGAGACCCATAACACTTTTGAATGTAGACTACAAGATCCTGTCCAAGGCCATCGCCAATCGGGTCAAGTCTGCTCTGGGACAGGTGATCCACCCGGACCAAACCTGTGCTGTACCTGGCAGGAAAATCTCAGACAGCCTAGCGCTGCTGAGAGATACCATCGCCTACGTGCGGGACAGACGGGTGGATGCCTGCCTAGTCAGCTTGGACCAGGAGAAGGCCTTCGGCAGGATTTCGCACACGTACATGAGGGACGTGCTCTCCAAAATGGGTTTTGGGGAGGGAATCAGGAATTGGATCAAACTGCTCTACACCAACATCCGTAGTGCAGTCCAAATCAATGGGTGGGAATCAGACAGTTTCCCTGTAAGGTCTGGAGTTAGGCAGGGTTGCCCTCTCTCTCCTGTCTTGTTTGTCTGCTGTATTGAACCCTTTGCTGAATCCATCAGGAAGGATGCGGGCATAAGAGGAGTGACATTGCCAGGCAGTGGGGGCATTCAAGTAAAGACCTCCCTGTACATGGACGATGTTGCTGTCTTCTGCTCGGATCCAGGGTCGGTTCGCAGACTGATTAGTATCTGCGACCAGTTTGAGTCGGCCACGGGAGCCAGGGTGAACCGCAGGAAGAGCGAGGCCATGCTCTTTGGCAACTGGCCTGACAGATCTTCCGTCCCCTTCACCATCAAGCCTGACTTCTTGAAGGTGCTGGGGATCTGGTTCGGGGGGGCTGAGGCATGTAACAAAAATTGGCTGGAGCGGATAGCCAGGGTGGGGAGGAAGCTGGAGCTGTGGAGGCAAAGCTCCCTCTCCATAACGGGAAAGAATTTGGTCATCAGGTGTGAGGTGCTCTCGGGGCTGCTGTACTTGGCACAAGTGTGGCCTGTCCCTCCCTCATACGCCACAGGGATCACCCGGGCCATCTTCCACTTCATCTGGGGGTCGAGGATGGACCGGGTGCGACGGGCCACAATGTACAAGTCGGCAGACAACGGGGGTAAAAGCGTGCCCAACATCGCCCTCATTCTGATGGCCACCTTCGTGTGTGGCTGCATCAGGCGGAGTGTAGAGCCAAGGCACGTGGGCACCAAGTGTCACTACCTGCTGAGGTTCTACCTGTCCCCGGTGTTGAGAAGGATGGGCCTGGCGCAGGTGCCACGCAATGTGCCAGTCAGCTGGACATTGCCGCCCCATCTGTCGTCGGTGGAAGGGTTCTTCCGGACCAACACCTTTGACCACATGTCCATCGGGCAGTGGTCAGCACAGAATGTCCTGCAGGCACTGCAGGGAAAGGACTCTATGGACCCGGTGGCGTGGTTCCCTGAGCAGACTGCCCCAGCTCGTCTGGCAAAATGCCTCATCGCCAGAACTCACCAACAAGCACCAAGACCTGGCTTGGCTGGCGGTGAGGGAGCCCTCCAGTCAGATCCTTCCTGCACCGTCGGAACCTCACTACCAGCGCACGCTGCCCTCGGGACGGCTGCTATGGCGAGGAGACGGTTGCCCACCTCTTCACAGAGTGTGGGTTTGCTAAAAGAGTCTGGAGAAAAATGCAAGGGTCCCTGGTACGCTTTATCCCGAACAGCTCCGTCACAGAGGACTCTGTGATTTACGGACTGTTCCCAGGGACACATTCAGAGACTGACATCGAGTGCTGCTGGAGGGTCATCAACTCGGTAAAAGACGCCCTTTGGTCTGCCCGAGCATTGTTCACCACCCAGCAGAGCGAGATGTCCGTCAGGGAATGTTGCCGACTGGCCCGCTGCAGACTGCAGGAGTACGTGCTGAGGGACGCACTGAAGCTCGGTGCAGCGAACGCCAAGGCTCGGTGGGGGAGGGCCACAGTATAACGCCCTTCCGCTGCTGGACATGGGGGGGTACAGTATTGTGGAGACGCCCCTCAATATAAGGGAAGGTATCCCACGCCATTGTGGCATGAGTGGGGGACTGATTTGTGGAAACTTGGGAAAAAGAAAATGTCTAAACTGTATTGATCTATTGTACAGCCTCCGAAAATGTCGGATGGATTTTCCGCAAGGTTAATGTATTGTATATATTTATCATTCGAATAAAGTATATTTTGAAATTTAAAAAAAAAAACTGCGGCTGGATTCATACTGGAGCATCCACGATGCGGAGAAAGTCGTGGATAGCACGTACAGTGAGTTGGTCACACCGCAGGCAAAAGGTAAGAGGACAAGAAGGGAACGGGTGGCCAATAGCCAGCAAAGCAGTAGGCAGGTAGTGCAGGAGTCCCCTGCGGTCATCTCCCTCCTAAACAGGTATACCATTTTGGATACTGTTGAGGGAGATGGCTCATCAGGGGAATGCAGCAGCAGCCAGGTTCATGGCACCATGGGTGGCTCTGCAGCACATGAGGGGGGAAAAAAGCGGGGAAGGGCAATAGTAATAGGGATTCAATTGTCAGGGGAATAGATAGGCGTTTCTGCGGCCGCAAACGAGACTCCAGGATGGTATGTTGCCTCCCTGGTGCAAAGGTCAGGGATGTCACTGAACGGCTGCAGAACATTCTGGAGGGGGAGGGTGAACAGCCAGTTGTCGTGGTGCATGTTGGCACCAACGATATAGGTAAAAAAAGGGATGAGGTCCTACAAGGTGAATTTAGGGAGCTAGGAGATAAACTTAAAAGTAGGACCTCAAAGGGAGTAATCTCCGGATTACTACCAGTACCACGGGCCAGGTCAGAGTAGAAATAGGAGGATAATGCAAATGAATACGTGGCTTGAAAAGTGGTGCAAGGGGGAGGGATTCAAATTTTTTAGGGCACTGGGACCAGTTCTGGGGGAGGTGGGACCGGTACAAACAGGACGGTTTGCACCTGAATGGAATGGAACCAATGTTCTTGGGGGAGTGTTTGCTAGTGCTGTCGGGGAGGATTTAAACTAATGTGGCAGGGGGATGGGTACAAGAGCAGAGAGGCAGGAGGGTGTAAAATGAGGGTAGAAGCATTAGGTAGCAAGGTGAAAAGTAAAAGTGGCAGGCAGACAAAACCAGGGCAAAAATCAAAAAGGGCAACTTTTCAGCAAAATTGTATAAGGGGTAAGTGCGTTGTAAAGACAAGCCTGAAGGCTTTGTGTCTCAATGCAAGGAGTATTCGTAATAAGGTGGACGAGTTGAGCGTGCAGATAGATATTAATGATTATGATATAGTTTGGGATCACGGAGACATGGCTCCAGGGTGACGTAGGCTGGGAGCTGAACATCCAGGGATATTCAATATTCAGGAGGGATAGAGAGAAAGGAAAAGGAGGTGGGGTAGTGTTGCTGGTTAGAGAGGAGATTAACGCAATGGAAAGGAAGGACATTAGCTTGGAGGATGTGGAATCGGTATGGGTAGAGCTACAAAACACTAAGGGGCAGAAAACGCTGGTGGGTGTTGTGTACAGGCCACCTAACAGTAGCAGAGAAGTTGGGGATGGTATCAAACAGGAAATTAGAAATGCGTGCGACAAAGGCAAAACAGTTATAATGGGTGACTTCAATCTACATATAGATTGGGTTAATCAAATTGGCAGGGGTGCTGAGGAAGAGGATTTTTTGGAATGTATGCGGGATAGTTATCTAAATCAACATGTAGAGGAACCAACGAGAGAGCAGGCTATTTTAGACTGGGTTTTGAGTAATGAGGAAGGGTAATTAGCCGTCTTGTTGTACGTGCCCCCTTGGGCAAGAGTGACCATAATATGGTTGAGTTCTTCATTAGGATGGAGAGTGACATTGTTAATTCAGAAACAATGGTTCTGAACTTAAAGAAAGGTAACTTTGAGGGTATGAGACGTGAATTGGCCAAGATTGACTGGCAATTAATTCTAAAAGGGTTGACGGTGGATATACAATGGAAGACATTCAAAGACTGCATGGATGAACTACAAAAATTGTTCATCCCAGTTTGGCAAAAGAATAAATCGGGGAAGGTAGTGCATCCGTGGATAACAAGGGAAATCAGGGATAGTATCAAAGCAAAGGATGATGCGTACAAAGTAGCCAGAAAAAGCAGCATACCAGAGGACTGGGAGAAATTCAGAGACCAGCAGAGGAGGACAAAGGGCTTAATTAGGAAAGGAAAAATAGATTATGAAAGAAAACTGGCAGGGAACATAAAAACTGACTGCAAAAGTTTTTATAGATATGTGAAAGAGAAAGAGGTTAGTTAAAACAAATGTAGGTCCCTTGCAGTCAGAAACAGGTGAGTTGATCATGGGGAACAAGGATATGGGCGACCAATTGAATAACTACTTTGGTTCCGTCTTCACTAAGGAAGACATAAATAATCTGCCTGAAATAGCAGGGGACTGTGGGTCAAAGGAGGAATTGAGTGAAATCCAGGTCAGTCGAGAAGTGGTGTTGGGTAAATTGAATAGATTAAAGGCCGATAAATCCCCAGGGCCAGATAGGCTGCAATCCCAGAGTACTTAAGGAAGTAGCTCAGGAAATAGTGGATGCATTAGTGATAATCTTTCAAAACTCTTTAGGTTCTGGAGTAGTTCCTGAGGATTGGCGGGTAGCAAATGTAACCCCTCTTTTTAAGAAGGGAGGGAGAGAGAAAACGGGGAATTACAGACCAGTTAGTCTAACATCGGTAGTGGGGAAACTGCTAGAGTCAGTTATTAAAGATGGGATAGCAGCACATTTGGAAAGTGGTGAAATCATTGGACAAAGTCAGCATGGATTTACAAAAGGTAAATCATGTCTGACGAATCTTGTGGAATTTTTCGAGGATGTAACTAGTAGCGTGGATAAGGGAGAACCAGTGGATGTGGTATATCTGGACTTCCAGAAGGCTTTCGACAAGGTCCCACATAAGAGATTAGTATACAAACTTAAAGCATACGGTATTAGGGGTTCAGTATTGATGTGGATAGAGAACTGGCTGGCAAACAGGAAGCAAAGAGTAGGAGTAAACGGGTCCTTTTCACAATGGCAGGCAGTAACTAGTGGGGTACCGCAGGGCTCAGTGCTGGGACCCCAGCTATTTACAATATATATTAATGATCTGGATGAGGGAATTGAAGGCAATATCTCCAAGTTTGCGGATGACACTAAGCTGGGGGCAGTGTTCGCTGTGAGGAGGATGCTAGGAGACTGCAAGGTGACTTGGATAGGCTGGGTGAGTGGGCAAATGTTTGGCAGATGCAGTATAATGTGGATAAATGTGAGGTTATCCACTTTGGTGGCAAAAACAGGAAAGCAAACTATTATTTAAATGGTGGCCGATTAGGAAAAGGGGAGATGCAGCGAGACCTGGGTGTCATGGTACACCAGTCATTGAAAGTAGGCATGCAGGTGCAGCAGGCAGTGAAAAAAGCGAATGGTATGTTAGCTTTCATAGCAAAAGGATTTGAGTACAGGAGCAGGGAGGTTCTACTTCAGTTGTACAGGGTCTTGGTGAGACCATACCTGGAGTATTGCGTACAGTTTTGGTCTCCAAATCTGAGGAAGGACATTATTGCCATAGAGGGAGTGCAGAGAAGGTTCACCAGACTGATTCCTGGGATGTCAGGACTGTCTTATGAAGAAAGACTGGATAGACTCGGTTTATACTCTCTGGAATTTAGGAGATTGAGAGGGGATCTTATAGAAACCTACAAAATTCTTAAGGGGTTGGACAGGCTAGATGCAGGAAGATTGTTCCCGATGTTGGGGAAGTCCAGGACAAGGGGTCACAGCTTAAGGATAAGGGGGAAATCCTTTAAGACCGAGATGAGAAAGACTTTTTTCACACAGAGAGTGGTGAGTCTCTGGAACTCTCTGCCACAGAGGGTAGTTGAGGCCAGTTCATTGGCTATATTTAAGAGTGAGTTGGATGTGGCCCTTGTGGCTAAGGGGATCAGAGGGTATGGAGAGAAGGCAGGTACGGGATACTGAGTTGGATGATCAGCCATGATCATATTGAATGGCGGTGCAGGCTCGAAGGGCTGAATGGCCTACTCCTGCACCTAATTTCTATGTTTCTATGTTTCTATGTTAATGGCTGGACAGACTTTTGGGTAGCCTTACGCCCCTCCGGCGTAGGCACAGTGTTCTCGGACACCAAGTCTGTGATCGTTGGTTTTGACAACCAATGACTCAGTGGAAGAGCTAGGCGGCCGCCTGCTATCCGCACACCCGCAGGCTTGAGAAATTGTCGCTGCGGCTCGCCTTGCTGCTTCGGATTTTTTCATGTTTGTACTTGTCCTCCTGTAACAAGAATTAACAAATGCAGAGACCTCGCACAAGTTTAACACTTACCTGAGGCTTTTTAAACTTACCGCTGGAGAAGCGCTGTTCCTCCCAGCCGGTCGCTGCGCCATGCATCAGACATAATGACGCGCATGCCGACTGGTGTGGTTCTTCACGGAATCACTCACTCCGAAGTAAAATCAATTTTCTTACTTATAAAAGACACAGTTCAAAACTAACTGAAATTATTTTCTGTGTAAGATTCTTAATTACATGTTTCCATTTTCATTTGGTTGTCAATATGAATAGAGACTGAAGCCTCTGTGCTCCTTGTCACTCTCTTCTGTTCCAGTGATTCTCACTTCACTGCTCCGACTGGCATTCCTCTCCCTCACCCAATCTCTGAGCTAAATCAGTGCTCCATCTCCTTCCCGCTCTGCTGCCCCTCTTTCACCCTGATATCTGACGTCTTTGTTTGAGAATGCATTGAATACTTCTGACCAGTAAAAAATCATTAGAACAGTGACATTACATTAAACAATAGGCAATAGATAATAGATGCAGGAGTAGGCCATTCGGCCCTTCGAGTCAGCACCGCCATTCAATGGCTGATCATCCCCAATCAGTACCCCATTCATGCCTTTTCCCCATATCCCCTGACTCCGCTATCTTTAAGAGCCCTATCCAGCTCTCTCTTGAAAGCATCCAGAGAACCTGCCTCCACTGCCCTCTGAGGCAGAGAATTCCACAGACTCACAACTCTCTGTGAGAAAAAGTGTTTCCTCGTCTCCGTTCTAAATGGCTTACCTTTTATTCTTAAACTGTGGCCCGTGGTTCTGAACTCCCCCAACATCGGGAACATGTTTCCTGCCTCTAGCGTGTCCAAACCCTTAACAATCTTATATGTTTCTATAAAATTCCCTCTCATCCTTCTAAACTCCAGAGTGTACAAGCCCAGCTGCTCCATTCTCTCAGCATATGACAGTCCAGCCATCCCAGGAATTAACCTTGTAAACCTACGCTGCACTCCCTCAATAATAAAAGAGTGTCCTTTCTCACATTAGGGGACCAAAATTGCACACAACACTCCAGGTGTGGTCTCACTGGGGCTCTGTAAACTGCAGAAGGACATCTTTGCTCCTTTACCCGACTCCTCTTATTTTAAAGACCAATATGCCATTCGCTTTCTTCACTGCCAGCCGTACCTGAATGCTTACTTTCATAGACTGATGAACAAGGACCCCCAGATCCCATTGTACTTCCCCTTTTCCAAATTGACTCCATTCAGATAGTAATCTGCCTTCCTGGTTTTGCTACCAAAGTGAATAACCTCACATTTCTCCACATTAAACTTTGTCTGCCATGCATCTGCCCACTCCCCCAACCTTGCCAAGTCACCCTGCATTCTCATAGCATCCTCCTCACAGTTCACACTGCCACCCAGCTTCGTGTCATCTGCAAATTTGCTAATGGTACTTTGAATCCCTTCATCCAAATCATTGATGTATACTGTAAATAGCTGCGGTCCCAGCACCGAGCCATGCGGTACCCCACTAGTCACTGCCTGCCATTCTGAAAGGTACCCATTAATCCCCACTCTTTGTTTCCTGTCTGCCAACCAATTTTCTATCCATGTCAGCACTCTACCCCCAATACTACGTGCCCTAATTTTGCCCACTAATCTCCTATATGGGACCTTATCAAATGCTCTCTGAAAGTCCAGGTACACTACACCCACTGGCTCTCCCTTGTCCATTTTCCTAGTTACATCTTCAGAAAATGCCAGAAGATTAGTCAAGCATGATTTCCCTTCGTAAATCCATGCTGACTCGGACCGATCCTGTTACTGCTATCCAAATGTGCGGCTATTTCATCTTTTATAATTGACTCCAGCATCTTCCCCACCACCGATGTCAGGCTAACTGGTCTATAATTCCCTGTTTTCTCTCTTCCGCCTTTCTTAAAAAGTGGGATAACATTAGTTACCATCCAATCCACAGGAACTGATCCTGAGTCTATAGAGCATTGGAAAATTATCACCAATGCATCCACAATTTCTAGAGCCACGATTTCTAATTACCAACTTAAAGAACCTATTACAACCTGACAAAGCTCCTTGAAAGCTCCAAAGCTCCTGCTAAATATTTATTATATTATTAGTTTCTTTGCCATGTGATTTCATTTGCAGGAATTTTGGAGTTCTCTGATATAAAAGTGTAATTAAGTAAAATGGTTAAGTGGTAGTTGAAGGCATAATACTGCGAACTGTGTAAGCCTCACGTTTATTTTCTTTATCAATGTGGTTTTTTTTAACCAAATATTTTTATAGATCAGTAAGGCAAACAATGACACTGAATACATTGATGCACAGGGTGAATCTAAATGGAACTGGATGAGGTAAGGAAAGACGAATGCTGATCATAATAATAAGCAATAACTGGGTTATTTAAAAAAGGAGACACAAGAGACTGCAGATGCTGGAATCTAGGACTAAAAGCAAATTGTAAGAGAAACTAGCTGTCTAGCTATCCAGTATGTAGCTCAGTCTGGCTTGCTACCTAGCTATCCAATATGTAACTCGGTCTAGCTAGCTACCGAGCTATCCAAGTATGTATTTCAGTCCAGCTAGCTTCCTCGCAATCTATTTAGCCATCTAGCTAGCTACCAAGCTATCCAGGTATGTAGCTCCAGTCAAGGTCACTATACAGCTATCCAGTATGTAGCTCAGTCTAGCTAGCTATCTAGCTATCTGTCTATGTAGCTGAGTGAAGTGAGCTATCTAGCTATCCAGTATGTAGCTCAGTCTAGCTAGCTATCTAGCTATCCGGGTATATAGCTCGGTGAAGTGAGCTATCTAGCTATCCAGTATGTAGCACATTCTAGCTAGCTATCTAGCTATCCAGAATATGGCTCAGTCTAGCTAGCTGTCTAGCTATCCATTATGTAGCCATCTAGCTAGCTGCATAGCTATCCAGTATGTAGCTAAGCCTTGCTAGCTATCTAGCTATCCGGGTATGTAGCTCAGTTTCGTTAGCTCCCTAGCTATGCAGTATGTAGCCCTGTCTAACTAGCAACTAAATAAGCATAAAACTAAAACTTCCGATGTATCGTAGGAAGATACAGTTTTCATAAATCGTGTCTAAACCATGAAGGATATAAGTAAGGAGGAATAAAATGTGGCCTAATGGAAACCTGTAATCAGTATTTAATACCGTCTTTGTACTTGGGGTTAGGCCAACAAGCCCGTCCCACATGTATACGGTATAGGCCCTCCTCTGAAGGGCCGGGTGACATCATATCAGGCGGTGGTTCAACAGTCTTTGTGGGAGACTTCACGGATGACATCACAGGTGGTCTAATAGGTGATTTCGCCAATAGTGCCGGTGGCAGTTGGGGGAGGCCCGTCACCCTCTCCTCTCCCCGCTCTCCTCCCCTCCCCTCCACTCATCCCCACCTCTCCTCTCCTCTCCCCTCCCTCTCCTCCCTTCATCTTCCCACATCTCCTCTCCTCTCACCTCCATTCAAATCCAGCACCAAAGATAATTATAATAATGTGGAGGTGAAAGATTGTCTCCTCTCCTTCCACCCGCTCCCTTCCTCCCATCTCCTCCCTCTCCTCTCCCCTCTTCACCTTTCATCCCCTCTCATCTGCTCTCCTCTCCTATCCTTCCCTCTACTCTCCTTCCCTCTACTGGGAAAGATGGCCGCGCCATTGTGTTTGGCTGCCCATTGTTTCCTGTCTGGACATCCATATGGCCTGCAGTCATTCCTGGTCTACGAACGCCAAACACTCCTGGATATTCGAGCCTCTGTCGTCGTCCAAGGTCTTCATCCAAGGCCCCGGACAAGGCCCTGGACAAAGCTACCTCAAACGTTCGCTCCACCGAGCCAGGAGGTGGAGTAAACATGCGGGCTCCCTGAAAAGGTTACAAATTCTCGCCCGCGCCCGCTCAACATCAGCTTACTTTGCCCAGACTGTGAAGTCGGATCTGGTCGGCCCTACCGCTCCATCCATCGGTGGTCCCTCCAGCCCAGATATGCCACTCTCCGTTCGATCATTCCGGTCCCCAGTCTGTCGGCCCTCGGGCTCCCAGCCAGGCCATGTGTGAAATGCAGCGGCATGGTCTCCCTGAATCTCCGCCCACTGGCATGGGAGCCGCTACCGGCCACAAATTACCTGCAGTCCCTACTAAAGGGGCCCTGATCAACGCAAGATCTTTACTGAACAAAACCTTCATACTCAACAACTTCTTCACCGCTCGTGGATTGAACTTCTTACTGTTCGCAGAAATCTGGCTTAATCCTGGTGAGCTTGCTCCACTCATGGAACTTTGTCCTGGTAATGGCCCTGTCTCACGGTGCGAGTCCACCCACGAGTGATCCCGAGTGAAAGAAAAAATCACACTCGTGGTTGTCTGCGAGATTCCAAGTTTATGTCTACGGGTTTAAACGAGTTCCCACATGTATGTCTAAGTTTGCCGTTTACTTCTCATTTCTGCGATATACCAAGTTCTTCTCCCGAGTTACCAAGTTCCTCTCCCAAGTTAATCTTGAGCCAACCGTGAATGACGGTCTGTTTTAAGTATCAAATAGAGGAGCTGGACAGCATCTCAAACAGTAATGGCCCTGTCTCACGGTGCGAGTCCACCCACGAGTGATCCCGAGTGAAAGAAAAAATCAAACTCGTGGTTGTCAATGAGATTCAGGAGTTTAAACGAGTTCCCATGTGTATTTCTAAGTTTGCCGTTTACTTCTCATTTCTGCGATGTACCAAGTTCGCCTCCCGAGTTACCAAGTTCATCTCCTGAGTTACTCTTGAGCCAACAAAGACTACCGACATGTGGAAAAATCATCATATGGTAAAAATGATGTCATGCAGTTTTGTTTACACTATAAAAAGACCCAGCCTGAGGAAAGATCTCGACCCAAAACATCTCCTATTTATTTTCTCCAGAGATGCTGCCTGACCAGCTAAGTTAGTCCATCATTTTACATAGAAACATAGAAAATAGGTGCAGGAGGAGGCCATTCGGCCCTTCGAGCCAGCAGCGCTATTCATTGTGATCATGGCTGATCGTCCCCTATCAATAACCCGTGCCTGCCTTCTCCCCATATCCCTTGACTCCACTAGTCCCTAGAGCTCTATCTAACTCTCTCGTAAATCCATCCAGTGATGGCCTCCATTGCCCTCTGTAGAAGGGAATTCCATAAATTCACAATTCTCGGGGTAAAAAAGATTTTTCTCACCTCAGTCTTAAATGACCTCCCCTTTATTCTAAAACTGTGGCCCCTGGTTCTGGACTCGCCCCACATTGGGAACAATGTCCCTGCATCTAGCTTGTCCAGTCCTTTTATAATTTTATGTTTCAATAAGATCCCCCCCTTATCCTTCTAAACTCCAGTGAATGCAAGCCTAGTCTTTTCAATCTTTCCTCATATGACAGTCATGCCATCCCAGGGATCAATCTCGTGAACCTACGCTGCACTGCCTCAATCACAAGGATGTCCTTCCTCAAATTAGGAGACCAAAACTGTACACAATACTCCAGATGTGGTCTCACCAGAGCCCTATACAACTGCTGAAGAACCTCTTTACTCCTATACTGAAATCCTCTTGTTATGAAGGCCAACATTCCATTAGCTTTCTTCACTGCCTGCTGTACCTATAAGCCAACTTTCAGTGACCAATGTATAAGGATGCACAGGTCTCGCTGCACCTCCCCCTTACCTAACCTAACCCCATTGAGATAATAATCTGCTCCCTTGTTTTTGCCACCAAAGTGGATAACCTCACATTTATCTATATTTTACTTCGGAGTCACGTGAGTGATTCCGTGAAGAAGGCCCCCCAGGCCGCATGCGCAGCATTACGTCAGCTGCATTGGTGCAAGCACCAGTCTGGCAGGACAGAGCTCCTGCCAGTGGTAAGTTAAACTTAAAAGGTAAGTTTGATTTTTTTTACTTACCAGGTGTTTTTAGGCAGGAGCCTCTTTTTACACAGGTTTATCCCGTCAGTTTTGCAGCCCGACAAGTTGCCGGTTATGGACTGTGGGGAAATTCCAGTCCGACCGCAAATGTGAATAAACCTGCAAAATTGATTGGGTTGCGATATAAGGAGCCGCTAACAGTGCAGTTAGCGGCTCCCCAGCGTGCAGGGATGCCGCACAAATGGCAGGAAATTTAAGCAGAGTTGCTGACAGGGGGTCAGCGGCTCCGCAGCCTGTGGGGATGCCATGGGAACGGCAAGAAATTTAAGCAGAGTCACTGACTGGGGTCAGCAGCTCCCAGTCTGTCGGATGCCGTTGGAACAGCAGGGAAGCAATGCTGGAGCCACTAACAGTGGGGTCAGTGGCTGACAGACGTTGGTCCCCAGTCAAAAAATTACTGGGACTCATTCAGCCCTATTTGGACTCGGGTGAGTCGGGCTATAAAGGGTTTCTCCTTATAATAAAAAGTATGTATTTTATAGTGTTTTTTCTTTAAGTAAAATCTAAAGGCAAAGTAAAAAGTTATTGTTATATGTTCTGACAATATTATAATTGTTTCAGCACAGGTTGCTATGATTTATTTTTACCCTTCACAGGTAAAGCTGTACACTAAATGTTGATTTAGTGAGCTTACACAGCAATAGCACGGGCCTATGGGACAGGCTGCGCCAGCAGCGCTGCTTCATGTGTAAATGTCCGGGCCTATGGGACAGGCCATGCCTGCAGCGCCTGACAGGGCTACTTCATGTGTAAAATGTGTGGTCCTATGGGACGGGCCACGCCAGCAGCGCCTGACAGGGTTGCTTCATGTGTAAAATGTACGGGCCTATGGGACAGGCCATGCCTGCAGCGCCTGACAGGGCTGCTTCATGTGTAAAATGTACGGGCCTATGGGACAAGCCACGCCAGCAGCGCCTGACAGGGCTGCTTCATATATGAAAGTGGCGGCCTACGGGAGAGCCATGCCAGCAGCACCTGATACAGGGCTGTTTCATTTGTGACACTACCGGCCTATGGGAAAGCCGTGCCAGCAGCGCCTGACAGGGCTGCTTCATGTGTGAGGTGCCGGCCTACGGGAGAGCCGTGCCAACAGCGCCTGATGCAGGGCTGTTCATGTCAAAAGTGCTGGCCTTTATGAAAGGCGGCGCCAGCAACGCCTGGGACAGGGTTGTTCAAATTCACACATATCTGCTCGCCCACAGAGTCGGGAGATGATTCTCCACTGGAGCTAGAGAGCAAGGCCCACGGAGTTGGGGATGAATTCCTCACCGGAGCTGGATAGTGCTTTGAAATGACTATCCTAAATACAGCAACTGTTGTATACAGTGCTGCAAAGGTCTCCCTCTCAGAGGCAGAGACCAAGATGGGTTAGTATCCTGCTGACACTGAGTCTCAGGGTATGGCCGTGGGGCATACCTAAAGGGATGAAGGGCACGTGTCAGAGGTACCTTTCCTGACAATAAAGTTGCCATCCCAGTAAAATATTCTATTGGGTTAAGGCCAATGGGTTCATATCAGTATTTTTTCCCTACGGCCTGCGGTAGCGCCTGTTAAAGTTGCCTACGAATCACCCTTCAGAGAAGGGAAGAGTAAAAGGTCAAGATGACTCCAGGCTCTAAAGATGTCAATAGAACAGACTCAAGCACATATGTGCTGGCAGTGAACAACGCCAACAGGGGGATGTGAGAGCCAGCCGCTGAATCGGTTGTTCGGGTAGGTCTATTCTACAGGGGAAGAAGCCTGGCAGATTAATTAATTCGGCCAACAACAGGCAAAAGTCATCATTCAGAACGCACCCCAGGTGCTCATCGGCAGTAGCAGTTCACTGGACCTGGGGGCAGCATGATAGCTCAGAAATTCCATGCACCTTCCAATCATGCTCAACTAAATGGGTCTAGCACTTCCAAAATTTGGGTAGTGCACCGTTCACAAGTTGTAATATTTACATTTGTTTCTACAACACACAAAGGGTAAAAATATTTGGTTGAGGCACAGCCGGAGCATTACATAAGTTGGATTCTGGCCAGGGTTTGGAAATTGGGCAGAAATTCTCATGCAAACCACCCATGCAATAAGGCAGGATTGGCATGTTATTATGAAGAATGGAGAGTATCGGGCATATGAACTTTTCGAATGTAAAAACTTATTCCTGATGCATGTTATACAAATCCCATTACAAAGGTTATCAAAGACAATATAACTGTACTATAACAGTAAAGATTTGCAGTATGGGATAAACTGTTTGTTGGTCATTGAGATTTACCTTTAATTATTATTAGCCTTGTCTCCGCCTTGTGGCAAGAGATTGGGGTTATAGCAATCTGTTACAAAACTGAGTAAGAGTAATTGGCAATATAGCAGCTGTGTTGCAGCTGAGCAAATCAAGGAATTGATATTGTGTAAGTAGCAATTAGATCATTGCTAACAACCTTGTGCTATTGTCAGCTGAGGCTACTTCAGCCACAATGATGAAGTAACAGTATTCAGCATTGCTGAACATGACAATAACTCATTGAACTTGAACTTCCTACAGTAGTGTGGTCAGTTGAATTCAGTTATTATGATGTTTAGAACTCTAAGATGAGAAGTTCCAAATACCATTAACTACTCAAAGGTAGAGGAGATTGCATGTTACCAATTCTTCAGTTAGTATCAAGTAAATATATACACTAAATGCACCGTTGAGTAAGGTTTTGAGTGAATATACATATTCTTCATGCACAAATTTAAGTTGCTACTTTACAATGGTGACATATGTTAGTCTCATGGTTATTAGGAAGAATATCCTGTAATTAATCTCCTTCATGCACAAATTTAAGTTGCTACTCTACAATGGTGACATATGTTAGTCTCATGGTTATTAGGAAGAATATCCTGTAATTAATCTCCTTGCCACTGGTGTATCATCCAGTTTAGATTGATGATAACACAGAATAAGTGTTGGATCTCAAAGTATGATGAAAGCATGATTCAATACTTCATCAAATGTTCGTCATGTTTATGCATGTTTCACTGCTTGTAAAAATATGTGACACAACAGTGTGAAGAAATACATTCTTGCTTCAATAGGAGGAATGGACTTTATGTCTTCCTCATTAGCTGGGTCTTAAAACAGTCAGCAAGACCTTGTTTGGATTCATACTATTGGAATGGCCAAGCATCCATGTTCCCTGCTTCATCAGGCATTCTGGCACAATGGTATACAGTTATGCCAAAAAGCAAGAACTTGCTGTTTTAAACTGTGGTTCAAGAGACTGGTCTTTGCACAGTAAAACGATTATTGACTTACACATTTCAATGGATTGACTTATGCCTCAGGTTGTCATATTTAGCCATGAGGGTGTTCACTGCAGTATGCATGGATAGCATCCAAAAAAGCAGTACATCTCTATTGAGGGGATCAGAAATGTTTGTTAAATATTAATGATACATTTGATATGATACAAATTACTGACATTTCCAATTCATTTTAAGTGATATTGACAATAGTTCAGTTATAGAGAAATTACAGCTGTAACATAAGGGAACTACATTGTCGGGTCCAACCCGGATATCAAGTTGTTAAAAAGATCTTGATACAAGTACTCGCATCACAAGATTATGCAGTTGGTTATTGTAAATGTGTAAACATTACTTCACCAAGGGGTTCCAGCTACATCCTTAGTCATGACTCTAATATCAGCACAACGACGGCAAAACATTGCAAACGCTGTGGCTGGACAGGATGGAATTGGCTGTTCATGCCATTACATATTACATTCTGGTCTACATTAGCAGAGTAGACCAGGGCTGGTATGATTTTTAAGATCATTTCGAATACCCCACGGTCTCATTTTTATGTTATCAATCTTTAGAAGTCTGGATTCAGCACTGTGTATTAGTAAATAAACTATTACACAAGAGAAGGTCAGTTCAGACTATTTCAAGGTGGCTGCAAAAGGTATTAACATTGACGATTGTATGTCTCATTCCACCAGGTCAGCATCAATGTCAGTATATAATTTAGATAGTGTGTTTACATCTCATTATACTAGGGCAGCAGCTATGTTGGCGGCCAAATGGAGGGATGTGTCCTTCGAACAAATTTTAGCGGCCGTCGGATGGGCAAATGAGCTTTAGTTTCATAATTTTATCATCGGCCAATTGTCAATCCAGGGCTGTTTGCCAATGACATTTAAGTACCTAAATTTTAGGGGTACTGTTGTTTGTATACATTGTTAAATAAACCCTATCATTACATTGAACACAATGCTTTTACTAATGCATTTATTTCTCTTTCGAGTCAATCAAATGCAGTGGGATGCCGAGATTGTAATCTGCGGCATGAAATCACAAAGCTTTGAACTCTTCACGGAATCACTCACGTGACTCCGTAGTAAAATAGTAAGATTAAATAAGAACTTACCAGTTTGAAGTTTGATCTTGATTTTATGAGGAGTTACATTGGTGATTACATGCCCACCACGCCCAACCCTCTCTCATAAAAGATCATCTGGTAGTTCTCGAATCACTGATCTTACTGTTTATTTCGGTGTTGTTTATTTGTGATTTCATACCGCTGCTTTGAAGTTTGCTGCGCATGCGGACTGGCGGGCCTTCTTCATGTAATCACCAACGTAACTCCTCATAAAATCAAGATCAAACTTCAAACTGGTAAGTTCTCATTTAATCTTACTATTATACTGCATCTGCCATGCATCTGCCCACTCACTCAACCTGTCCAGGTCACCCTGCAACCTCCTAAAATCCTCTTCACAGTTCACACTGCCACCCAGCTTTGTGTCATCCACAAACTTGCTAGTGTTGCTCCAAATTCCCTCTTCCAAATCATTAATATATATGGTAAACAGTTGCGGCCCCAGCACTGAGCCTTGCGGCACTCCACCTGCCACTGCATGCCATTCTGAAAAGGACCCGCTCACTTCTACACTTTGCTTCCGGTCTGCCAACCAATTTTCTATCCATGTCAACACCCTACCGCCAATACCATATGCCCTAATTTTAGTCACCAATCTCCCGTGCGGGACCTTATCAAAGGCTTTCTGAAAGTCCAGATACTCTACATCCACTGGCACCCCTTCACCCATTTTACCTGTCACATCTTCAAAAATTTCTAGAAGATAAGTCAACCATAATTTCCCTTTCATAAATCCATATTGACTTGGACTAATCCTTTTACTGCTATCCAAATGCCCCATTATTACCTCTTTAATAATTGACTCCAGCATCTTTCCCACCACCGAAGTCAGGCTAACTGGTCTGTAATTGTGTGTCTATTTTGTGTCTATCTTTGGTTTAAACTCGTATCTGCAATTCCTCCATTCAAACTTTTAGAGCAGTTTGTTTCAAGAAACAATCCTACCAAAATTGCACTGCATTTGTTGAAGGTCTGGCATCAATCATTGAAAGGCATAGGCTGTTTTGTATCGGGAGGAACTGCAGATGCTGGTTGGCACCGAAGATAGACACTAAATGCTGGAGTAACTCAGCGGGACATGCAGCATTTCTGGAGAGTAGGAATGGGTGACTTTTCTGGTCGATTCCCTTCTTCAGACTGAAAAAGCGTTTCAACCCTTCTCTCCGGACATGCTGCCGGATTGGCTGAGTTATTCCAGCTTTTTGTGTCTAGTAAGATTGTTTTATTCCCTTAATTTATCTCTCATCAAAACATTGATAAACTTCTAACAAAAAGATTAGGTAAATTGAACATTAACAATATTTTTCCCCCGGCAACAAGGTCCGTAGACCAGATGGATAGCAGTGTGTGGCTTTCTACTCACCCACTATGTCCGTCAGAGCAATGATATAGCGAGAGAGAGCACGGGTTAAAGCTAACTTGGATGACTTGCAGCCTGGTTGCACTTTGAGGCAGTGGGCAGAAACTCATTCTACAGCTGATGATGAAGTGAGAGATACACGATATTGACCCTCGAGAGGGAGCAAGCTCTGTGATTATAATTGACGTACAGATGGGAGAGATATCCCCTCTCTACAGGGGACCTGATGGCATTTCACAAACAAACTCCGAGGTTAATGCAGATACAAGAAACTGTTCTATCTTCTACATTAACGGTCCCGAACAAAAACGTCATCCTTCTATCTATGTTCTCCGGAGATGCAGCTGCCTGATGTGCTGATTTACTCCAACACTTTGTGTCTTTTTAAGTAAAGCAGCATCTACAGTTCCTAAGCCCCAAGGTGCTGGTGTGACTCAGCGGGTCGGGCAGCAGTATTTCTGGAGAACATGGGAAGGTGACGTTTTGGGTCAAACAGTCCTGAGTAGGCCCTTCTGAAGAAGGGTCGCGACCCAAAACATCACCTACCCATGCTCTCCAGAGATGCTGCCTGACCCGCTGAGTTACTCCAGCATTTTGGTGAGTTATGAGCCATGTTATCAGTAAAAGGTTCTTGTCATTCAGGGCTTACCCACTTTGTAATGCAATCTTTGGTAGAATATAGAACATAGTCAATAAATATTATTCGTAGAAGCCGTGCAATAGTTCCATGCTGAAATAAAATTGAAAGCCGACCTCACCAATTCCCTCTCAATAAACGTTTTTCCCTTTACCCTGTATCCGTACACTCTGGACAGCTCGATTGTAATCATATATATTATTTCCGTTGACTGGTTAGCACGCAACAAAAAGCTTTTCACTGTACACTAACTAAACTAAAATAAACAAAAGATAGACGCAAAGTGCTGGAGTAATTCAGCAGGTCAGGCAGCATCTCTGGAGAAAAGCAATAGGTGTTGTTTGGGGTCGAGACACTTTAATCAGACCCAAAACCATCACCTGTTCCTTTTGCCCAGAGATGCTGCCTGACCTGCTGAGTTACTCCAGCATTTTGTGTGTATCTTCAGTGTAAACAGGTATCTGCAGTTCATATTGACACTCCTTAAACTAAACAAAGTTTCTCACATTTTTTCTATGAACCTGAATTTTTGAAAAGAGTATCTGAAGCGTTCAGCTCGGGGCAGAAGGATAGCATCTGTAAAGAAACTTGCCCTCATACATCATAGACTGGTAGCTGAATCCCCCCCCCCCCCCCCCCCTCCTTTTTAGTCAGTATTTCCTGAATTCTGACCTTTGCAAATTCTAGCCAGTTCACAGGCAAGGAAACAAAGCAAAACGGAGACACAAGAGAGTGTGAACACTGTCACAGACTCTGCCCATTACAAAAGCAAAGTAAGTTTTTCTCTTGAGGTTTAGTTTAGTTTAGTATAGAGATACAGGGCGGAAGCTGGTCTTTCGGCCCAACAAGTCCGTGCCGTCCAGCGATCCCCGCACACTAACACTATCCTACACACGCTAGAGACAATTTACAATTACACCAAGCCAATTAACCTACAAACCTGTACGTCTTTGGAGTGTGGGAGGAAACTGGAGCTCCCGGGGAAAATGTACAAACCACAGTCACGGGGAGAACGTAGAAACCCCATACAGACAGCACCGGTAGTCAAGATTGAACCCGGGTCTCTGGCGCTGTAATGCAGCAACTCCACCTCTGGCCACAGTGCCAGTATTTTGGATTTCACATCATCAGCTGCCTGAGATCAGCACTGTGATGAATATTTTGTTTATTTTATTGTCACGTAAACCGAGGTACAGTGAGAAGTGTTTGTTTGATCCGTGCTTTACCAGTCAGCAGAAAGACTATACATGATTAGAATCAGATCGTCCACAGTGCACAGATACAAGTTGTATAGTTTTGTTTAGTTTTATGTCACGAAATCAAGAGATATGTGGAGAAGGCAGGCACAGGTTACTGATTGTCGATGATCAGCCATGATCACAATGAATGGCTCGAAGGGCCAAATGGCCTCCTGCACCTATTTTCTATGTTTCTATGTAAATTAACTCTCGCAATGCGGCTTTCCCCACACTGCATGGTTCATTCTTTTTGCCACTGTTTTTCAGATCCCCGGTGAGTGCTTTTTGCTCCTTCACTGAAAATTTTCCATTATCTTCAACATTTCACTTCCGGCACTCAGGCCAAACCCACGAGTTGCTCACGAGTCACTACGGTAAACTCACAGCTTCTACGGTATTACAACGAGTTTAAAAGTTTCAAATTTTTCCTTCAAGAGTAATTTTGACTCGCGGAAATCTTTCAACATGATGAAACATTTTGAAATCTTTCAACATGATGAAACAGAGGATAGAGGATCACAGAGTCATGGCTCCAGGGTGACTAAAGCTTGGAGCAAAATTAAAACAGTTATAATGGGTGACTTCAATCTATATATAGATTGGGTGAATCAAATTGGCAGGGGTGCTGAGGAAGAGGATTTCTTGGAATGTATGCGGGATAGTTTTCTAAACCAACATGTAGAGAGACCAACGAGAGAGCAGGCTATTCTAGACTGCGTATTGAGTAACGAGGAAGGGTTAGCTAGTAGTCTTGTTGTGCGTGGCATCTTGGGCAAGAGTGACCATAATATGGTTGAGTTCTTCATTAGGATGGAGAGTGACATAGTTAATTCAGAAACAAGGGTTCTGAACTGAAAGAAGGGTAACTTTGAGGGTATGAGACGTGAATTGGCCTAGATAGACTGGCAATTAAAGGCAATTAAACTGGATTCTTAAAGGGTTGACGGTTGATATGCAATGGAAGGCATTTAAAGACCGCATGGATGAACTACAAAAATTGTTCATCCCAGTTTGGCAAAAGAATAAATCAGGGAAGGAAGTGCATCTGTGGATAGCAAGGGAAATCAGGGATAGTATCAAAACAAAAGATCAAGCATACAAATTAGCCAGAAATAGCAGCCTACCAGAGAACTGGGAAAAATTCAGTCCAGCAGAGGAGAACAAAGGGCTTAATTAGGAAAGGGAAAATAGATTATGAGAAAACTAGCAGGGAACATAAAAACTGACAGCAAAAGCTTTTATAGATATGTGAAGAGAAAAAGATTAGTTAAATCAAATGTAGGTCCCTTGCAGTCAGAAACAGGTGTATTGATCATGGGGAACAAGGAAATTGCAGACAAATTGAATAATTACTTTGGTTCTGTCTTCACTAAGGAAGAGATAAATAATCTGACGGAAATAGCAGGGGACCGGGGGTCAAATGAGATGGAGGATCTGAGTGAAATCCAGGTTAGTCGGGAAGTGGTGTTAGGTAAATTGAATGGATTAAAGGCCGATAATTCCCCAGGGCCAGATAGGCTGCATCCCAGAGTACTTAAGGAAGTAGCCCCAGAAAGAGTGGATGCATTAGTGATAATTTTTCAAAACTCTTTAGATTCTGGAGTAGTTCCTGAGGATTGGAAGGTAGCTAATGTAACCCTACTTTTTAAAATGGGAGGGAGAGAGAAAACGGGGAATTACAGACCAGTTAGTCTAACATCGGTAGTGGGGAAACTGCTAGTTATTAAAGATGGGATAGCAGCGCATTTGGAAAGCGGTGAAATCGTTGGACAAAGTCAGCATGGATTTATGAAAGTTAAATCATGTCTGACGAATCTTATAGAATTTTTCGAGGATGTAACTAGTAGAGTGGATAAGGGAGAACCAGTGGATGTGTTATATCTCAACTTTCAGAAGGCTTTCGACAAGGTCCCACATAAGAGATTAGTATGCAAACTTAAAGCACATGGTATTGGGGGTTCAATATTGATGTGGAGAGAGAACTGGCTGGCAGACAGGAAGCAAAGAGTAGGAGTAAACGGGTCCTTTTCAGAATGGCAGGCGGTGACTAGTGGGGTACCGCAAGGCTCAGTGCTGGGACCCCAGCTATTTACAATATATATTAATGGTTTGGATGAGGGGATTGAATGCAACATCTCCAAGTTTGAGGATGACACGAATCTGTGGGGCAGTGTTAGCTGTGAGGAGGATGCAAGGTGACTTGGATAGGTTGGGTGAGTGGGCAAATGCATAGCAGATGCAGTATCATGTGGATAAATGTGAGGTTATCCACTGTTGGCAAGAACAGGAAAGTTGAATATTATCTGAATGGCGGCCGATTAGGCAAAGGTGAGATGCAACGAAACCTGGGTGTCATGGTACACCAGTCATTGAAAGTAGGCATGCAGGTGCAGCAGGCAGTAAGAAAGTGAATGGTATGTTAGCATTCATAGCAAAAGGATTTGAGTATAGGAGCAGGGAGGTTCTAATGCAGTTGTACAGGGCCTTGGTGAGACCACACTTGGAGTATTGCCTACAGTTTTGATCTCCTAATCTGAGGAAAAATATTCTTGTCATAGAGGGAGTACAGAGAAGGTTCACAAGACTGATTCCTGGGATGGCAGGACTTTCATATGAAGAAAGACTGGATAGACTCGGCTTGTACTCGCTGGAATTTAGAAGATTGAGGGGGGATCTTATCGAAACGTACAAAATTCTTAAGGGTTGAACAGGCTAAATGCAAGGAGATTGTTCCCGATGTTGGGGAATTCCAGAACAAGGGGTCACAGTTTAAGGATAAGGGGGAAGTCTTTTAGGACCAAGATGAGAAAAAAAATGTTCACAAAGACAGTGGTGAATCTGTGGAATTCTCTGCCACAGAAAGTAGTTGCAGAGAGATGGTGAGAAGAGGAGAGGGAGGGGAGCAGAGAGGAGGGGAGATGGGGAGAAGAAGGAGCAGAGAGGAAGTGAGAAGAGGAGGGGAAGAGAGGAGATGAGATGGGAGAGAAAAGGGGGAGGACAGGAGACATTGTCTCACCTACACCCTATTTCAGTTATCTTTGGTTCTGGATTTGAGCGGTGGGGAGAGGGAGGGGGGAGAGAGGATGGGAGGTGGAGGAGAGGAGGCGAGAGCAGTGGAGAGGTGAGGAGAGGAAACGCAATGAGAGGAAAGGAGAGGAGGGTTGCAGAATAGAGGGATGGAGGGGAGAGACGAGGGAAGGAGATGAGAGGGTCGAAGAGGAGATGAGCGAGTAGATGAGGGGAACAGAGGACGGGAGAGATGGGTGGAGAGAAGTGGGGGAGAGAAGAACAGAGGGAGGATGGAAGGGGAATGGAGTAAAGGGGGAGAGAAGAGGAAAGGAGAGAAGTGAAGAGGAGATGGGCATATAGGAGGAGAGGAAGGAAGAGAGATGAGAAGAGGTGTGGAAAGTAGATGGGAGGGGGGGAGGAGAGGGGAGTGGAGGAGGAGAGGAGGTATATAGGTGAGGGAGTTGACGAGAGGAGACGGGAGGAGAGCAGAGAAGTTGAGAGGGAAGGGAAGGAGCGGAGATTGGAGGGGAGAAGAGGAGAGAGGTGGGGAGGGGAGGAGAGGGGCAGAGAAGCGGAGGGAGGAGAGGAAAGGAGGGGATGAGGAGGGGAGAGGAGAGTATAGGTGAGCTGGAGAGAGAAAAGTGAGGGGGTGGGGTGAGAGGAGAGAAGGGAGGAGGTGAGGGAGGCAGAGGGGGGCTGGAGAGCAGAGGTGAGGGGAGAGGAGACATTAGGAGAGGGGGGAGAGGAGAGAGGGAGAGGAGAAAGGAGGAGAGAAGTGGAAAGGGGAGGAGATGGTAGGTGAGGAGGGGGTGGAGGGAGAGGAGAGGGTAGGGGGGAGACAATAGACAATAGACAAAAGGTGTAGGAGTAGGCCATTCGGTCCTTAGAGTCAGCACCACCACTCAATGTGGTCATGGCTGATCATCCACAATTAGTACTCTGTTCCTGCCTTCTCCCCATATCCCTTGATTCCACTATCTTTAAGAGCCCTATCTAGCTCTATCTTGAAAGTATCTAGGGAATTGTCCTCCACCGCCCTCTGAGGCAGAGAATTCCACAGGCTCACAACTATCTGTGTGAAAAGGTGTTTCCTCATCTCCGTTCTAAATGGCTTACCCTTTTTTCTTAAACTGCGGCCCTTGGTTCTGGACTTCCCCAACATCGGGAACATATTTCCTGCCTCTAGCATGTCCAAACTCTTAATAATCTTATATGTTTCAATAAGATCCCCTCTCATCCTTCTGAATACCAGAGTATGCAAGCCCAGTCGCTCCATTCTCTCAGCATGTGACAGTCCCGCCATCCCGGGAATTAACCTTGTAAACCTACGCTGCACTCCTTCAATAGCAATGTCATTGTGTTCAATAGCATGATGGTTGTTGGGATTCCAGTCAAAAAGATTTTTTCCAAAATATCAATTTTCTAGAGAACTTAGATATAAGGTCAGATGGGCAAAGTTTAAAGGAGATATGCAGAGCAGGTTTTTTAAACCTGAGATTGGAGAGTATCTGGAACGCACTGCCAGAGTTAGTAGTGGAAGCAAATATAATAGTGGCATTTAAGGGACGTTTAGATAGGCGCTTGAATATACAGGGAATGGAGGGATATGGATTATGTACAGGCAGATAAGAGTTGGTCTTGGCATTATGTTTAGCTTAGTTATTTTAGTTACAAAAATCTTATGAAGGATCATTAATTTAAATTTAATATAAATTTATCTCGTCTGTCTCTCTAGATGTGAACCTTAGTGTATCCATTTTCATTCAAGTACAGTAATTAATTAATAAGGACAATGAAACTGTTCACATTTTATCTATTACTGGTTGCATGTTGGCTCTTGGTAACCACCTGTGCATGGCAACAAATTTCATCACAATAGTCAATTAGTCAATAACCATCAAATACATTTTTCAATTGTCAATTAGTCAATAACCAACAGAAAATTTTCAAGAGGATTTGGTTTGAAAAAACAAAATAATTTTGGTATTGTAATTCTAATTGTGGGAGCTGGCTGCAAAACCTGGAGGCACAATCAGGTCTTGCGACAACTGGCTATCACCTTGGAAGGAATGAGAACTACCACCAATGCCCTACCTCCGCCAATGCCTGTTTTCTCGAACACCACCTCGTTTGTAAAGGCAGGACAACTTCCAGAGAAGACGCTTGCAAGAAAGCAACCGACCCTCCTGGACACTGCCCGGGACTGGAAAATGCGGGCTGATCTAGACCAGAAGTTCATCTTTCCACCAGAGATCATCACAACTAATCTCAGGCCGGACCTGATCTTGTGAACAACCTCACTGAAGTCCCTGTACATCGTGGAGTTAACTGTGCCTTGGGAGGCTGCAGTTGGTGAAGTGCATGAATGCAAATGTCTGAAGTATTCAGACTTAGCAGCCAAGGCAGAACAACATGGCTGGCGTACTCAGGTGTTCCCTGTAGAGGGTTTGTAGCCATGTCAACAACCAGACACCTGAAGGGAATGGGAGTTTGAGGACAGGCCTTCCGGCAAGCCGTCAGTTTGCTGTCAGAGGCTGCCGAGCGATGCATCAACTGGCTGTGGCTGAAGAAGAAGGACTTCAACTGGGCTGCAAAATGACCAGCAAGAGGGGTAAAACAGAGGGGAGCCCACCTGCGACGCCAGGTGTTGCTGTTGAGTCCTCTGGAGGTGTCGTGGGCCCATCAATGAAACACCAAGTAAGGAGGATGCCCACCTGATGACCCCAAAGATGTTTTTACCCCTGCCCGCATACAAGATAGTAAAAAGGTGCCAATTATAGTAGGGATTGTAATATCAAGTCATATAAGTCCAACGTTGGGTCATTATATAATATTGTGAAAGAGGGATATCGAAAAATGAAATTTGTTTGTGTTGGATAGGGAGGCAAAAGGGGTGGAGGAGTTACACTACTTTTATATATGTATTTTTATTGAAGGAAAGATACAAAACAGCTGATGTAATGCATTACATTTCCCTCCATTTTGTTTTTTTATATATAACAACAAAGTTACCCTCACCCACCCTCCCTGAACACCCCTTGGCAGCTAATGTGTTCACAATACAACATATCACAAATACAAATGCACATTTTGACAGCAATACCTCTACATTCTTCCAATGCGCAGCCCCATACATACCCACAACATGTCAGATGGTTCAGAATACACTCATTCATTATGCATCAACTGTCCTGTGAGGTAATCAACATTTGTGTAGATAAAAATAAGTAAATAAATACTTCAAAGCTACAAGCAGGAAAGGTCTCACTGTCATCCCAAGGACTTCACTGATGGTTTTAAAAACCACTGCCCAGTAGTTACCAAGGCAAGATCAGAATGCATGAGCTAGATTGGCTGGAGAGAAGGAGCACATGTCACAGCCAGCGCCTGTCCCCGGATATATGTCAGCAAGCCTGGCTTTGCTTAAATGAACCCTGTGTAAAACTTTGAATTGTATGAGCCCCAATCTAGCACATGACGACGAGGAATGGACTTTTTTCAGTGCTTCTGTCCAGCATTCCTCAGACAGATCCATATCAAGGTCGTCCTCCCACCTAGTTTTAACTTTGTTCAGGTTTTGATCTCCTAAAGACATCAGTTGAGAATATACTACAGAGATCAGTCCTTTATTTGCAAAGGTAAGAGTGAGTTTATCCAATACTGTGACAGGCGGGAGATCAGGAAAAGAGGGATTTTTTTTCATGGCAAAGTGGCGGACCTGAAGATATTTAAAGAAATTATTATGTGGGAGGCCATGTTTTTTGTACAGGTTATCAAAACAATCAAATATGTTGTCAGTGTATAAATCCTTAATGCACATAAGACCATTCAAACCCCGTTGTCTAAAGGTTGAGTCAAGTGTAGAGGGCGGGGAATAAATGGTTACTGTGAATGGGACCCAGAACTGAAGATGATGTGAACTTATAGTGGCAGCGAAATTGATTAAAAATTTTGATGGTGGATAGTCCGACAGGGTTGGATGTAAATCGAGAGGGTTTCAATGGCAGGGAGGAGTATACTAAAGCTGGGAGAGACGAGGAATAACAAGACAGTGACTCACGCAGACACCAGTCTGTATCTGGTCGGTGGAGCCAGAATAATATCTTTTGGATATTGGATGCCCAGTAATAATGAATTAAGCTAGGAAGCCCCAGTCCACCTACTTCACGACCTCTTTGGAGAGTGCACTTATTGACCCTTGGATCCTTGTTACCCCATATAAAGGAGGTTATAGATTGGTTAACTGAGTTAAAAAATGACTTGGATAGGAAGACCGGCAAGCATTGAAACAATTAAAGAAATGTGGGAAGTACACTCATCTTCACCAACTGCACTCTCCCAGCCATAGTAAGGGGTGGACTATGCCATCTCTCAAAGTCAGCCTTTATTTCTTTAACTTGAGGCATATAGTTAGCTTCAAACAGAGCGGGTAATGCGTATTCGTAGATATACAAACCATCTTGAGATAAGGAAAAAGGCAAGGATTCCTGTCGGATTTGTAGGGCTGGGTTGATGGCAAAGCATTAGCTTTTTTGGAGGTTTAGTTTATAGCCAGAGAAAGTTCCAAACTGATCTCACAAGGACACAATTGCAAGGCCACTAGCTGTAGGGTCGCTCACATAAAGAAGGAGGTCATCGGTGTATAGAGACACACGATGTTCCATGTTTCCTCTCCTAATGCCCTGGAATAGTGTGGTTGACCTAAGTGCAATAGAAAGAGGCTCAAATGCAATCGCAAAAGAAGCGGAGACAATGGGCAGCCTTGGTGAGTGCCACATGTTAATGGAAAATAATCAGATCGCAAATAATTTGTCTGTATATATGCTAAAGGTGAATGATATAATAGCTTAACCCAGGCTACAAATTTTTTGCCCAATCCAAATCTCTCCAAGACTCTGAACAAATATGGCCACTCCATTGGATCAAATGCCTTCTCCGTATCCAAAGAGATAACAACATCCGTAAGCAGAGAAGCACTGGGCGAATAAACCGCTCTGGCCAGTCGACGGATATTAGAAAAGGAATGACGATTTTTAATGAAACCTGTTTGATCTTCTGAGATTATTTTGGGAAGTTGGCATTCTAAACGGCAAGCCAGCGCCTTAGCCAAAATGTTTACATCTACATTCAAAAGTGAGATGGGGCGGTATGATCCACATTGAGTCGGATCCTTGTCTTTTTTGAGAAGAAGTGAAATAGATGCCTGTGAAAGGATGGGGGTTAATGAACTATTTTCCAAAAATTCTTAAAACATTTCTAGAAGAACTGGTGTGAGCTTATCCTTAAATTTCTTATAAAATTCTAATGGGTAGCCGTCAGGGCCCGGGGTCTTACTGCTTTGCATCGCCATAATGGCATTATTAATCTCTTCCTGCCCAAGAGCCTGATCTAGATCTTCTGCCTCTTCTAATTCCAGAGTGGGTATTTCCAAATCATCATATTCATTGTATCTAAGTGGAATTCTGAGGTGTAAAGAGAAGAATAAAAGGCTGTGAAAGTATTGTTTATTTCTTTTGGATTGCTTGTTATGTCTTGGCGTGTGTCTCTTATCTGAGGAATAAGTCGTGATGCGGCTTGACGCTTCAGCTGGTGAGCCATAAGCCGGCTCGCCTTATCACCATATTCATAATAGAGACCACGAGTCCTGAGAATTAGTTGTTCTGTTTGGTTAGTAGATAGAAGATTGAATTTTGCTTGTAAATCAGCATGGCTTTTATATAATTGAGCAGTGGGTGCTTCAGAGTATTGCCTACCCAGAGCCAAGATGGATTCTAACAGGGTTTGCATTTCCTTCTGACGTTCTTTATTGGCGGATGAAGTATAAGATATGATTTGACCTCTCAAGTAAGCTATTAAAGTTTCCCAAAGTAAAGAGCAGGATACGGACTCAGTTTTATTAATCTCGAGGAATGTGTCTATGTTAGCCGATACAAAACTGCAACATTTCTCATTGGAAAGCAAAAGGGTGTTGAGTTTCCAGAGAGGTCATTCTCTAATGTTTAAAGGAAAGCCTAGGTCCAGTATCACAGGCGAGTGATCTGATATTACTATAGAAGTATATTCAATTTTCTTAACCATAGGAATAAAGGAGTTGTCTGTAAGGAAATAGTCTATTCTGGAAAATGAACGGTGAACATGAGAAAAAAAAGAGAATTGTCTAGCAGTTGGATTCAGGAATTTCCAGCGGTCCACATAACCATTTTGTTGCATAAACAGTGAGAAGGTATTTGCCATACCAGAAGATATCCCCTTAGAACTAGACCTATCAAGGAGTGGATCAATAGCATAGTTCAGGTCTCCCGAAAAGATTAGCTGGTGCGTATTCAGATCAGGTATTAATGACAAAACCTTATTTGCAAAGTGGACATAATCCCAATTATGGACATAAACATTCACTAAGACGACAGGTTTTTGAAAAAGAGACCCGGAATCTATAATAAACTGGCCATAAACTGACTACATCGGATGGTGTAAACTGTATTATTTTGGCGGTTAATATTGCCACACCTCTGGACCTGCTATTAAATCTGGAGTGAAAGATCCGACTAACCCACGCTTTACGCAGTCTATTATGATCTTGCAGTCTTAGTGAGTTTCTTGTAGAAGTAGTATATCTGTTTTTAGTTGTTTTAGATGAGAAAAAACTTTAGCTCTTTTAACAGGACCATTAAGCCCCTTTACGTTCCAAGATATAAACCTCACAGGATAGCCTCCATCAATGTCACCATTAGCCATATTTCAAAATACATATTTCAAAAATACATACAGGGCCTGCCATCCAAAACAACGCGAAGGCTGCATGTGAGAACCCACAATGGGAAAAAAAGTCTAGTGCATTTGTAACATTCAAAGAATAAGCTGCCATTACCCAAAACCTTTCCCTCATCCTCTTACAATAACAAAAAAGAACATTTAAGCCCCAAAACCTAGATCTTCTTCCCCAACTGAGGACGATCGCAAGCATTACAAAACAAAAAACTTCCAAAGTGTTCCCCAACTAAAACTTTAGATCCAATTGAGGGTGGCTCCCTTCTTTGAAAATTGTACGGTCATTTGTTCTACCTCTACGGTATATAGGCTAAAGATAACACCGGTCAAGCAAAGCATTACTAGAAAGAAATAAATAAAAATTGTTTCCCAGAGAACAATTATAGACGTTTACATTTTTGCTGGTTGAAACTCCTCGACTCATTACTCAGATTCTGCAGCATGGCAGTTCAGCTCAGTCGGGTTCCGCAAGTTATACTGAAGAATGAACAAATCTTACAAAAATTAACAGTTTACCGCTGCAGGAGGCCGTGCCAATGCCGCATGAATATCCTAAAATGTCATTGCTCTTCACGGCCGTCACCTCCCTAGTGCGAGTGGTAAAACATTTTGGCAGCCTCTGGTGGATCGAAGTGGTGTTTTTTACCTTCATGAGTGACCTGGAGCCGGGCAGGATACAGGAGGCCGAATCGAACCCCTTTCTCGTAGAGCAGAGATTTTATCTCCCTAAAAGTTGCACGTTTTCTCCCCAGCTCCGCGCTGAAATCCTCATGAAAAAACACCCGGTGCCCTGGGAAGGACAGCTCCTGCCTCCATTTGGTGATGATGCGATGTTTGTCCTGGAAGTAATGAAAGAGAACCAGGAACACTCTTGGCCTAGTTGACTTGATATTTGGGACGTTCGTTGGTGTTGGTCCAATTCGGTGGGCACGCAAAAGCATGAGAGGTCTTGGGAAGAAATCAGTCCCCAGCACTTCTTCAAAACCTCAGTCATAAATTTAACAGGGTCCGAACCTTCCAAATTTTCTGGAATCCCAGCCACCCTCAGGTTGGATCTCAGCGACCAATTCTCGCGGTCATCTAGCCTCACTTTCAGAAGTGTGTCTTCACTCTGTAATGTAGCTATGGTGGCTTCAACGCTCACAAGTCTGTCACTGTGGTCATTCAGGCCATCTTCAACCTCGTGAATACGTTCATCATGTGTTTCATAGTAGGACTTAACTTGCTCCAGAGTGGTGTTCACCGGCGACAAAGCATCTTCAAGTTCTCTTTTTAGGACAGAGTTAACAGCTTGTGTCATATCGGCAAGTACTGAACGAAGCTTCTCGAGATCCTCTGGTAGTTCAGGCCCAGCACCAGGCAGTGGTGCCATGGCTGCTGTTTTCTTGTTGAGACTTTGCCTTCTTTTCCCCCAGTTTTAGCTCAACGGTGCATTTTACTTGCCGTTTCAGGTGTTTAACACTGCCTCGAGTCATTCATAATGTTCAGTAGTGGGTTACCTCAAGCATATGACAAAGACGAACAGGTAGACTTTGAGCAGAAATCGGGAGCTATGCTCACACACAGCTGTTCACTCCATGTCCAACCCGGAAGTCAGAGTTGCACGACTAATCATATGGACAATCACGATGATGATTAGTACGAGTATCAAATAAACAAAAAAAAATGTCAATAAAAAAAACAATACAGTGCAATAAAAAAACAAGGCTCAAAGTCCTGAGAGCAACCTAAGGAGTTCATAGTTTGGAGTTTAGTTCGAGTCATTGTGTTCAATTGCCTGATGGTTGTTGAGAAGACCATCAAAACTTCCCAGGATGGAAATATCAAATAGTAGAGAACACAGATATAAGGGCCAGAGGGGCAAAGTTTAAAGGAGATGAGCAGTGCAGGTTTTTAAAAACAGAGATCGGAGAGTACCTGGAACACACTGCCAGAGTTAGTGGAAGATGCAAATATAATAGTGGCATTTAAGACTCATTTTTAGATAGGCAAATAAATATACAGGGAATGGAGGGATATGGATTATGTGCAGACAGATAAGAGTTTGTCTTGGCATTATGTTCTGCTTATTTATTTCATTTACAAAAAATCCTATGAAGGAACCATTAATTTAAGTTTAATATCAGGGTGGGTGATTGCAACCTTCACGTGGTCCACCCTGTTTCGACTAATGCAATCAACCCGACGTGCACAAACAAATAGATCGAATAGAATAAGTTGACCTACAACTTTAGGCTGTGGACGCCATACGCAAGAAGAAGAAGAGGAATTTTAATATCAATTTCTCTCTTTACTTCTGTCTCTCTAGGTGTGAACCTTAAAGTATCCATTTTCATCCGAGGACAGTAATTGCTAAATAAGGACAATTAAACTGTTCAGATTTTATCGATCACTGGTTACTTGTTGGCTCTTGGTAACCACATGATAAATATATTATGAAAGAGGGATGTAGAAAAATAAAATTTGTTTTGATGACATTTTTTTAGAGAGGGAGTGTTAGAGAGGGAGGCAAAAGGTGTGGAGAGGAGAGAAGAGGGGGGAGAGAAGATGAGGGAGGAAGGGAGGGGCAGGGGAGGAGAGGAGGGGGTAGAGGAGAGGAGTGCAGGAGAGGGGAGAGGAGCGGAGAGGAGGGGAGAGGAGAGAGGGGTTGAGTGGAGAGTAGAAGAGAGGAGAGGAGGGATGGGAGGATGTGTGGAGAGGAGAGGCGAGAGGAGGAGGGGAAGATAGAGGAGAGGAGGGAGGGGCGGAGGGCAGAGGAGAGGGGAGGAGAGAGAAGAGGAAAGTAAAGGAGAGGAGGAGCGAGAAAAGCAGAGAGGAGGTGTGGGAGGAGGAGGGAGGATAGCAGAGAGGAGGGGAGAGGGGAGGAGAGGGAGGCGAGGAGAGAGGAAGGAAGGATGAGAGGATGTGTGGAGAGGAGAAAGGAGGGAAGTCGAGGGGAGCTTAGGAGAGGAGATGTGCGGAGAGGAGAGGGAAATGGAGGAGAGATGAAGAGAGAAGAGGGGAGGAGGGGAGAGAGGAGAGGAAAGTAAAGGAGAGGAGGAGCGAGAACAGGGGTGAGGTACGAGAGGAGAGGAGGAAAGCAGGGAATGGAAGAGGATATAGGAGGAGGGCAGAAGAGGTGAGGAGAGGCGAAAGGAGACGAGAGGTGAGGAGAGCGGAGGAGAGGAAAGGTGAGGAGAGGAGAGAAGAGCAGAGGGGAGATGGGAGAGGAGAGGGAACATAGGAGAGGAGATCAGTGGAGGGGATGAGAAGGGAGGGGAGGGCAGGAGAGGAGAGAACAGGAGATGCAAAGAGAGGAGAGGAGAGTAGAGGGAAGCAGCGGAGGGGAGAAGAGGGGGAGGCAGGGAAAGGAGAGGAGGGGAGAGGAGAGGAGAGGGGAAATCAGGGGAATGGGAGGGGATAGGATAGTAGAGTGAGGGGGAGAAGAGAGGCAAGGAGAGGAATGGAGGAGGGAAGAGGAGGGGTGAGGAGTGAGAAGGAGAGCGAAAGAGATAGGAGAGGAGGAACGATGAGAGGAGATAAGATGAGAGAGGAGGGAAGGTGAGTAGAGGAGAGGAGAGGGGAGGGGAGTAGATGGGAGGGAAGGGGAGGAGAGGTGAGATGAGAGGAGAGGAGAGGAGGAGATGAAACAGGAGGAGAGGAGAGGAGAGGAGAGGAGGAGAGGAGAGGGGAGGGGAGGAGGTGAAGGGAGAGGAGAGGAGAGGAGGGGAGGCGGGGAGGGGATAGGAGGGAGAGATGAGGGAAGAGAACAGCGGAGGGGAGGGTTAGGGCTAGTGGTGAAGAGAGGAGAGGGAAGTGGAGGAGAGGAGAGAGGGGCAGTGAAGAGAAAGGGGGAGGAGCATGAAGGGAGGCGGAGAGAAGAGGAGAGGGGACAGGAGGAGAGGAGAGGAGAGAGGAGTGGACAAAAGTCAATAGACAGGTGCTGGAGTAGGAGGGGGGTGTGAGGGGAGAGGAGGGAGAAAGGAGGGGAGAGGAATGAGAGGGGTGGGGAGATGGGAAGAGAGGAGAGAACAAAGGGGAGGAGAGGGGAGAAAGGAGGAGGGGGAGAGGACAAGCGAGTAGCGTAGAGGAGAGGGGAGAAATGAGAGGGGAGGGGAGGATAGGAGATGTGAGAAGTAGATGAGGAGAGGAGGGGAGAGTGAGAATAGGGGAGGAGAGGAAATGACGGGAGAGAGGAGGGGAGGGAAGAGGGGGAGGGATGAGCGGAGAGGAGCTTCAAGAGGAGAGGGAAGGAAGGGGAGGGAATAAGAGTAGAAAATCTCTCAACACCATATAATAATGATCTTTCGTGCTGAATTGGAGAGGAGAGGAGAGGGGAAGAGGGGAGGGGAGGAGTGGAGAGGGGATGGGATTGTAGACGGGAGGAGAGAGGAGAAAAGGAGATGTGGGGAGTAGATGAGGGGAGGAGGGAAATGGGGTGAAGAGGAGAGGAGGGGGAAGGGAGAAGAGAGGAGAGGAGATGTGAGGAGGGGAGGGGCGAAAGGAGAAGGAGATGGGAGAGGGTGAGGGCAGGGGAGTGAGGAGGGAGGGGTGATGGTAGAGGAGAGGATGGAGGGGAGGGAGGGAGGCGAGGAGAGGGGAGAGGGTGGGAGGGAGTGGAGAGGGACAGGTGCAGAGGGAGGGAGGGGAGGTGAGAGGGAGCAGGGCAGGATTATCGCTCCCTCCTCTACATTTCAATTTTCTTTCGCGCTGATCTCGAATAAACGCATCCTGATCTGATCACAAAATCATTTGGCATCCAGGAAATCAACTTGTCTCTGAGATACATCCTCCATTTTATTCCCAGCTAGAGAGGGGGGAGAGATAGAGAAAGAGGAGAGTGAGAGGGGGGAGGGAAGGGGAGGGGGAAAGGGGGAAGAGAGAGATGAGGGAGAGAGGAGGGAGCGAGGAGGAGGGAGCACGGGAGAAACAGAGGAGAGAAAGAGGGTGGTGAGAAAGGAAGAGTAGAGAGAGGCGCAGAGAGATAGGGGAGAGAGAGAGGGAGCAGAGAGGGGAGAGCGAGAGGGGAGAGCACGAGGGGAGAGAGAGGGGGGGAGAGAGGAGAGAGAGGGGAGAGCGAGAGAGGCGAGGAGAGGGGGAGAGAGAGAGGGGGAGAGAGAGAGGGGAGAGAGAGATAAGGGGAGAGAGACAGGAGCGAGAGAGAAGGGGGAGAGAGTTGTCAGGACACGAGGGGTCTGAGCTACAGGGAGAGGTTGGGGCAGTAAGCGACTCTATTCCTTGGAGGACAGGAGAATGAGGAGTGATCATGGGGAGGTGTACACAATCATGAGGGGAATAGTTCAGGCAGACGCACAGGATCTCTTGCCCAGAGCAGGGGAATCGAGAAACAGAGGGCACGGGTTTAAGGTGGGAGAGGAAGCGAAAGATGAAAGATTTAATAGGAACCTGAGGGTAACTTTTCCACACAGAGAGTGCTGGGTGCATGGGACGAGCTGCCGGAGGATGTAATTGATGCAGGGAATATCACAATGTTTAAGAAACATTTGGACAGGTACATGGATAGGGCAGGTTAGGAGGGATATGGACCAAATGCAGGCAGGTGGTACTAGTGTAGATGTAACATGGTGGGCGATGTGGGCAAGTTGGGCTGAAGGGCCTGTTTCCATTCTGTATTATTCCAGGGAAGAAACTGGCCCTGAATCTGGAGGTTGCGTTTTAACACTTTTGTACCTCTTGCCCGATGGGAGACAGGACAAGAGGGAGTGACCAGGGTGAGACTGGTCCTTGATTATGCTGCTGGTCTTGCCGAGGCAGCGTGGGGTGTAGATGGAGTCGATGGAAGTGAGGTTGGTTTGTGGGGGATGGTCGGTGCTGCATCCACAACTCTGTGATTTCTTGCGGCTCTTGGATGGAGCTGTTCCCAAACCGTGCTGTGATGCATCCCGATAAGATGCTTTCCACGGCGCATCTGTAGAAGTTGGTGAGAGCTGTAGGGACAGCACGGCAGAGCAGCGGTAGAGTTGCTGCCTCTCAGCACATGAGACCTGGGCTCGATCCTGACTACAGGTGCTGTCTGTACAGAGTTTGCACGTTCTTCCCCTGACCTGCATGAATATTCTCCGGGTGCTCCGGTTCCCCCCCACACTCCATAGACGTTACATGTTAATTGGCTTCGGTAAAATTAGTAAATTGTCCCTCGTGTGTGTAGAATAGTGTTGGTGTTAGTCGCTGGTTGATGCGGACTCAGTGGGACGAAGGGCCTGTTTCCGTGCTGTATCTCTAAACTAAACTAAATGAAACATCCTCTGGACCCTCTCCAACGCCAGCACATCCTTCCTCAGATATGGGGCCAAAACTGCTCACAGTACTCCAAATGCAGGTTCTCCATTCACTAACACAACCCCTCGGATATATAAAGATATTCTTACTTGATAAGAATTTTCATCTCAGGGAATATAAAACAAAATTAAGATTGCAAAGGCAGACCATTTATTTTGTGGACAACACAAAATAACAGGAGCTGTCATTGCGGCAGTGCACCACTGGGTGGCAGTGACAGCTCCGGTTATTTTGTGGTCACCTTGACATTCGCTCGACATCTGTATTTGGAAATCAGGACATTCTATGAATAAAGTAGGTTTTTAAATCTAAAGCTAGTTTTTTTTTTTGATGGGCCGAATAGCCTAATTCTACTTCTATTGCTTAAGAGCATGAACTTTAACCTAGCATTACTGAGGCTCCCACCAGCGATCGCCCATTCACACTCGTTTAGTTTAGAGTGCAGCACGGAAACAGGCCCTTCGGCCCACCGCGGTTCTCACGGTGTGGGGTAGGGTGACCGGGAACCGTGTGTGGGAGAGAGGGGGAAGAGAGGGGGGAGGCGGGGGAGCGAGAGGGGGGGAGGGGGAGGAGGAGGGGGTAGAGGACGGGACAGGCTGTCAATTGTGAAATAAACTTAGACATAAAAGCTTGGCTCAAATTTCGCTTAATAAAATTGATTGATTATAGGCAATGGGACTCAAATATACAACTGAAACGTCTTCGTACAGCGTGCAGAGCCTAAAGTTGTAAATCAAACTTGGAAACTGGAACAACGACTTGGGTGGGGGAGGGACGGAGAGCGGGAGAGGGGCGGCACGGTGGCGCAGCGGCAGAGTTGCTGCCTCAAAGCATTGCCCACAGGTTAAATTATTTTTTTCTCTCCCTCCCTCCTTCTCCAGCTCCATTCTTCTATCCCTCTCCCCCTTTCTTCCTCCCTCCTTCTCTCCCTCCTTCTCTCCCTGCTTATCTCGCTCCCTCCCTCTCTCTCTCCCTCGCACCATTTTCTCCCTATCTCCCTCCCTCCCTCTCTCCCCTCCCTCCGTCCCTCTCTCCCACCCTCCCTATCTCCTTCCCTCTCCCTCCACCTCCCTCCCTCTCTCTCTCCCTCCCTTCCTCCTTCTCTCCCTCCCTCCCTCCCTCCCTATCTTCCTCCCTCTCCCTCCCTCTCCCTCCCTCCCTTTCTCACTCTCTCCCACCCTCCCTCTCTCCCACCCTCACTGTGAGTAGAATGTATGAAAATGGGAACGCTGTTTAGACATTTAGACTGTGAAGACCAAAGGGAAAAGTAGTAGTTTATTACAGAACTTTGTAAGTTCATTAAGTTATAAGAGCAGAATTTGGGACATTTGGCAGGAGAAAGACTCCTCCCCTCTCCTCTCCTCTCTTCTCCCCCTTCCATCCCCTCTCCTCTTCGCTCCACCCTGCTCCTCCCCGCTCCTCTCCACTCCTTCCCGCTCCTCACCTCTCCTCTCTGCTCCTCCCCGCTCCTCTCCTTTCCTCGCCTCCACTATTCTCATGTCCCTTCTCCTCCCCTTTCCTTTCCTCCCCTCTCTTCTCCTCTCCGCTCCTCCTCCTCTCCTCTCCTGTCATCTCCTCCCCTCTCCTCTCCTCTCCTCTCCTCTCCTCTCCTCTCCTCTCCTCCCATCTCCTCTCTGCCTCACTCCTCTCCTCCTCTGCTCCCCTCTCCTTGCCTCTCCTCCCATCTCCTATCCCCTCTCTTCTCCGCTCCTCCTCTCCCCTCCCATCCCCTCTCCCCCTCTGTCCTCCCTCCACTCTCCACATCTCTCCTCTCCTCTCAAGAGAGTATTGGCTTTGGGTGAGTGCTGGCACCCTGACCATTTCTCCTCCTCTCTCTGAGAATCTGCTCTGCAGCAGGAAGTTTCTTCGCGAAGTGGGGTTGCCAGAACTGTGAGAGTGAATTCCTTGAACACTTTTCACCCCGCTGCGCCCAGTGCCAGAGACCCATCACAAATGTTAGTGTCTGGGGTAGAGGGGGAGATGGAGAGGGAGAGGGAGAGAGAGAGGGAGAGCGAGTGGAGGGAGGGAGATGGGAGAGGGGGAGGGGGAGAGAGAGTGAAGTGGAGAGGGAGAGGGGGAGGGAGGGAGGAGAGAGAGGGGGAGGGAGGGGAGAGAGGGAGACTATAACTTAGTTCAGACTTGTAGATGGTTGAGAGGTTTAGTTCAGATTATTGTCACGTGTACCGGGGTACAGTGAACATTTTTGTTGTGTGCTAATTATTCAGCGTAAAGACTATACATGATTACAATCAAGTGTACAGATACAGGATAAAGGGAATAACGTTTAGTGCAAGATAAAGCCCGATTAAAGATAGCCCGAGTGTCTCCAATGAGGTAGATGGGTGGTCAGGGCCACTCTTGAGTTGGTGAGAAGACGGTTCAGTTGCCTGATAACAGCCAGAAAGAAACTATTCCTGAATCTGTAGGTGTGCTTTTTCACACTTCTGTACCTCTTGCCCGATGAGAGAGGGGAGAACGGGGAGTGACTGGTGAGACACAGGTCCTTGATGATGCTACTGGACTTGCCGCGGCAGTGTGAGGTGTAGATGGAGTAAATGGAAGTCAGGTTGGTTTGTGTGTGATGGTCTGGGCTGCGACCCCAACTCTCTGCGATTTCTTGCGGGTCTTGGATGGAGCTGTTCCCAAACCATGCTATGACGCAGCCTGATAAGATGTTTTCTGCGGCGCATCTGTGGACGTTGGTGAGAGTTGTAGGGATGGCACGGTGGCGCAGCGGTAGAGTTGCTGCCTCACAGCGCCATAGGTCCGGGTTCGATCGTGACTACAGTTGCTGTCTGTACGGAGTTTGCACGTTTTCCCCGTGACCTGCATGGGGTTTCTCCGGGTGCTCCGGTTTCATCTCACACTCCAAAGACGTACAGGATTGCAGGTTAATTGGCTTTGGTAAAATTAGTAAATTGTCCCTCGTGTGTGTGGAATAGTGTTAGTGTGTGGAGTGATCGCTGGTCGACGCGGACTTGGTGGGCTAAAGCCGATTCCTGTTTTTGTGCTGTGTCTCTAAACTAAACTAAACTAAATATATTCTTACATTATAAGAATATAATATAAGGGAATATAGAATTATATTAAAATAGAAAAGGCAGACCCTTTATTTTGTGGGCAACTCTCACACCCATTGGTGTCCGGCCACAATTACAAGTTCAGTTATTTTGTGGTCACTGACATTTGTTCCATATCTTTATTTACAGACATCAGGATACTTTATGAATAAAATAGGCTTTGAAATCTAAAGCTAGCATTTTGTTTTGTGGATAAGCAGGCGGTACTTTGCTGTGATGATGAACCTTCATGAATTGTGGACCCAGTGGTGACTTTATAAGTTCATAAGTTCTTGAAGCAGATTCCTGATTAGTGCAGGTGTCAAGGGTTATGGGGCGAAGGAAGGAGATCAGGGTTGAGCGGGAAAGATGGATCAGTTATGGTTTAAATGGCGGAGTACACTTGATGGGCATAACTGCCAAATGTTGCTGCTATCTCTTATGAACATGAATTGAGGATAAGATACAGGGGACTTGTCATTGCTGTAAATCCTTTGGTGTTTCTACTCAGGGGCTGTAGAAAGCATCTTGTTCGGCAACATCACAATCTGGTATGGGAACTGCTCTGCCCAGGACAAGAAGGCTCTTCAGAGTGCAGTTCCCATAGTGCCGAACGCCATAAAAGTGATTGAGTTCCTCGAGGAAGGATGCGTCGCTGGAAGTGGGGGTGGAGTTGGTGGCTCTGTAGTCAGTGATGGCCTGGATGCCATGCCACATGCGTCGGGGGTCGGAGTTGCTGTCGAAGTGCTCCTCGATCCGCAGCTTGTATCTGTGTTTGGCGTTCTTGATGCCCCTCTTCAGATCGGCCCTCGATGAACTATAGGCACGGGCATCGCCTGACCTGAAAGCCGAGTCCCGTGCTTTCAGCAGTCGCCTGACCTCGCTGTTCATCCATGGCTTCTGATTCGGGTATGTGGTGATTTGTTTGAGAGTGGTGACACTGTTGATGTTGATGAAGTCCAGAACAGAGGAAGTATAGGCGTCAATGTCAGTGTGGGAGTCAAGGGTGGCCTGAGCTGCAAACGCATCCCAGTCAGTGTTACCAAAACGCTGCTGGAGTGGGGAGTCCACTTCATCTGACCAAACCTTGACTGTCCTCACTGTGGGTTTAACGCGTCTGATGAGTGGGGAGTACTTAGGGAGCAGGAACAATGATAAGTGATCAGGCTGACCAAGGTGGGGGAGGAGGATGGCTATGTATGCTTCAGCCATGTTGGTGTAGACTTTGTCCAGTGTCTTGTCCTCTCTAGTGGCGAAGGAGATATGTTGGTGGAATTTGGGGAGTACAGTCTTCAGGTTGGAGTGATTGAAGTCACCCGCAACAATGAAGGCTGCGTCTGGATTGAGGGTCAGTTGTTTGCTAATGGCAACATGCAGTTCTTTCATTGCAAGCTTGGCATTAGCATCAGGAGGGATATAGGCTGCAGTCACAACAGTGCAGGTAAACTCTCTGGGCAGATAGAACGGTCTGCACTTAACCAAGAGGAACTCAAGGTTGGCTGAGCAGTGACTCTCAATGATGGTGGTGTCTGTGCACCATGCTTTGTGTACATACATGCACAGACCCCCACCTCTGGTCTTACCGGAGTCAGATGTTCTGTCCGCTCGGAGTATGTGTCGTCCCGCTACCCAATAGCTCCTCCCTGCCCACCTCTGACACACTCTTCTCTGTCTCTCTCCCTCACCTCCCCCTCTCCCTGCATTCACCCAACACTCTCCTTGATCCCTCTGCTCCACAACACTTCCTCTATCCCTCATTTCGTCCTTCCACAACATCGTGCCCTCCCCCCTCCCCCTCTCATGCTCCATTTCTCATTCCCTCTCTTCCCCACCCCCCGCTCCCCTCCTGGCCAAGGGCGGCTCCTCCACGAGGGACTACAACCCCCAACATGCATTAGGGCCCTGCAGCCCACTCCCCCCTCAACTCACTCACTCATTCACCCCCACAACTCACTCACTCATTCACACCCGCAACTCGCTCACTCCCTCCCCCACAACTCACTCACTCATTCACCCCCGCAACTCGCTCACTCCCTCCCCCCACAACTCACTCACTCATTCACCCCCCACAATTCACTCACTCATTCACCCGCAACTCACTCACTCCCTCCCCCACAACTCACTCACTCATTCACACCCCGCAACTCAATCACTCCCTCCCCCACAACTCACTTACTCATCCACCCCCTCAACTCACTCACTCCCTCCCCCACAACTCACTTACTCATTCACCCCCTCAACTCACTCACTCCCCCTTTACTCACCCCCTGCGCTCCCCTCATTCACCCCTCCACCCTCAACTCACTCACTCATTTACTCACCAACTCACTCCCCCCCCTCATTCCCCTCGCTCAACTCACTCCTCTCCCACATTCACCCCCTCCCCACCACCTCAATTCACTTCCTCCCCTCCTTCAGTCATCCCTCAACTCACTCCTTCCCTTCTCCCATTGCCTCCCTTCCCCTCATTCCCTCCGTCTCTCCTCATTCACACTTCTTTGCTCCTGTCCCTCATTCACTCTCTCCCTTCCATCCTTCCCACCCACCTCACTCCCCCCTCCCTCCCTCCCTCCTACCCCTCGTCCCTGGCTACCCATCTCTGACCAAAGATGATATAGCGGAGCAAGGTAAGCCACTCAGCAAACAAAGCGTAGTACGTCATGGGTGATTGTTGGCGTCATTTTACCGGGCTGCATTAGTACTGTCATTGTGTCGATATCTACATCTACAGCTCACTGGTCTGCTATAAAAATGCTCTAATCGCCAATGTGGATGACTCTACCCGTCTTTCTTCAGGTTCTCCAATAACAAAGAAAGGTGAGGAAATATTATTGTTTTCTCTCTCCCTCTCTCCCCCTTCTCTCTCTCTCCCCTCCTTCTCTCTCTCTCCCGTTTCTCTCTCTCTCCCCATTCTTCCTCTCTCCCCTTCTCTCTCTTCCCCCCCCCCCCCCTTCTCTCTCAATCCCCCTTCTTTCTCTGCCTTCTCTCTCTCCCTTCTCACTGGCTCTCCCTTCTCTCTCCCTCTCCCTTTGCAATTTTTTTTCAATTTAAAAACTGTATTGGCATGATAAAATACATTATATTGCCAAAGTATAAAACATAACATACACATTGAAAATGCATGAATATAATACAAATATACAGTGCATGTATAGATATGCCCCCGCACACGCACACACATATATATATATATATTCGCATTACACCTATAGCCCTTTATTGATTGCTACACGTTCTTGCAGCTGTAAGCAGTACATCAGAATAGCAAGTTTAGAAATTCAATACTAATTTCTTAGTATCAGTTAATGTCAATGAGTGTGCGCGTGCATGTGTGCATGTTAGTCATTCACCGTCTCTCATTATCGCATGCTGTTACGCTTTGTGCACCAAGATGTGCTGTATTCCCTTCATCAAGGATTATTCTTAGTTTTGATACATCATCTAGTTCTTTAAAATCTGAGGTTGCCAGACTGAGTTTGTCAAAGTATGTTTTCCTTGTTTTCTTTGCATTTTAGGAGGAAATGCACTTCTGTTTCACGCTCATCTGTGGCCGCATATTCTATTTTTCATGGTGGTCACTTAACCTGTATTTGGTGAGGGTCTGTCTCTGCTTTATGTGTCTAACAGTTGAGAGATAGTCTGCCAATTTATAATCTCTTTTTAGGGCATGGTAACATTCTAATCTGCTTTGACGTTTGGTTTCTTTATTCCAATGTTCCAAATAGGTTTCTTTACATTGTTGGATAATTTGGTTCACTCTAACTGGTAATTGGGGATCAGTATTGTTCTGAGGCTGGTCAGGGTTTAACTGGATAGGGCTTAACTGAATACAGACAATAGGTGCAGGAGTAGGCCATTTGGCCCTTCGAGCCGCACTGCCATTCAATGTGATCATGGCTGATCATCCCCAATCAGTAACCCGTTCCTGCCTTCTCCCCGTATCCCCTGACTCCGCTATTTTTAAGAATCCTATCTAGCTCTCTCTTGAAAGCATCCAGAGAACCTGCCTCCACTACTCTCTGAAGCAGAGAAATCCACAGACTCACCACTCTCTGTGAGAAAAAGTGTTCTAAATGGCTTACTCCTTATTATTAAACTGTGGCCCCTGGTTCCACCAACCTCGGGAACATATTTCCTGCCTCTATCGTGTCCAAGCCCTTAACAATCTTATATGTTTCAATAAGATCCCCTCTCATCCTTCTAAACTCCAGAGTGTACACGCCCAGCTGTTCCATTCTCTCAGCATATGACAGTCCCGCCATCCCGGGAATTAACCTTGTAAACCTACGCTGCACTCCCTCAATAGCAAGAATGTCCTTCCTCAAATTAGGAGACCAAAACTGCACACAATACTCCAAGTGTGGTCTCACTAGGGCTCTGTACATCTGCAGAAGGACCACTTTGCTCCTATATTCGATTCCTCTTGTTATAAAGGCCAACATGCCATTCGCTTTCTTCACTGCCGGCTGTACCTGCATGCTTACATTCATAGACTGATGTACAAGGACCCCCAGATCCTGTTGTATTCCCCTTTTCCCAACTTGACGCCATTTAGATAGTAATCTGCCTTCCTGTTTTTGCTACCAAAGTGGATAACCTCACATTTATCTGCATTAAACTTCATCTGCCATGCATCTGCCCACTCCCCCAACCTGTACAAGTCACCCTGCATTCTCATAGCATCCTCCTCACAGTTCACACTGCCACCCAGCTATGTGTCATCTGCAAATTTGCTAATGTTACTTTGAATCCCTTCATCCAAATCATTGATGTATATTGTAAATAGCTGCGGTCCCAGCACCGAGCCTTGCAGTACCCCACTAGTCACTGCCTGCCATTCTGAAAGGGACCCGTTAATCCCTACTCTTTGTTTCCTGTCTGCCACCCACTTCTCAATCCATGTTAGCACTCTACCCCCAATACCATGTGCCCTAATTTTGCCCACTATTCTCCTATGTGGGATCTTATCAAATGCTTTCTGGAAGTCCAGGTACACTACATCCACTGGCTCTCCCTTGTCCAATTTCCTAGTTACATCTTCAAAAAATTCCAGATGATTAGTCAAGCATGATTTCCCCTTCCTTAATCCATGCTAGCTCGGACCGATCCTGTTACTGCTATCCAAATGTGTGGCTATCTCATCTTTTATATTTGACTCCAGCATCTTCCCCACCACCGATGTCAGGCTAACTGGTCTATAATTCCCCGTTTTCTCTCTCCCGCCTTTCTTAAAATGTGGGATAACATTAGCTACCCTCCAATCGGCAGGAACTGATCCTGAGTCTATAGAACATTGGAAAATTATCATCAATGCATGCACGATTTCTAGAGCCACTTTCTTAAGTACCCTGAGATGCAGACCATCAGGCCCTGGGGATTTATCAGCCTTCAGTCCCATCAGTCTATCCAACACCATTTCCTGCCTAATGTGATTTCCTTCAGTTCCTCTGTCACCCGAGATCCTCTGGCCACTACTATATCAGGAAGATTGTTTGTGTCCTCCTTAGTGAAGACAGATCCAAAGTACCATTTCAACTCTTCTACCATTTCCTTGTTCCGCATAATAAATTTACCTTTTTCGGTCTTCAAGGGTCCAACTTTGGTCTTAACTAATTTTTTCCTCTTCACATACCTAAATAAACTTTTACTATCCTGCTTTATATTCTTGGCTAGCTTACCTTCGCACCGCATCTTTTCTCCCCATATTTTCTTTTTGGTTATATTCTGTTGTTCTTTAAACATTACCCAATCCTCTTGCTTCCCGCTCATCTTTGCTATGTTGTACTTCTTTGCTTTAATTTTTATACTGTCCCTGATGTCCCTTGTCAGCCATGGCCGTCCCTTTCTCCATTTGGAATCTTTCTTCCTCCTAGGAATGCACTGATCCTGCACCTTCTGTATTATTCCTAGAAACACCTGCCATTTTTGTTCCACTGTCATCCCTGCTAGTGTATCTTTCCAGTCAACTTTGGCCAGCTCCTTCCTCATGGCACCATCGTTCCCTTTATTCAACTGCAACATTGACACCTCCGATCTACTCTTCTCCCTCTCCAATTGTAGATTAAACCTGACCATGTTATGGTCACTGCCTCCTAATGGCTGATTAACCTTGAGGTCCTTTATCAAATAGTGGTAGTAAAATCCCTGTCTCACGGTATGAGTTCATTCCAAGAGCTCTCCCGAGTTTAAAAAAAATCAAACTCGTGGTAAACCCGGAGAATGAACGTAGCGGGTATGTCGGAGCTTGGGGATGTCTCTTAGCGGCTCATAACGCTAACGGCAGGTATTCGGGAAGACTCGCTAACGCTAATGTCCATGAGAGCCCCGCGTACCGACGAGTGGCCATTACCGTAAATCTCCGAGTTCGAATCAGGGCAAACTCGGGCGAGCTCTCGTACTGTGGGACAGGGCTATTAGTTTCAGTACCAACTGACACATGGAACTCTTTTCTGCGTTCACCTCTTGGGTTTGAAGGGCTTTAAACTGGAGGGTATCAGGGGGGCTAGATTTAAGGTGTTCCCAAAAACTTAGTGCTCATTTCTGGATATTTATTATCAGTAGGTATCTGAGTAATTCCACCCTACATGCATTTGTTGGTATTTTTCTTTGGATACGGAAAATGTTCCGACATGATTCCGCATGCAGGGCCTGTGTTGTATGTATTTCCCATTTAATATAGATATGGGGACTGAGCGGATCCCATACTTCACTATCATAAAGCACAATAGGCTGGATTACAGTCAAATATTTTTAAGCCAGATTTTAATTGGAAATAAGATGTTGTAGAATCTTATTTTTATTGCATATAGCTCAAAGTGTGTTCAATAATGATACCATTGAGAGTAAATTGATATTTATCTTCCTGACGTCTGGGTCTTTTCTGAAAAATCATGATGTCGGTTTTCTTTTGATTTACTGCCAGGGCCCAATTTTGGCCGTACTCATCAAGTAGGTCCAACTGTTGCTGCAGTCCCTGTTCTGTGGGGGACAGCAGTACCAAGAGATTTGCATAAAACAGGGATATTACTGCCACATTTATTACTCAGATACATTGATTTTATAAGGTCATATACCTTTCCTCCTATACCACAACAGAGAAGTTTGAAACAGAGGCCTTCATGCCAAATAGAGTCGAATGCTTTCTCAAAGTCAATAAAACAGGCAAATATTTTTCAATTTTTTGCTTGGTGTATGTGTTTTCCAATGAGAGTGTGAAGGGTATAAATTTAGTCAGTGGTACGGTGTTTTGGGAGGAAGCCAATTTGTTTTTTACTGAGAATGTTAAACATAGAAACATAGAAATTAGGTGCAGGAGTAGGCCATTCAGCCCTTCGAGCCTGCACCACCATTCAATATGATCATGGCTGATCATCCAACTCAGTATCCCCATACCTGCCTTCTCTCCATAACCCTCTGATCCCCTTAGCCACAAGGGCCACATCCAACTCACTCTTAAATATAGCCAATGAACTGGCCTCAACTACCCTCTGTGGCAGAGAGTTCCAGAGACTCACCACTCTCTGTGTGAAAAAAGTCTTTCTCATCTCGGTCTTACAGGATTTCCCCCTTATCCTTAAGCTGTGACCCCTTGTCCTGGACTTCCCCAACATCGGGAACAATCTTCCTGCATCTAGCCTGTCCAACCCCTTAAGAATTTTGTAAGTTTCTATAAGATCCCCTCTCAATCTCCTAAATTCCAGAGAGTATAAACCGAGTCTATCCAGTCTTTCTTCATAAGACAGTCCTGACATCCCAGGAATCAGTCTGGTGAACCTTCTCTGCACTCCCTCTATGGCAATAATGTCCTTCCTCAGATTTGGAGACCAAAAACTGTACGCAATACTCCAGGTGTGGTCTCACCAAGACCCTGTAAAACTGAAGTAGAACCTCCCTGCTCCTGTACTCAAATCCTTTTGCTATGAAAGCTAACATACCATTCGCTTTTTTCACTGCCTGCTGCACCTGCATGCCTACTTTCAATGACTGGTGTACCATGACACCCAGGTCTCGCTGCATCTCCCCTTTTCCTAATCGGCCACCATTTAAATAATAGTCTGCTTTCCTGTTTTTGCCACCAAAGTGGATAACCTCACATTTATCCACATTATACTGCATCTGCCAAACATTTGCCCACTCACCAGCCTATCCAAGTCACCTTGCAGTCTCCTAGCATCCTCCTCACAGCGAACACTGCCCCCCAGCTTAGTGTCATCCGCAAACTTGGAGATATTGCCTTCAATTCCCTCATCCAGATCATTAATATATATTGTAAATAGCTGGGGTCCCAGCACTGGAGCCCTGCGGTACCCCACTAGTCACTGCCTGCCATTGTGAAAAGGACCCGTTTACTCCTACTCTTTGCTTCCTGTTTGCCAGCCAGTTCTCTATCCACATCAATACTGAACCCCTAATACCGTATGCTTTAAGTTTGTATACTAATCTCTTATGTGGGACCTTGTCGAAAGCCTTCTGGAAGTCCAGATATACCACATCCACTGGTTCTCCCTTATCCACGCTAGTAGTTACATCCTCGAAAAATTCCACAAGATTCGTCAGACATGATTTACCTTTCATAAATCCATGCTGACTTTGTCCAATGATTTCACCACTTTCCAAATGTGCTGCTATCCCATCTTTAATAACTGACTCTAGCAGTTTCCCCACTACCGATGTTAGACTAACTGGTCTGTAATTCCCCGTTTTCTCTCTCCCTCCCTTCTTAAAAAGAGGGGTTACATTTGCTACCCGCCAATCCTCAGGAACTACTCCAGAATCTAAAGAGTTTTGAAAGATTATCACTAATGCATCCACTATTTCCTGAGCTACTTCCTTAAGTACTCTGGGATGCAGCCTATCTGGCCCTGGGGATTTATCGGCCTTTAATCTATTCAATTTACCCAACACCACTTCCCGACTGACCTGGATTTCACTCAATTCCTCCTTTGACCCACAGTCCCCTGCTATTTCCGGCAGATTATTTATGTCTTCCTTAGTGAAGACGGAACCAAAGTAGTTATTCAATTGGTCCGCCATATCCTTGTTCCCCATGATCAACTCACCTGTTTCTGACTGCAAGGGACCTACATTTGTTTTTAACTAACCTCTTTCTCTTCACATATCTATAAAAACTTTTGCAGTCAGTTTTTATGTTCCCTGCCAGTTTTCTTTCATAATCTATTTTTCCTTTCCTAATTAAGCCCTTTGTCCTCCTCTGCTGGTCTCTGAATTTCTCCCAGTCCTCTGGTATGCTGCTTTTTCTGGCTACTTTGTACGCATCATCCTTTGCTTTGATACTATCCCTGATTTCCCTTGTTATCCACGGATGCACTACCTTCCCCGATTTATTCTTTTGCCAAACTGGGATGAACAATTTTTGTAGTTCATCCATGCAGTATTTAAATGTCTTCCATTGTATATCCACCGTCAACCCTTTTAGAATTAATTGCCAGTCAATCTTGGCCAATTCACGTCTCATACCCTCAAAGTTACCTTTCTTTAAGTTCAGAACCATTGTTTCTGAATTAACAATGTTGTATTTGTTAATGAAATCCTGCATTCTGTTATTTATGATATTACAGAATAACTACCCTAGGCAGCTACTGACACAGATGCCACGATAATTATTTGGTTCTAATTTGTTTCCACTCTTATAAATGGGCAAAATGAGCCCTTGCCACCAAATATCAGGGAAATAACCTGAACGTAGTGTGATGTTGAACAGCCTAAGCACTATGTCCTGCATCATTGGAGTGCTGTACTTCAGCTTTTCATTTTAATGCTGTCCGGACCACAGGCTTTCTTTGAGTGGAGAGATTTTATTTTTATGGTCAATTCTTCCAAAGTAATTGGGAAATCAAGAGGGTTTTGATAATCTTTAATTATTGTTTCTAATGTTTGGAGTTTTTATTTGATATGAGAATAATTTAAGTTTATTTTATTTATTGCGATGTCTTTATATAGATTTTTGAAAAGTGCTCTCCAGATATCAGCGTCTTGAATTGGTAATGATTGTAATTTTGTTGTGCTCAGGTTATTGCACATACCCCAAAATAGTAAGATTAAATGAGAACTTACCAGTTTGAAGTTTGATCTTTATTTTATGAGGAGTTACGATGAAGGATTACGTGAAGACCCCGCCAGGACGCATGCGCGACATTCTTCAAAGCAGTGGTGTGAAATCACAGATACCAGAGTAGACTAATATAGTAAGATAAGAGAGACTTCCATACCAGTTGAACTTTATAATAGAGGGTTTTGGGAGCGGAGGGCACGTAATCCCTCATCATAACTCCTCATAAAATAAAGATCAAACTTCAAACTGGTAAGTTCTCATTTTAATCTTACTATTTTACTTCGGAGTCACGTGAGTGACTACGTAAAGATTTCAAAGCTCTGTGATTTCATGCCCTGGAACGAGACCATGCTCACACACTGCCATTCTGGGACGGAGGATGAACGTATTTCACACACGACACTGTGCTGAAAAACAATAAAGGTATTATTCATACCTAAAATAATATGCCCCACATTGGGTAATTTATTTTACAGAACTTAATTTTTCCCTGCAAACGTCTCAGGATCGGCCATGGGTTTATTATGAAGCATTGAATGCATTCTTTGCTCCACCCCGCTGTGGCAAGGATGTGGTCCATAGGAACTCCCATCATCCTAGCGTCCGATGTAGATGCAGCCCTGTTGGAGTGAGATTTGAAACATTAGTATTCACCACTGCACGTAATACCACCCGAACCATCTGGATATGGTTTGCACTGTGACCTTAGATGAGGGCATTTATGGCTAATGAGAAAGCTCTCTCCGTGCCCATAAGTGTCTTGGTGACTATATATTGGAAAATCTGTGTCACTATGCAGGGCCGACTATCTGCAGGATAGGCCAGAACTCTAATATTGGCCAAAGGAACCGGGTCAGTCTTGTTTAAGTACCCCTGTATGTAGCAGGTTATCTGCCATTCGTGACAGACATGACGTCCTATTTTACTTCGGAGTCACGTGAGTAGAAGCCCGTACAGCCGTTGGTGCGTCATGACGTCAGACGCTGGTGCAGTCGGGCGGTTGGAGCAGCAGCGCTCCTCCGAGCGGTAAGTGTAAACCGCGGGTTTTTCGAAGAGCTGGAGAATTCGGCGGGTGCAGCAGCATCTAAGGAGCGAAGGAGATGGGCGACGTTGCGGGTCGAGACCTTCTTCATACCTCACCCTCGATTCTCCAGCATTTGCAGTTCTTCGTTAAGTTTAAGAGGTAAGGTTTTTTTTAAAATTTTACCGCATGTTTAATTTCTGCGACGGTTTGGGTAGAGAATGTTGCAGAAAGGGAAGAAGGTGTCGGCGAGGCGCTCCGGGGGTAGAAAGGAAAAGTGGCAGGAGAGTGTTGAGGATGGAGGCCCGTCTGGTACACCTGGTCCGGTGCTGGCTACACAGCCAGTGGTTGCGGACCCACTGCCGGGGGGCAGTGGAGGCTTGTCAGTAGGGTGGAAGGCCACTGGCAAGTCTCTGTGGCTCGTAAATGAGTCGGGCCTGGAGGTTATACCCTCCATAGGAGAGTCCGTTTGCTCACGGCTCTCCCACGTCGAGATTCTATTTCAAAATAATGCTCGACAGGGACCAGCTCCGTGGGGAGGAGTGGTGCCCAAGCCAGGCTGATGGAGAGCTTGTGCTAGCAGCACCTGTTTCAGGGCTGCAGAACTATCCTGCCTGTGAGGAGGATGTTCCAGCTCCGTGAGGAGGAGTGGTGCCCAAGCCAGGCTGATGGAGAGCTTGTGCTAGCAGCACCTGTTTCAGGGCTGCAGAACTATCCTGCCTGTGAGGAGGATGTTCTATCAGGGCCGTTTGCTGACACTGTTTCTATGCTGGGGGAGAACAGTAAAGGTTGTTCGGTTGGAGGTAATTCCGAACATTGCTGGGAAGTTTGCTGAGTGTAGAGGCAGGGAAAGGCGATTGATGTAGAATTGGCCGAAGCCATTCAGTATATGCTCTCCCATCAGTTACAGGAGCTAGCTATGGAGGAAGTAGCAAAGAACTATAAAGCTCCTGTTAATTGTAATCTCCTGAAGGTACCGGTGGTTAATCACCAAATTTGCATAGATGGGTTTGCCTGCTAGGGCCCAGGAGATGAAGTTTTAAAAAAGTGCTTAAAACTGTTGTCAGCAGGTATTACAGCTGTGGTGTAAGTTATTGATACAAATGATATGGTTGAAGCACACCAGGATGAACTGGCATTCCTGTGTAATGCTTTTTGAAATTAATAATATCGGGAGGGCCGCTATTAGGCCAGTGCTAACCCGAATTTGGCGAGTTGAGCCAACCGACCAGTGCACCACCACAAAATCTGTTGTTTGGTGGTAAACCTTGCAAAAAGGGTCAAAGACTGTTATGAGGTTGTTATAAACCATGGCCCTCATTAAGCCAACTGGAAGCAAGGCAAAAAAGGTTCTCTACAAGAAGTCGAGGACAACAAGGCCGCAAGGAAAGATGCTGGTAAGGAATATAACATTGACAGACGATGAATTAACTGATGTTCCTGTTCAAATTTGGGGAAGGTTAAAATTGTTTCTCAAACAATGGCAGCAGTTGAAATCAGATTTGTTCATACTTAGTGTATTGAAGGGGTGAAAAATTGGATTTTACTATAAGGACAGTCTACCTAGTCAACAATTTCCTAGTCGTAAACTTATTTTCAGATGAGGAAAATGTGCTTATTCAAGCAGATTCAGTTGTTACATAAGAAGGGGTAATTGAGCCTTCTGTATATCAAAGCCAACAATTTCTGTCAAGTATATTTCCCAGATCTAAAAAGACTGGGGGATGTAGAATTATTCTGGATTTATCAAATTTGAACAAATTTGTTTGTTATAGGCATTTCAAAATGGAGACCTTTACCACGGGCAAACATCTAGTGTCCAAAGGGTATTATATGGCAACCATTGATTCAAGAATGCGTATTACGCAGTGTCTATTCATGGTGATGATAGAAGATATTTGAAATTTATTTGGATGACTGAGCTGTGGCAATTCAGGACATTGCCGAATGGATTAACTTCAGCTCATAGATTATTTACTAAATTGGTAAAACCTGTGTTAGCTTTACTTAGAGCTCAGGGGCCTGTGGTAATGGCCTATTTAGATGATATTCTGATTGTTGGAAAGACTCATGCTGAAACTCAATCATCAGTTTCAGTTGTTAAAATCACTTTTGAACAAATGGATTTGTTATTCACCCAGATAAATCTAAATTATCACCAGTCCAAATTATTGATATCTGGGATTTACCATTAATTCCAATCACATGTTGGTAACTTTGCCCAGGGATAAATTGAATCAGTTAATTGAGGACTGTGTTAATCTCGTTGGAGAATAACGGCCTTCGATTAGACAAGTAGCCAGCTTTATTGGGAAGTTGTTGCAGCCTTTCCAGCTGTGCAGTATGGTCCTCTGCATTATCAACAATTACAACTATCAAAGGAACAGGCACTGAGAATACAAAGGGGCCATTTTTGATAGGCCTATGCCGTTGTCAGCTGGGGGCGATTGCTGACATACAATGGTGGATAGTACATGTTTCAAAAAATTTAAGGAAGGTTTTGGTGGAATCACCGTCACTGATATTACAGACTGATGTAAGTGCAACTGGGTTGGGGTGCAACAGATATGTCTTCTAGTTGTGGAGGCAGATGGAATGTGGATGAGACATCGCTTCCTCAATTAAGAGGGATTAATTATTTAGAGTTGTTGGGCACCTGGTATGGGCTCAAAGCTTATTGTTCTACAAGGAGGGATCTGCATGTGCAGGTCAGATTGACAACACCACAGCAGTGGCATATGTAAACCACATGGGTGGAGTTAAGTCACAGTCCTTGTGATAGACTGGCTAACCAGATTTGGAGCTGGTGTATTGACCAAAATATCTGGCTTTCAGCACTTTATTTGCCAGGGAGAGGTCACGTCAGGTTAATGACAACATTGAATGGATGTTAAATCAGGATGTATTTAACCAAATGATTGATCAATATGCATTGCCAGATATTGACTTGTTTGCATCTCGATTAAATCATCAGTTACCTAGATATGTTTCATGGTAACCAGATCATGGGGCAGTAGCAGTGGATGCATTTTCACTGCATTGGGGGAGGAATGTTTGTGTATGTATTTCCTCCATTCTGTCCCATCAGCAGATGTTTGCAAAAGATCAAGGAGAACTCCGCTTCAGGGGTAATTGGTAGTGTCAGGTTGGCCTACACGGCATGGTTTCCCGTTGTATTACCAATGGCTAGGGAGCCTTACATGCTTATGCCCAAGAATAAAAATCTACTGGTAAATCCAGTCACTGGGGATCAACATCCTTTATAGATCGTATTGATCTGTTAATTTGCAGATTTTAAGGAGGCCATACCTGGGGAGCCGGACTGTCTCATCGAACTGTGGATGTTTCTCACGTCGGCTTGCAGGGATAGTACACAGCAGCAATATATCACCTATATAAGGAAGTGGGAGCAATTCTGCCTACAGCAGGATATTGTATATCACACTGCAGGGATCACGGATGTATTGGAGTTGTCAACTCTTTATTTGACCAAAAAATTAAGTTACAGTGCGATTAATTCAGCCAGAAGTGCTCTGTCTTATTTATCTATGAATGCAGAATTGCATACAGTAGGGACACATCCGTTAGTTTCACAATTCATGAAGGGAGCTTTTTCAATTTTAATCCTCCTAAACCCAGGTATGCCGTATTTGGAATTTTGAGTGAGGTTTTTATGGCTCGTCGCCAGTGGGCTCCTGTTACAAGCCTATCAGTAGCCAAATTATCTATGAAGGTGGTCATGCTTCTGGTGTTGGTTTCAGCCAACGTGTACAAAACATTGCAAAAGCTACGGCTAGATAGAATGCATGTGTCGGCTGATGCCATTATATTTTATGTCTATGATTCTCTTAAACATAATAAAAGAGGCAGGACAGGATGTAAGATTGTGTTTTCAGCATACCCCGCAGATGATCGCTTCTGTATAAGTCTCACATTTATCTCGTTACATTGAGATTACTAAACCTCTGAGAGGAACAGAGTTGGCTTTGTTTATTAGTCACAAAAAACCACACAGTAAGGTGTCGGTGCAAACGATTTCAAGGTCCTCGCGGCCGCAGGATGGTCCAGTGAGCTAACTTTTCAGAGGTTTTATCACAAGCCGATTTCAAGGCTCGGGGTGTTTGCTGATTCTGGTGTCAGTACTGTTATATTTTTCCCCTGAGTTAGAGGGGTTTGTTATGATTTGTTTGTAAATAAACTGTTATTTCATTTAACAAATGTATTACTGATGCATGATTGATTGTTAACGACTTTTGAGTCAATCCAGGCAGTGTGAACGTCGGATATGAGTCTGCGGCGTGAATTCACAGTGCTTTGAAGTCTTCACGTAGTCACTCACGTGACTCCGAAGTAAAATAGTAAGATTAAACGAGAACTTTACCAGTTTTGAAGTTTGATCTTTATTTTATGAGGAGTCGAGTTGAGGGACTATGTGCCCTCCGCTCCCACCCTCATAGATCTCATCTGGTAGTTCTAGTTTTATCATCTTACCGTTATACTTCGGTCATTGTTAGCTGTGAATTCATTCCGCTGCTTTGAAGATTGACGCACCAACGGCTGTACGGGCTTCTATTCACGTAGTCCCTCAACTCGACTCCTCATAAAATAAAGATCAAACTTCAAACTGGTAAGTTCTCGTTTAATCTTACTATTCTAGCTTGTGTAAGGACTGGACCCGTTGTGCTGATCCAAGTGCCATAATCATTCCCATCTGGATATTAGTTTGTCCAGAGTGAGCCCGATATTGTGTCCATCCTCGTAACATGGTGTACTACCTATGTCCCATAATAGGTGTATCTGGGCCTGGGGGAATAGAGTACAAATATCCTTCATTCGTTTAGGTAACTAGTGGGGTGGGTGATCCTATAGCCAGGTGATCACTCCCTCTGCCCAGATATTAGATAGGGCACTCCTTGCACAATAATGGCACTGTAACTCAATCCTTCATCGAAATGAAGGGTGGCCAGAACTCCAGCACTTCAGTGTTGGTGGCTGAGTCATATGTAGTGTTCGTCCTGGTGCTGAACACTTCCCATTTCCTGACATATGTCAGGTACTTTCTTCTCGTGGACTCCCTGCACGACGCTGAGATGGCATTGATCGTCCTGTCGGAGAGTCCGTATCGCAGAAATGGCCTGTTCAGAAACTGCAAATCAACAAGTTCATACAGTCATGGCACGGATACTTTCCCGCACGGGGTGTGCCAACCTCCTTGGCCGTTGTTGATCCAGATGCAGGGTTTCTGAGACCATCTTTGTACTGTTGGGAACCATGGTACCCGTTGCGGCGTCTTGTTTAATTATTGTAAGACTCGCCTGAATGAGGCAGAAGGGGAAAATGCATAGCAAAACAATCCCCCCCCCCCCCCAATGCAGCGAGAAATCGTCCATCGCTGCTGCCCCTGGGGTCTGGTTCCCAAGCAACATATGTTGGTAGTTGGGAATTAGTCTGGATGGAAAAAAGGTCGATATCTGGTGTCCCATACCGGTCTATAATATCTGTAAACACTTTCCGATCCAACATCCATTTAATGTTGTCGTTTGAATTTACATGACCTGGTGTCTGCCACTGTATTTAGCTTACCTGGAAGGTAAGTGGTTGAGATCCAAATCTCTCTCCCAGACACCAGTGCCAGATATTATTAGGCAATTCATCACATGATATCGACTTTATTTCACCCATATGATTATATATAGGCCCCCACTGTGGTATCAATTTGTACCGTACATGCAACTGGTGCTCATCTGAGCAGTAGGCCCTGAGTCCATGAAACGCTCCCAGCATTTCTAGATAATTAATTGCTAGTGCTTTAAACAGAATAATTTTTGTGCACTCATCTGCCACCACAACTTGTGGTGGTATTAGTTGCTCCCCAACCTTTAGCACTGGCATCAGTCTGTAATGTACCCTAGGGATATAGAATGGGGTGATGGGGTTAGGATAATATTGAACATTTCTATCCACCAGTTTAATTCTGATTTACTTTCCCTGGTAGTTTGCATAGGCCTATTGAAATGGCCTGCATGATTTTTGAGAGCTAAAATTTCCCTCTTCCAGGTTTTAATAATGGAGTGGTCCAATTGTGCTGCTGGGAACGCAGCCACCAATTTCCCAATCACTCTTACTCCTTGCCGAATGGATGGTTCCCTGATGCCAGTGAGGCGTTTGCATACTCCCATCAAGTCTGTCACTTTGTTTGGTGGCAAGGTGATAGACATATGAACAGAGTCAATAGTGAACCCCAATAATCCATGGTAGTGGAGGGTTTCCAATTTTGACTTATCTGGATGTACGTTAAATCTCTGTGTTGTGGCTGATACCCACCAATGTATCCAGCTCCAATTTTCACCTACAATGAGAATATCATCAAGGTAAGCCATGACGATATGGTTATGTTTCTTTAAGTATGCTAAAGCTGGTTTTAATGAATTTATAATAGCCTGGGTGCTGATGACAACCCATTGGATAAGGCATACTGCCATAGCTGTCCCATCCAGATAAATTTCAGGTATTTACGATGACCCTGTGTGTGACAAATGTGTCTATTTTGAAATGGGCATACTGAACGGAAGTATTTAGTTCGGTCAAATCTGTAATGATACGGCAACCACCATCTTTTTAGTTTTTTAAATATATTTGATACGAACTCTTGAAATTCTCTGATTGTTTTCTCAATCCCTTTTGTGTTTAGTCTTAACAGTTCAGCATGGCCTGCTGTTCTCTCTTTTTGTGAAGTATGAACTTCCTGCTAGGCGTATGCTGAACTGGGACGGTAGTTCGTATACAAATTCAATTTTGTAATTCTGAATACTTCCGAGTATGTAAAACTTCAGAGGTAAAAGTGCAGCACACATGATGAAACAAGTGCAACCGTCCCCCAACTTTTGATGAATCGGACATGCAATGTTTTTTAAGACAACCAGACCCACCTACCTCCATGGTTACCGGTGTTGTGTGGGTTGTCTCCGCAGTTGTTTCTTCTGGTATTGTGTTGCTGCGTTGTGGGGTTGGCGCATTTTCCATGAAGGCCGGGCTGGGCCATGGTCTGAAAGACCGCTGTGCAGGTGGGCCGGCCTTCGAGCTTTCACCACCAGATGGTCTTCCATAGCACCGATGTCTGGTGGGTGTGTAGGGGTGCTGCCGCTGTTGATAGTGGGTTTTAGAGGTGCTTGCACCTTGAATCAGGCCTATAGCCTTGGCTTCCTCATGCAGGTCTTTCACCTGCTTCGGGAGGTCCCCCAACAGCAATTTTGGCACCTGTGTGCTACTTGTCTTGCATAATTCCGCACTTCTTGATGATGCTCTTCCTGTAACTGTTAATCTCCACTGAGTATTACACAGTCTGCTAGAGCATCTAGTAACTCTTCAGGCCAAATCAACCCCATCAGTTGTCCTGGTACTGCTGTGATTTTAGCAGCCAGCAGTTCCCTCTGGAGCTTCCCCTCCTGGCTCCTTATAGATGGGCTCTCCTGTTGCCCCAGATGGGGTCATAGACTGCTGGTACTTTTAAGAGAAATGGAGTTCTCTGGAGCAATGTACTTCAACCCAGCCATAAAGTTAATGGCTTGCTCCTGTAGCTGGTTTGTAGCCATGTATTTTGTACTGGCTTGCAGCTTTGTATAGGCAGTCCTTCTTGGAGTTGATACAGCATGTGTTCCCACTAATCTTCTGCTGCTCTCTCTCTTCTGGCACCCCTCACAGTTGAATGTTCAGCCATTGCCCCTTCTTCAGGGTCAGCCCAGCTTCTGACCCCTAATTGCTCCCCCTGCGAAGAGGGTGAGACATTTGGCAGTCCTTGAAAAGGAATGCTGCCGTGGTCTGCGAGAAGACCCACTGTGACTCTGCCCCTGCATAAGCAGGTCACGCTGGAGCACTGCTCCCCATCCGCTCCTGCGGGAAAGACGCCCGCCGGTCGCTATCCGTGAACAGGGTGGTTCTTCAGGTCCGGACCCAGCCGAGGTCAACGGACCTGTCCGACATCCAGGTGGTTTTGCCGCCGACCGCGGCGCACCTGCGGGCTGTAAGCGGCGAGAAGCCGACAGCTGCTGGCAGCACCTGCAGCTCTGGAGAGACGGCACGCTGCTTGGCTGCTTCCACAGCAGCGGTATCAGCCTGCTGCTTCTTCCCTTGCGCGACTCCATAGGTGCTTCCTCCTGAAAAAGAAATCATACCGAGTCGCCACGCTCACCAGAAAAGGTAAGACTTTACCTTCCGTAATTTTTCAAAATTCGCGCTGGAGGAGCGGCGCTCCTCCCGACTGTCGCTTTCCGCAATGCGTTCGACGATATGTCGCGCATGCGTCCTGGTACGGTCTTCACGTAGTCACTCACGTGACTCCAAAGTAAATATTGGCATTGAATTTATGGAATTTTCAATTTCTTCAAGTCTTTTTTGAGTGTAATTTTGTGTTTCGTTCCTAATAGTGTGTTTTATATCTTTTTAAAGAGTTTCCATAGAATCTAATACGCGTCTGGATTGTTTGGTTGACAGTGTTTTTGGTTCGAATATTTTCCTCAGATCCTTTCTAAACACTTTTATACTCATGGTTGAACCATTTTTCATGGTTGTGTTTTTGATAATTTTTCTCTTCTGTTATATGAATTGTTGCCATGATGAATTTATCTCCACTATCTTGAAGCCCATCTGTATGTTTGATTTAGATTTTATGGAGCTTAACTCGGGCTCCTACATTACGTCCTTTAGTTTGAACAGCCGAAATTTTTTTAAGGTACTGAAAGGGGACATTAATTTTGAACTATGTTTGGTACCACTTTTGACCCAAGAGCTGAGGAATATGGACTGCAGCCCTCCTCTCTCTCTCCCTCCCTTCTCCATCTCACTATCATTCCCCCTCACTCTCTCTCCTCTCTCTCTTCTTCTCTCCTTTCCATTTTCTCTCCTCCTCCCCTTCTCTCTCATCACAGGTCCCTTTCTCTCTTCCCTTCGCTCTCCACTCACCTCCCTTCTCCTCTTGCTCACTCCTCTCATTCTCTCTCTCTCCCATCTCACATCTCTCCTCTCTTCTCATCTCTCTCCTCTAGCACTCTCCTTCCCCTTCTCATCTCTCTCTCCATCTCTCTCTCATCCGCACACAGAGTCTCTCTCTCTCTTCTCTCTCTCTCTCTCTCTCTCTCTCTCTCTCTCTCTCTCTCTCTCTCTCTCTCTCTCTCTCTCTCTCTCTCTCTCTCTCTCTCTCCTCTCTATGATAGAGCGGATAACACTGCGAGAGGCATAATGAAAGCCCTAGCGTTTTGCATTGACAAATGGCGAATGGTGACGCTCACTTACGTACTACACCTCAGTGCAATTGGATTACGTAGGGATGGAGTATCTTGCTCCGCTCTTATGATCTTTGTGCTGCAGTAAGACCTCACGCGACCACGCGACCAGTCCCGCCCCTCCCTCCCCCCCACTGGTTGGCAATGGCTGCGGCCAATATGGAGCAGGTTCCTCTATCCCCGGCGCTGGCGTCACAATGGACCAGGTACCCCCCTCATTGCATTGGGCCGACCAATCAGATGCCAACGCCGGTACCCTAGCAGCACAGCCCACAGACACCGCGTCCTATAGCCGAGCCATAGCCGTTGCCCCTCGGACTATAGACAGCGTCCTCCGCCAATCAGAGCAGACCCACCCCGACCTAGCAACGGTTGCCACCGACGCGGCCAGCCTGGCCCCACCCCCATGGCTCCTACACCACATGGGGGGAGGGGAGGGGAAACAATGACTGATCTCGGACACCTCCTCCTACACATATCCTTGGACCATGACCCCACTGACGAGCACCAGGCCACTATCTCTAGCAACATCACTGACTTCATCAACTCCAGCTCCCTGCCCCCCCCAAGGTGATCCCACCAACCTCATCATTCCTCAGCCCTGCATGGCCCGATTTTTACCTTCTCTCTCCAAAATCCACAAACCTGACTGGTCCTGGCAGACCCATTCTTTCTTCCTGTTCATGTCCTACATGAAATTATGTCCACATACCTTGACTCATCCTACCCACTAGGTTAAATCCCTTGCTACCTATGTTCAGCAGGACACCTCACATGCTCTCCGTCATCTCCAGGAAATTCCGTTCTCTAGGCCCCTACCCCTCATTCTTTCACCAAGGATAGTGGATGGTCCAGTTCCTCTACACCTCCATCCCCCACCAGTAGGATCTCAAAGCCCTCCATTTCTTTCCTTGACAGGGAACCTCAACCAACCCCGTCTACTGATTTCTCCTCTGCCTAGCGGAGCTGGTCCTTTCCCTTAATAACCTTTTCGTTGACACCTCCCATTTCCTCCAAATACAAGGCGTAGCTATGGGCACGTGCATGGACCTAGCTATACCTGCCTCTTTGTAGGGTACATCGAACAATCCTTGTTCGAGATGTACCCAGGGCTCTATCCCCTGACTCAACCTAGCCACTACCCGACAGCATTGACTGCTACATCGAGGGACTGCATTGGTGCAACTCCTCTCCCAGACACAACTCACACACTCATCATCCATTTCACTATTAACTTCCATCCGGCACTCATAAACACACAATATAACTCAAAATGCACCTGAGGACCATTCCAACATTTCCCTACCATTTCTGGACCTTCACTATCTCACCATTGCAGGTGATAGACTTCTGACCGCCATCTCACTATAAACCCTCTGACTCCATGGCTATCTGGACTTGTACTTCTTCCCACCCTGCTTCCTGTAAAGAGCCCATCCCCATTCTGCCAATTCCTCCGTCTATGCACTCATCTGCTCCAGGATGAGGTGTTCACACCAGGCCTTTGGAGATTTCCTCATTCTTCAGGGAAAGGGGGTTTTTTTATTTCCTCTCTCCTACCATAGATGAGGCTCTCACCAGGGTTTCTTCGATACCCCATGACACTGCTCTCTCTCCCATCCCCCCCATCATAATAAGGGCAGAAGTCCCCTTTGTCCTCACCTTTCCACCCTACCATCCGCACGTACACAAATAATCCTCCATCATTTTGCCACCCACCAACGTGACCCCACCACACTTGTCACATCTTCCCCTTCTCCTCCCCTGTCTGCTTTCCACAGAGACTGCTCCCTCCATAACTCCCTGGTCCATTTTGTCCCTTCACACCCGAACCAACCCCCCTCTCCAGTCACTTTCCCTTGCAACTGCAAGAAATGCTACAATTGTCACTTATTTACCTCGCCCCTTGACTTCATTCAATGATCCAAGCAGTCTTTCCAGGTGCGACAGAGGTTCACCTGCACCTCCTCCAACCTCATCTATTGTATCCGCTGCTCTAGATGTCGATGATCTACATCGGTGATACCAAGCGTAGGCTTGGCGATCACTTTGCCGAACACTTCCACTCGGTTCGCAATAACCAACCTGAACTCCGCACTAACTCACAAGAACCCGCACTGCTCAGCATTTGTCTTTTAACTCCCCCTCCATTCGAAGACTGACCTTTCTGTCCTGGGCCTCCTGCATGGTCAAAGTAAGGACCACCGGAAATTGGAGGAGCAGCACTCCATATTCCGCTTCGGGCAGTTTGTTCCCCAGTGGTATGAACATTTACTTCTCAAATTTCCGGTAATCATTACTATCATGCCCCCCCTTCCCCCCCCTCAACCCCCCCCCCCCCCCCCCCCATTTCCCACCCCCCCCCCCCCCCCCCCCCCCCCCCCCCACCCCACCCCCCCCCCACCCTCACATCAGTCAGAAGAAGGTTTTGGCCCGAAACGTTGCCTATTTCCCTTCGTTTCCATGGATGCTGCCTCAACTGCTGAGTTTCTCCAGCAATTTTTGACCTACCTTCTTTTTCCTCTCAACCCCATTCTTCCTGTCTTCTCTCCATAACCCCTGACACCCACACTCACAGCAACCTGACAATCCTCTGCATTTAAAAGGCTTGGCCCAAGCTCCCTTCCATTCCACTTACTCCACCAATCTGGCCTTTCCTCCCATTTTCCTATTCTCCAACAAACTGGGCTACCTCCCATTCCCCTTACTCCCCCCAAGATTGTGTACCTCTCCATTCATTCCCCATACTCCCCCAAGCTGGCTACCTCCACATCATCCTTCCTCACCCAAACTAGGTTCCTCCGTCCCTTACACCCGTAAGCAAGCAACCGCCCTCCCCCCTTGCTCCCCACAAGCTGGCTGACTACCTTACTCCCCCCAAGCTAGCTATCTAGCGTCCAATCCCTTACTCTCCCAAGCTGGCAACCTCCCATTCCTTATTCTTTGTATTTTTATTTAATTTTTTATATATTTTTTATTAGAAGTCATATCCAATAGGGTACATTAAGAATAATAAATACATTTCATGTACAACTTCTGTTTTTGAATTTAATAATAAATAAATAATATAAGCAAAAAGAGAGAAAACGAAAGTTAGGTAAGGTGGTGAAAGTGAAAGTTCATGAAAAGTACAAGAAAAAGAGAGAAAGGAGGAGAGATATTTAATTTTAAAAAAAGGATAATGAAAGGAAAATAATATGAAAGAAGATATACCTACTTCGTATCTTTGCACACCCCTCAACACCGGTTCTGAAACAGTTTATTTTCAGGATTATGTTGCACCATAGCTTGTAATAAATCGATAAAGGGAGACCAAAATATTTAAGATTGGTCCTGATTTGCCTGCTAGGACGAATCTCATATCTTCTAGGTGTAACAATTCAGACATGTTTGAAATCCAACATTTTAAGCGTTGGTATTTGGTGCATTTTTTCCAGAAGTTTAATATACTTTTTTTTTGTCGTTAATTTAAGCCACCATAAGGAAACTCTCTTTGTAACGATCACTCTCTCCCTCCATTGCTTCAAAAGTATCAGTGATATATAAGATTGTGTGGCAGTAAATCATTTTTATGGCATTTATTCTGCCTAGTAAAGACATCGGTAGTGTTTTCCAAAATTTAATCAAAGCATTTAATTTAGTAATCAAGCATATAGTGCATATATAGTTTGCATTAATAAAGATTTATATTTTCTAGTAATTTGAATACCCAGATTATTTAAATTTTTCTGTAGCAATTCTAAAGGGGGATTTTAAAAAGGTGTCGGTTCTTGAGGTTTATACCATCATAATTTCACTTTTTTATTCCAATTTATTCTATATCTTGAAAAGGATCCAAATTCTTCTATTAAATTTAATATATTTGTATGCTGAGTGCTTATTCCCGGATGGCCAGCTACCTCCCGCTATCCTTTACTCACCCAATCAGAAGCCATCTCCCATCCTCCCATACCTCAAACTGGCTCCTCCCATCCATTAACCCCCCCCCGCCCCCAAAGCGACATTCTATGCAACCCCACTCTCCCAAGCTGGTGACAGTCCCATCCCTTTAATCCGCCCAAGCAGGCTTCCTCCCATCCATTACCCCTCCAATGCAAGTTGGCTTCCTCCGATTCCCTTATAAACCCCTAGCTGCTATCGGATCCCAATCCCTTACTCCCCAAGCTGGCTGCATCCCATCCATTACTTCGACCATGCTAAGGGCCTACCACCCATTCATACTACCCACAAGCTATCCTCCATCACTTACTCACCAAGCTGTGTTCCTCCTCTAATCTCCATACTCCCCCCAAGCTGGCTACCATCCAATTCACTTATTACACCAAGCTGTGCTACCTCGCAATCACTTACTCACCCAAAATTGGTCACTCCACCCCACTTTTTCCCAAGCTTGCTGACTCCCCCCCCCCCCCCCCCAGCTGGCCTACCTGCGATTTGCCTTAGTCCCCCAAGCTGGCTAATTCCTCTTACTCAAAAAGCCCAACAGGCTACCATCCTATTCCATTAGTCTCACAAGCTGGCTACCTCCTTTTTAACCTCGACTCCACCAAGCTGGCTACCTTCCCATTCGCCTTCCTCCCTCGATTCCGTTTTAAACCCAAGCTGGCTGCCTCCATCCTTTACTACCCCCCCCCACAGCAGGACCCCCCATCTTTTACTTCCTCCCCTTACTGGATTCTGCCATTCACCTACTTACCACAAGCTGGCTACCTCCCACCTTTTACTCCCTCAAGCTGGAAACCCCCCATCACTTATTCAAGCCAAGGCTGGGTCCCAACCATCCCTCCCTACTCTCCCATGCTGGCTAACACCCATCCCTTATACACCTCCAAGCTGGCTGCCTGCCATTCGCCTTATCCCCCTCAAGCTGGCTGCCTCCCATCCCTTCCTCCCACAAGCTGGCTGCCTCCCATCCGGTACCACCCAAGCTGGCTACGTTCCATCCTTTAATGCACCAAAGCTGATTTCCTTCCCATCCGCATGCTGATTTCTCCTAGATTCCCCGATACTCATCTAACTGGCTACCATCCCTCCCATTCCTTAGTCTGCCAAGCTGGCTACCCACCACGCCTTACTCCCCCAATCTGGTTACCTCACATTCCTTTATTACCCCTAGGTTGGCTACAATCCCATTCCCCTTACTATCCCAAGCTGGCTACTTCCCATTCCCCATACTCCACCAAGCTGGCTACCCTCCCATTTCATAATCGGCCAAGCTGGTGTCCTCCCATTCTCCTTACTCCCCCTAGCTGGCTTTCTCCGATTCCCCTTCCTCAAGCTGGCTGCCTTCCAACCCCCAAGCTGGGTCACTCCATCCGTTACTTCCGCACTTAGCTGGCTTCTTGCCATTAATCTTACTCCCCCAAGCTGGCTACCTCCAATCCCTTACTTCCCCAAGATAGGTCCCTCCATCCAGACTTCCCCAATCTGGCTGACTCCGAGCCCTTACTCTCTCCCAAGCTGCTACCTACCATCCCTTACTCGCCCTTGCTGGCTACCTCCCATTCTCCTTACTCCCCCCCAAGCTGGCTGCCTCCCATTCTTTACACCCCCAAGCTGGCTACACCCCATCCTTATTCACCCAAGCTGGGTCCCTCCATCCATTACTCCCCAAAACTGGCTGACTCCCATCGCTTACTCCACCAAGCTGGCTACCTCTGATTCCTCTTACTTCCCAGAAGCTGGCTACATCCCATTCCCCTTACTATCCCAAGGTGGCTACTTCCCATTCCTCTTATTCCCCCAAATTGGCTACCTGCCATTCGCCTCAGTCCCTCAAGCTGGCAGCCTCCCATCCCCTCCTCCCCCAAGCTGGCTACCTCCCATTCACCTTACACCCCAAAGCCAGATACCTCCATTACCCTTACCCAAGCAGGCTAACTCTGATTCCCCATACTCCACCATTCTGGTTTCCTTCCATTCTACCTACTCCCCCCATGCTGGTTTCTTCCCATCCGGTATCCCTCAAGCTGGCTTCCTCCGATTCCCCTTACACCCCAAGCTGACTACCTCCCACTCCTTACACCCCCATGCAGGCTCCCTCCCCTTACTACATCAAGCTGGCTATTTCGCATCCCCCTTACTCCAACAATCTGGCTGCCTCCTATCCATTAACCCCCAAACTGACTACCTCCCATCCCTTACTCCCCTGAGCTGACTTCCTTCCATCCACAAGCTGACTTCCTCCAATTCCTCATATTCACCCAAGCTGGCTACCTCCCATTCCGTAATCCGCCGATTCCCTTACTACCTACCCCAAGCTGGCTACCTCCGATTCCCCTTAATCCCCCAAGGTGGATATCTCCCATCCTTTAATTCGCCAAGCTGGCTGCATCCTATCACTTACTCCCTCCCCCAAGCTGGCTACATCCCATCCCTTACTCCCCCGTAAGCTGGCTTCTTCCCATCCGGTATCCCCCAAGCTGGCTTCCTCTGATTCTCCTTTTGCCCAAGCTGTCTGCCTCCCTCCCACCCCTTACTCCCTCCCCCATGCTGGGTACCTCCATCCTTTACTTCTCCCTTTAGCTGGCTTCATGCCATTCCCCTTACTCCCCCTAGCTGGCTACCACCCATTCGCCTTACTCCCACACCTGGCTAACTCCCATCCCTTAATCCCCCATGCTGGCTACCTCCCATATGCCTTGGTCCCCAAAGTTGGTTGCCTCACATCCCTTCCTCCCACAAGCTTTCCCATCAGCCCCCCCCCCCCCCCCCCCAAGCTGGCTACCTCCCATTCCCCTTACTCCACCAAGCTGGTTACGTCCCGTTCCCCTTACTCCACCAAGCTGGCTACCTCCCATTCCCATACACCCCTCCCCCAAGCTTGCTACCTCCCATATGGTAGCCCCCAATCTGGCTACCTACTACCCATTCATTACTTCCCCAAGCTGGCTTCCTCCCATCCAGTATCCCCCAAGCTGACTTCCTCCGATACCCCTTACTACCCCCAAGCTGTCTACCTATCATACACCTTAACGCTAGCAATGCTACAAAATGTTGAGATTTTATCTCATCTGATAAAGCATAAAAGGAAGAATTTGACACTAATTCACTTTCATATCTTCAGTATTAAAAAATGTATGGCCATTTTCATGCTCAGTAATTAGCATCTTGTTCCCTATTGCTTTTCCATTGACTTAACACAAAAGCTGTGATCAAGGACAGTCAAAAGCCCATAACTTTCTTAAAAATTAAGAGAACTGAATGAAATGTTCAGTTATTGTAGATTGAAGCATTCTGAAACAAATATAAAACTTCTTACTTGGATGACCTGAAATTAAAACATATAATTAGTTAGTTACCTAATTGTAGTTAATTACAAAATTGACCATTGTGATGGAAATACCCAGACTGCCGTGAAAATTCAAAAAATTGATATTCTCTAGATCAGAACTTTAATATTATTGTATTACATGCTGTAAATCCGTAACAGATAGGTAAATAAATTACAATTTCCAGCAATAGACCAAGTCTTTATGGAGAAGATCAGTTGCTAGCTGGTACATTGGCATATCATAATCAGTAGCATCATCATACTCCTTAGATTGTAACCAATAAGCAACTCTGCACATCTTGTTTATCCTCAACTTTTCAATTTTGGCATTGTAAACTACATGTTTTTACTCTTCAAACCACGCATGACGTGCTTTTCTGCCCACTACTTTCCCATTAACAATGTCATAAGTATGCAAATAACAAACTAATCCCATTCACACAAGAATTCACAATATAACATGATTTTTAAATCTCACTGTCATGAATTTATATGCCTGATGGAAGGAATCTAATGTTTAATTCCCATAAATGAATCTAGAAACATCCACTCAATATAATCAAAATTATTATTATTTTGCACAATATAGGGTTAGGGATATTTAGTATAAAAATATTGACTATGGATGGACAATTACACAAAATAAAACGATTTAGATGCTCTTATGACATGATTGTCCAAAAAAAAGCATTTAAATCATCTTGCGAGTAGGTTTTTCTGGAACGCGATCGATTGGAACATTGCATTTGCGTGAATTTCAACCCCATATCGGCAGGAAAAACACTGCTGGTTCGTATGGGGCCCAAATCACATTTTCGCAACATAAATTAGATTAAAACCATCCCAAGAAGCAAGATTATATGTAAAATACACGCCTAACCCATTGTTTTGTCCCGTTCTTGCGATCCGTCATGTTGTAGGTGTTGAGGGCATTAGAGGTCGCTTTTTATTTTAATCTAATTATTAAATTGTCTCGTGATTAATAAAAAATTGGGAACGGAACCGGATCGATTATTCTTCAACAGCTAGCAGCCCAAGGAAATCTGCCTCCGACAGGCAGTAGAACATGGCATTTTAATCCCGCCCCCCCCTCCCTTCCCCCCCTCAAATGCGCCAGTCGCGCACATGGCCAGTGGCAGAACTGTAGCGCCGCTGAAGGTAGGTTTTGTAACATCGCTACCTACTCTCCCCTGTGCTGGCTTCATCCAATTCCCCCTACTCCCTCCCCCAAGCTGGCTGCCTCACATCCCTTACTCCCCAAGCTGGGTCCCTCCATCCTTTATTACCCCCAAGCTGGCTTCATCCGATTTCCCTTACTTTCCCAAGCTGGCGACATCCCATTCTCCTTACTACCCCAAGCCGGCTACCTCCTATTCCCTTTGCTCCACTAAACTGGCTACCTCCCATCCCTTATTCCCCCAAGCTAGCTACCTCCCCCAACCCTTACACCCCAAAGCTGGCTACCTCCCATTCCTTACTCCCACAAGCTAATTACTACCTCCCATCCCTTACTCCCCCAAGCTGGCTGCCTCCCATCCATTACTCCCCCAAGCTGGCTTCCTGCAATTCCCCTTACTCCCCCCAAGCTAGCTACCTCCCCATCCCTTACTCCCCAAGCTGGCTACCTCCCATCCCTTATACTCCCAAGCTAGCCACTTCCCATCCCTTACTCAAAAAGCTGGCTACCTCCCATTCCTATTTTCTCCCACAGCTGTCTACCTCCCATCCCTACTCCCCAAGCTAGCAACCTCCCATCCCTCATTCACCCAAGCGTGCTATCTCCCATCCCTTTCTCCCCCATGTTGGCTTCCTGTGATTCCCCTTACTCCCCCAAGCTGGCTTCCTCTCATCCCTTACTCCCTGAACCTGGCATCCTCCCATCCGTTATCCCCCCCCCCCCCCCCAAAATGTGGCTTCCTCCGATTCCCCCAATCTGGTCACCCTCCTTTCCTCTTACTCCCCCATGCTGGCTACCTCCAATTGTGTACTCCCCCAAGCTGGTTACCCCCCATCACTTCCTCACCCAAGCTGGGTCCCGCTATCCATCCCTTACTCCCCCAATCTTCATGACTCCCATCCCTTACTTCCCAAAGCTGGATACCACCCATCCCCCCTTACTCCCCCAAGCTGGATACCTCCCATCCCCCCTTACCGCCCCACACTGGCTACTTTCCATCCCTTACTTCCCCCAAGCTAGCTACCTGCCATTTCGCCTTAGACCCTCCTCCAAGCTGACTTCCTCCCATCCGCAAGCTGACTTCATCCAATTCCCCATACTTGCCCAAGCTTGCTACCTCCCATTCTGTAAACTGCCAAGCTGGTTTCCTCTCATTCTACTTACTCCCCGCAAGCTGCCTTCCTCCCATCCGGTGTCCCCCAAGCTGGCTTCCCCCCTATATCCCTTACTCTCCCAAGCTGGCTATCTCCCATCCATTACTTACCCAAGCTGGCTGCATCCCATCACATACTCCTCCCCCAAGTGGGCTGCTACCTGCCATCCCTTACTCCCCCATCTGACTACCTCCCATTGTCCTTCCTCCACCAAGCTGGCTACCTCCCATCCCTTACTCACCCCAAGCTGCGTCTCTCCATCCCTTACTACCCCAAGCTGACAACCTGCCATTCGCCTTAGTCCCTCAAGCTGGCTGCCTCCCACCCATTTCTCCCACAAGTTGGCTGTCTGCCATCCCTTACTGCCCCAAGCTGACTACATCCCATCCGCAAGCTGACTTCTTCCGATTCCCCATACTCGCCCAAGCTGGCTACTTCTCATTCTGTAATCTGCCAAGCTGGTTTCCTCCCATTCCCTTGCTCACACAAGCTGGTTACCTACAATTCCCTTACTCCCCCAAGCTGGCTAACTCCCATCCTTTAATCCCCAAACTGGCTAAATCCTACCCCTTACTCCCCCAATGTGGCTACTTCCCATTCCCCTTACTTCCCCCAAGCTGGCTACATCCCATACCCCTTACTACCTACCCCCAAGCTGGCTATACCTCCCATTCCCCTTACTGCATGCACCAAGCTGGCTAACTCTCCCATTCCCCTTATTCCCCCATGCTTGCCACCTTCCTTCCATACGTTAAAGGATGGGAGGTAGTCAGTTTGGTAAAGTAAAGGGAATGGGAGATAGCCAGCTTCGGGGAGTAAGGGGAATGGGAAGTATGGGGAATGGTGTGTCTCCAGCTCGGGGGGGAGTAAGGGGAATGTGAGGTAGCCAGCTTGGGGGAGCAAATGATGGGAGCAAGCCAGCTTGGGGGAGTAAGGGATGGGATGCAGCCAGCTTGGGGGAGTAAGGGATGGGAGATAGCCAGTTTGGGGGAGTAAGGGGAATCGGAGGATGCCAACTTGTGGGCGGGGTAATGGATGGGAGGGAGTAAGCCAGCTTGGGGGAGTGAGGGGTGGGTGGTAGCCAGCTTGGGTTAAGGGATGGGAGAAGGCTGTTTGGGGTGTAAAGGAATTGAGGTAGCCGGTATGCGGAGGTAAGCAATGGGAGGATGCCAGCTTGGGTGAATAAGGAATGGCAGGAAGCCAATTTGGAGGAGTAAGGGGAATGGTAATAAGCCAGCTTGGGGAGTAAGGGATGAGATATAACTAGCTTGGGAGAATAAGAGATAGGATGTAGCTAGCTTGGGGAGGGATAAGGGATGGGAGGTTGCCAGCATGGGGGGAGTAAGGGATGGGTGGTTGGCCAGCTTGGGAAAGTAAGGAATTGGATGTAGCCAGCTTGAGGGAGGGAGCAAGGGGAGGGAGGTTGCCAGGTTATGGGTGTAAGGTATGGAGGGACCCAGCTTGGGTAGTAAGTAAGGGATGGGAGGTAGCTAGCTTTGGGGAGAAAGGGATGGGAAGGAGCTTGGGGGAGTAAGGGGAATCGGAGGATTCCAGCCTGGCAGATTACAGAATGGGAGGTAGCCAGCTTGGGCGAGTATGGGGAATTTGACTAAGGCAGCTTGCGGATGAGAAAAACTTGGGGGAGTTAGGGATGAGAGGTACCCAGCTTTGGTGCAGTAAGGGGGAATGGGAGGTAGCCTGTTTGGGCAATTAAGGGGAATTGGAGGAAGCCAACGGGGTAGAATTAATTAATGGTGTGTAGGCAGCTTGGGGGAGTAAGGGATGGGAGGTATCTAGCTTGGGGGAGTATGGGTTGGGAGGTAGCTAGCTTGGGGGAGTAGGGGGAATGGGAGGTCGCCAGCTTGGGGGAAATAAGGAGAATGGGAAGAAAGCTTCTTGGCACATTATGGGATGGGATGTAGCCAGCTTGGGCGAGTATGGGAAATAGGGGGAAATCAACTTGTGGATGGGAGGATGTCAGCTTGAGAGAGTAAGGGATGGGATGTAGCCAGCTTGGGGGTGGGGGGGAAGCAAGGGGAGGGAGGTTGACAGGTTATGGGTATAAGGGGAATGGGAGGTCACCAGCTTGTGGGAGTCAGGGGAATTAGAGGTAGCCAGCTTGAGGGAGGAAGGGATGGGGAGCGGCCAGCTTGAGTGACTAAGTCAAATGGCAGGTAGCCAACTTGACAGGGATGGGAGGGCAGCCAGTGTGGGGCAGGCAGTAAGGTGAATAGAAGGAGGTAGACAGATTGGGGTAGGTAGTAAGGGAAGGGAGGTAGACAGCTTGGGGGAGTAAGGGATGGGAGGGTGTCAGCTTCGGGGAGTAAGGAATGGGAGGTAGCCAGTGTGGGGAAGTAAGGGATGGGAGTTGCCAGCTTGAGAGAGTAATGGGAGAGAGGTCACCAGGTTACTTACGGGGGCTGTAAGGGACGGAAGGACCCAGCTTGGGTGAGTAAGGGGATAGACCATAGACAGCTTGGGGGAGTAAGGGATGGGAGGTAGCCTGCTTTGGGAATTATGGGGACTGGGAGGTTGCCAGCTTGGGCAGTAACAAATGGGAGTTAGCCAGCTGGTGGGTAGGTAGTAAGGGATGGGAGGTAGCCAGCATGGGGGCAGTAAGGCGGATGGATGGTGGAGTAGCCATCTCGGGGGAGTAAGGGATGGGAGGTAGCCAGCTTGAGGGACTAAGTGGAATGGGAGGTAGCCAGCTTGGGGGAATGAAGGAGAATGGTAGGAAAGCAGCTTGGCAGATTACGGAATGGGAGGTAGCCAGCTTGGGCGAGTATCGGGAATTGGAGGAAGTCAGCTTGCAGATGGGATGAAGTCAGCTTGGGGGAGTAAGGGATGGGAGGTAGCCAGCTTGGGGGTGTAAGGAGAATGAGAGATAGCCAACTTGGTGGAATAAGTGGAATGGGAGGGAGCCAGCTTGGGGGTGTAAGGGGAATGGGAGGTAGCCAGCATGTGGGAGTAAGGGGAATTGGAGATAGCCAGCTTGGGGGTAACGGATGGGTGGTATGAGGAATCGGAGGAAGTCAGCTTGGGGAAGTAAGAATGAGAGGTAGTCAGCTTGGTGGAATAAGTGGAATGGGAGGTAGGTAGCCTGCTTGGGCGAGTAAGGGGAATGAATGGTAGGTAGCCAGCTTGGGCGAGTAAGGGGAATGGGAGGTAGCCAGCTTGGGCGAGTAAGGGGAATGGGAGGTAGCCAGCTTGTGGCAGTAAGAGGAATTGGAGGTAGCCAGCTTGGTGAAGCAAGGGACGGGAAGTAGCTAGCTTGGGGTAAGGGATTGGAGAAGGCCGTTTGGGGAGTAAAGAAAGGGAGGTAGCCGGCATGGGGAAGTAAGCAAAAGGAGGAAGCCAGCTTGGGTGAATAAGGAATGGAAGGAAGCCAGTTTAGGGCCATAAGGGTAATCACAGGAAGCCAGGTTTGGGGAGAAGGGGATGGGAGGTAGTCAGCTTGGGGACTAAGGGATGGGTGGTAGCTAGCTTGGGAGAATAAGGGATGGAAGGTAGCTAGCTTGGGAATAAGGGGAATCACAGGATTGGAATGATCCTGCACCTTCTGTATTATTCCTAGAAATACCTGCCATTTTTGTTACACTGTCATCACTGCTAGTGTATCTTTTCAGTCAACTTTGGCCAGCTTCTCCCTCATGGCCCCATAGTCCCCTTTATTCAACTGTAACACTGACACCTCCAATCTACCTTTCTCCCTTTCAAATTGTAGATTAAACATGACCATGTTATGGTCACTGCCTCCTAATGGCTCACTAACCTCAAGGTCTTTTATCAAATCCGGTTCAATACATAACACTAAATCCAGAATTGCCTTCTTCCAGGTAGGCTCCAATACAAGCTGTTCTAAGAATCCAACACAACGGCACTCCACAAAGTCCCTTTCTTGGGGTCCAGTACCAATCTGATTTTCCCAGTCTACCTGCATGTTGAAATCTCCCATAACAACCACAGCATTACTTTTTCTACATGCCAATTTTAACTCCTGATTCAACTTGCGCCCTATGTGTAGGATACTGTTTGGTCCCATTGGGGTATTTTTACCCTTACAATTCCTAAGTTCTATCCATACTGACTATACATCTCCTGTTTCAATGTCACCCCTTGCAAGAGACTGAAATTCATTCCTCACCAACAGCGCAACCCCACCCCTTCTGCCCACCTGTTTGTCTTTTCAAAATGACCCTTGAATATTCAGTTCCCAGCCCTGGCCCTCTTGCAGCCATGTCTCAGTAAATCCCACAACATCATAGTTGCCAGTTTCTAAATGAGCCTCAAGCTCGTCCACTATATTTCTTATACTTCGCACATTCATATACAACACTTTGACCTCTATTCACTTCCCCCTTGCACCACTCGCAATTGGCCCTGACCTTACTCTCCTGTTCCATCTCGAGCTTTCCTTCCCATTACTTCAAGAATCTTTTGTAATTTTTCCTTTAGCCACTTCCCCTTCAACTCCATCTTTATACTCCCAATTTGTCAATCCCTCCCCCCCCCACTATTTAGTTTAAACCCACACGTGTAGCCCTAGCAAACATGCCTGCCTGAATGTCAGTCTCCCTCCAGTTACCCGTCCCTTTTGGACAGGTTACCCCTACCCCAGAAGAGATCCCAGTGGTCAATAAATCTAAATACTTGCTCCGTGGTCCAGCCCCTCAGCCACACATTCAGATCCGCTATCTATCTACCTGCTCCTGTCCTCACTAGCATGATAAGGGATGGGAGTCAACCAGATTGGTGGAGTAAAGGATGGAGGGGCCCAGCTTGGTTGATTGAGTAAGCGATGGGAGGTAGCCAGCTTGAGGGAATAAGGAGAATGGAAGGTAGCCAGCGTGGGGGGAGTAAGGGATGGGAGGTAGCCAGCTTGGGGGAATAAGGATGGGAGTCAGCCAGCTTGGGGGAGTCAGGGATGGAGGGGCCCAGTTTTGGTGAGTAAGTGATGGGGGGTAGCCAGCTTCGGAGAGTAAAAGATCGGAGGTAGACAGATTGGGGGAGTAAGGGAAATGGGAGGTAGCCAGCTTGGGGAGTAAAGAGAATGGGAGATAGCCAGCTTGGGGGAGTAAGGGGAATGTGATGTAGTCATCTTGGGGGAGTAATGGATGGTAGCCAGCCAGCTAGGGGGGAGTAAGGGATGGGAGGTAGCTAGCTTGGGGGAGTAAGGGATAGGAGGTAGCTAGCTTGGGGGAGTAATGGCTGAGTGTCAGCCAGCTTGGGGGAATATGGATGGGGAAGGAGGAATGGGAGTTAGCCTGTTTGGGCGATTGAGGGGAATGGGAGGAAGCCAGCTTGGGTGAGTATGGGGAATCGGAGGAACTCAGCTTGCGGATGGGAGGAAGTCTGCTTGGGGCAGTAAGGGATGGGAGGTAGCCAGCCTGGGTGATACTGGATAGGAGGTAGCGAGTTTCGGGGAGTCAAGGGAACGGGAGGTAGCCAGCTTGCGGCAGGGAGTAAAGAGAATGGGAGGAAGCCTGCTTGGTGGTGGAGTAAGGTTAATAGGAGGTAGCCAGCTAGGGGGAATAAGTACAATGGGGGGTGGCAGGAAGTCAGCTAAGCGCTGATGTAAGGTTGGGGGACCCAGCTTGGGGGAGGGAGTAAGGAATGGGAGGCAGCCAGCTTGGGGGAAAGGGGAATCGGAGGAAGCCAGCATGTGGGAGTAAGGAGAATGGGTGTATGCCAGCTTGGGGGAGTAAGGAGAATGGGAGGAAACCAGCTTGGTAGATTATGAAATGGGAGGTAATCAGCTTGGGTGAGTATGGGGAATCTGAGGAAGTCGGCTTGGGGGAATAAGGGATGGGAGGTAGCCAGCTTGATGAGATAAGGGGACTGGGAGGTAGCCAGCTTGCTGGAGTAAGGGAAATGGGAGCTAGCCTGCTTGGGGGGTAGCGGATGGGAGGTAGCCAGCTTAGGGGAAGTAAGGTGAATGGCAAGAAGCCAGCTAAGGGCAGAAGTAAAGAATGGAGGGACCCATCTTGGGGGAGTAAGTTATGGGAGGCAACCAGCTTGGGGGGAGTAAGGGGAATCGGAGGAAGCCAGGTTGGGGGATAACAGATGGGAGGAAGCCAGCTTGCAGGAGTAAGGGGAATGGGAGGACACCAGCTTGGCAGATTACAGAATGGGATGTAGCCAGTTTGGGCGAGTATGGGGATTCAGAGGAAGTCAGCTTGCAGATGGGAGGCAGTCAGCTTGGGAAGTGAGGGATGGGAGGTACCCAGCTTGGGGGGGGGGTACCGGATGGGAGGTAGTGAGCTTGGGGGAGTAGGAGGAATGGGAGATAGCCAGCCTGGGGAAGTAAGGGGAATGGGAGATAGCCAGCTAAGTGGAATAAGGGGAATGGGAGGTAGCCTGCTTGGGCATTTAAGGGGAATGGGAGGTAGCCAGCATGGGGAGTAATGGATGGGAGATAGCCAGCTTGTGGGAGGAAGGGAGGGGATGCAACCAGCTTGGGGGAGTAAGTGATGGGAGGTAACTCGCTTCGGTGAGTAAGGGATGGGCGGTAGACAGCTTGGGGGACTAAGGGGTGGAGGGACCCAGCTTGGGGGAGTAAGGGATGGGAGGCCGCCAGCTTGGGGGAAAGGGTAATCAGAGGAAGCCAGCTTGTGGGAGTAAGGAGAATGGGGGGAAGCCAGCTTGGGGGAGAGTAAAGGATGGGAGGTAGCTAGCTAGTTTGGGGGAAAAGGGGAATCGGAGGATTCTAGCCTGGCAGATTATGGAATGGGAGGTAGCCAGCTTGGGCGAGTATGGGGAATTTGAGGAAGTCAGCTTGCGGATGGGGAGAACTTGGGGGAGTAGGGGATGGGAGATACCCAGCTTGGTGGAGTAAGGGGAATGGGAGGTAGTCTGTTTGGGCGATTAAGTGGAATGGGAGATAGCTAGTTTCGGTGAGTAAGGGATGGGAGGTAGCCAGATTGGTGGCATAAGGGATGGAGGGACCCAGCTTGGGTGAGTAAGGGATGAGAGGTAGCCAGCTTGAGGGTGTAGGGGGAATGGGAGGTAGCCAGCTTGGAGGAGGAGTAAGGGAATGGCTGGAAACCAGCTTGGCCGATTACGGAATGTGAGGCAGCCAGCTTAGGCGAGTATGAGGAATCGGAGGAAGTCAGGTTGCGGATGGGATGAAGTCTGCTTGGGGCAGTAAGGGATGAGAGGTAGCCAGCCTGGGCGATACCGGATAGGAGGTAGCGAGTTTGGGTGAGTAAAGGGAATGGGAGATAGCCGGCTTGGGGCAGGGAGTAAGGACAATGGGAGGAAGCCTGCTTGGTGGTGGTGTAAGGTCAATAGGAGGTAGCCAGCTAGGTGGAATAAGTGGAATGGGGGGTAACCTGCTTGGGAGAGTAAGGGGAATGGGGGGTAGCCAGTTTGTGGGAGTAAGGGAAATGGGAGGTCGCAAACATATGGGAGTAAGGGGAATGGGAGCTGGCAGCTTGGGGAAGTAATGGATGAGAGGTAGCCAGCGTGGGGCTGAAGGCGAATGGGAGGTGGGGGGGGGGGGTGTGGAGTAAGGGATGGGATTCAGAGAGCTTGGGGATGGAGGGGATGGAGGGAGCCATCTTGGCTGAGTAAATGATGGGGGTAGCCAGCTTGGTGTGGAGTAAGGGGAATGGGAAGTTGCCAAATTGGGGGAATAAAGGAAATGGGAGGTAGCCAGCTTGGTAGAGTAAGGGGGAATGCAAAGTAGCCAGCTTGGGGTAGGTAGGTAGTAAGGGGTATGTATGCAAAGTAGCCAGCTTGGGGTAGTAAGGGAAATGGTGTGTAGCCAGCTTGGGAGAAAGGGGAATGTGAGGTAGCCAGCTTGGGGGAGTAAGGGTTGAGAGGTAGCCAAGTTGGGGTTGTAAAGGATGGGATGTAGTCAGCTTGGGGGAGTAAGGGATGGGAGATAGCCAGCTTGACGAATAAGGGGAATCGGAGGAATACAGCTTGGGGAGTAATGGATGGGGGAGGTCGCCAGCTTGGGAGGGTAAGGGATGCGAGAAAGTCAGCTTGGGGGAGGAAGGGATGGGAGGAAGGCTATTTGGAGTAAGGGATGGGAGGAGGAAGGTTGTTTGGGGAGTAAAGGAATTGAGTTAGACGATGGGAGGAAGCCAGCTTGGGTGAATAAGGAATGGGAGGAAGCCAGTTATGGGGAGTAAGGGTAATCGAAGGAAGCCAGCTTGAGAGGGAGTAAGGAATGGGAGATTGCCAGCTTGGAAGAGTAAGGGATTGGTGGTAGCTAGCTTGGGGGAATAAGGGGTGGTAGCCAGCCAGCTTGGGGGAGCAAGGTGAGGGAGGTTGCCAGGTTACAGGTGCAAGGGACGGAGGGACCCAGCTTGGGGGAGGAAGGAATGGGTGGTAGCCAGCTTGGGGGAGTAAGGGGAATGGGAGGTAGCCAGCTTGGTGGAGTAAGGAGAATGGGAGGAAGCCAGATTGGAGGAGTAAGGGCAATGGGACATAGCTTGGCTGTGCATTTTAAAGCAGAGATTGTCAGGTTGCTGATGAGTGCAGGTGTCAGGGGTTATGGAGAGAAGACAGAAGAATGGGGTTGAGATGGAAAGGTAGATCAGAAGGTAGACAAAAATGCTGGAGAAACTTAGCGGGTGAGGCAGCATCTATGCAGTGAAGGAATAGGCAACATTCCGGGTCGAAACCCTTCTTCAGACTGATGTGAGGGTGGGGGGGGGGAGCGGGAAGAAGAAAGGAAGAGGAGGAGCCAAAGGGCTAGAGGGAGAGCTGAGAAGGGGAGGAGAAAGTAAGGACTACCTGAAATTAGAGAAGTCAATGTTCATACCGCTGGGGTACAAACTGCCCAAGCGAAATTTGAGGTGCTGCTCCTCCAATTTCCGGTGATCCTCACTCTGACCATGCAGGAGGCCCAGGACAGAAAGATCGGATTCGAAATGGGAGGTGGAGTTGAAGTACTGAGCCACCGGGAGATCAGGTTGGTTATTGCAAACCGATCAGGGGTTTTCGGCAAAGCAATCGCCAAGCCTATGCTTGGTCTCACGATGTAGATCAGCTGACATCTCGAGCAGCAGATGCAATTTGCGGTTGCAAACGAAAGTGCCCAGAGAGCGGGTGGTTCGGGTGGGAAGAGATGAATGGACCAGTGAGTTATGGAGGGAGCGGCCTCTGCAGAAAGCAGACAGGGGAGTAGAAGGGAAGATATGGCAAGTGGTGGGGTCACGTTGGAGGAAGGAAAAATGACGGAGGATTATTTGTTGAATGTGACGGCTGGTAGGGTGGAGGGTGAAGACTAGAGGGACACTACCTTTATTATGAGTGGGGGGGGGATGGGCAGAGAGAGTGTCACGGGGTATAGTAGAAACCCTGGTGAGAGCCTCATCTATGGTAGAAGAGGAGAATCCTGTTCCCTGAAGAATGAGGACATCTCCGATGCCCTGTTGTGGAACACCTCATCCTGGGAGCAGATGCGGCATAGACGGAGGAATTGGGAGAAGGAGTCTTTACAGGAAGCAGGGTGGGAAGAAGTGTAGTTCAGATACCCATGGGAGTCAGTGGGTTTATAGTGGATGGCGGTCAGAAGTCTATCACCTGCGATGGAGATAATGAGGTCCAGAAATCTAGGGAAATGTCGGAAATGGTTCAGGTGTATTTGAGTGCCAGATGGAAGTTAATGGTGAAATGGACGAAGTCAGTGAGTTGTGTGTGGGTGCAGGAAGTAGCACCAATTCAGTCGTCGATGTAGTGGAGGTAGAGTTCGGGGATGGGGCCCTGATATGTCTTGAACAAGGATTGTTCGACATACCCAACAACGAGGCAGGCTTAGCTAGGGACCATGCACGTACCCATAGCTACACCTTGTATTTGGAGGAAGTGGGAGGAGTCAAATGAAAAGTTATTAAGAGTAAGGACCAGCTCCGCTAGGCAGAGGAGAGTATCAGCAGACGGGGATTAGTTAGTTAGTTCTCCGGTCGAGGAATAAATGTAGGGCATTCAGACCCTCCTGGTAGGGGATGGAGGTGTAGAGTAACTGGACATCCATGGTGGAGATGAGGGGATGCGGGCCTAGAGAATGGAATTCCTGGAGATGACGGAGAGCGTGTGAGGTGTCCAGGTAGGGAGGGATTTAACCAGAGGGGATAGGATGGAGTCTATGGGTATCTGAACTACACTTCTTCCCACCCTGCTTCCTGTAAAGACTCCTTCTCCCAATTCCTCCGTCTATGTGGAAATAATTTCAGTAGGACACGAACAGGCAGAAACAATGGGTCTGCCAGGACAGTCAGATTTGTGGATTTTGGGGAGAAGGTAAAATCGGTCCATGCGGGGCTGTGGAACGATGAGGTTGGTGACTTGGGGGGGTGCAGGGAGCTGGCGTTGATGAAGTCAGTAATGTTGCTAGAGATACTGGCCTGGTGCTCGTCAGTGGGGTCTTGGTCCAAGGATATGTAGGAGGAGGTGTCCGAGATCAGTCATTGTTTCCCCTCCCCCCCCCACGTGGTGTAGGAGCCATGGGGGTGGGGCCAGGCTGGTCGCATCGTGGCAACCGTTGCTAGGTCGGGATGGGCTGCTCCGATTGGCGGAGGTCGCTATCTGCCCGAGGGACAAAGCTACTGCTCGGCCTATAGGACGCGGTGTCCTGTGGTGGGTACGCGGCTCTGATTGGTCGGTCGGCTGCAAGGAGGGGGCGGTACCTGGTCCATTGTGACATCAGGGCCAGGGATAGAGGAATCTGCTCCCATTGGTCGCTGGCGTTGCTAATCAGTGGGGGGGAGGGAGGGGGCGGGACCTGGTCGCGGGTCACGTGAGGTCTTACTGCAGCCCAAAGATCATAGAGGGGAGCAAGATACTCCACTCCTACGTAATCCAACGCACTGAGGTGCAGTACGTAACTGAGCGTCACCGCCGCCATTTGTCAATGCAAAACGCGGCTTTCATTATGCCTCTCGCAGTTTTATCCGCTCTATCATCTTTGGTGTAATCAGAGTTGCAGGGAAACTGTGTGATATACAGTGGCTTGCAAAAGTTTTCATACCCCTTGAACTTTTCCACATTTTGTCACGTTACAACCACAAACGTAAATGTATTTTATTGGGATTTTATGTGATAGACCAACACAAAGTGGTGCATAGTGAAGTGGAAGAAAAATGATACAAGGTTTCCAAATTTTATTCAAATAAAAAACTGAAAAGTGTGGCGCGCAAAAGTATTCTGCCCCCCTGAGTCAATACTTTGTAGAACCACCTTTCGCTGCAATTACAACTGCAAGTCTTTTGGGGTATGTCTCTACCAGCTTTGCACATCGAGAGACTGAAATTTTTGCCCATTTTTCTTTGCAAAATAGTTCAAGCTCAATCAGATTGGATGGTGAGCATCTGTGAACAGCAATTTTCAAGTCTTGCCAGAGATTCTCAATTGGATTTAGGTCTGGACTTTGACTGGGCCATTCTAACACATGAATATGCTTTGATCTAAACCATTCCATTGTAGCTCTGGCTGAATGTTTAGGGTCGTTGTCCTGCTGGAAGGTGAACCTCCGCCCCAGTCTCAAGTCTTTTGCATACTCCAACAGGTTTTCTTCCAAGATTGCCCAGTATTTAGCTCCATCCATCTTCCCATCAACTCTGACCAGCTTCCCTGTCCCTGCTGAAGAAAAGCATCCCCACAGCATGATGCTTCCACCACCATGTTTCACAGTGGGGATGGCGTGTTCAGGGTGATGTGCAGTGTTAGTTTTCCGCCACACATAGCGTTTTGCATTTAGGCCAAAAACTTCAATTTTAGTCTCATCAGACCAGAGCACGTTCCTCCACATGTTTGCTGTGTCCCCCACATGGCTTGTGGCAAACTGCAAACGGGACTTCTTATGGCTTTGTTTCAACAATGGCTTTCTTCTTGCCACTCTTCCATCAAGGCCCGATTTGTGAAGTGCACGGATAATAGTTGTCCTGTGGACAGATTCTTCCACCTGAGCTGTGGATTTCTGCAGCTTCTCCAGAGTTACCATGGGCCTCTTGGCTGCTTCTCTGATCATTGCTCTCCTTGCCCGGTCTGTCAGTTTAGGTGGAAGGCCATGGCTTGGTAGGTTTGCAGTTGTGCCATACTCTTTCCATGTTCGGATGATGGATTGAACAGTGCTCTGTGAGATGTTCAAAGCTTGGGATATTTTTTATAACCTAACCCTGCTTTAAACTTCTCCACAACTTTATCTCTGACCTGTCTGGTGTGTTCCTCGGGCTCATGATGCTGTTTGTTCACTAATGTTCTCCAACAAACCTCTGAGGCCTTCATAAAACAGCTGTATTTACACTGAGATTAGATTACACACAAGTGGACTCTATTTAATAATTAGGTGACTTCTGAAGGCAATTGGTTGCACTTGATTTTATTTAGGGGTATCAGAGTAAAGGGGGCTGAATACTTTTGCATGCCACACTTTTCAGTTTTTTATTTGTAAAAAAATTTGAAAACCATGTATCATTTTCCTTCCACTTCACAATTATGCGCCACTTTGTGTTGGTCTATCACATTAAATCCCAATACAATACATTTACGTTTGTGGTTGTAACGTGACAAAATGTGGAAAAGTTCAAGGGGTATGAAAATTTTTGCAAGCCACTATAACTCTTCTATCACTTCACTTTTAGTTAATTTTATTGTAAATGTTTTCCCCCTGTTTCTGCCCATTTCCCATTCCATCCTTCCTCTCCATCCCCTTCCTTTGCGCAGTTTCCCTTGCATTGTATTGTACATTTTCCCTTGGGGGGGGAGGAAGAGAGAGAGAGGGAGAGAGGGAGAGAGGGAGAGAGGGAGAGAGGGAGAGAGGGAGAGAGGAGAGAGAGAGGAGAGAGAGGGAGAGAGGGAGAGAGAGAGAGAGGGAGAGAGAGAGAGAGAGAGAGAGAGAGAGAGAGAGAGAGAGAGAGAGAGAGAGAGAGAGAGAGAGAGAGAGAGAGAGAGAGAGAGAGAGAGAGAGAGAGAGAGAGAGAGAGAGAGAGAGAGAGAGAGAGAGATCAGTCAGTCAGTAATTGCATAGTTAGACCCAAGAGCTGAGGAATATGTAAACCTTTCCAGTCAGTCCCCTCTTCTCTCTCTCTCTCCACTCTCTCCACTCTCTCCCTTCTCGCTCTCTCCCTTCTTGCCCTCTCTCTCCCTTCTCTCTCTCCCTCCTCCCTCCCCCTCCTATCTCTCTCCTCTCCCTCTCTCTCTCTCTCTCTCTCTCTCTCTCTCTCTCTCTCTCTCTCTCTCTCTCTCTCTCTCTCTCAGCAGCAATCTCTAGAATAGGAACGAGTCTGCATGGGGACCAGCACAGCAGCACCCTGTTTAGGGCTGTGTGTGTGACCTCCCATAAGTAGGAACCAGGGCAGTAGGAATCTGACCCTGAAGTGGCGATCTCTCGTGAGCATGAGCCGGGAGAGCCGGGACATGGGGACCCAGCACAGCAGCACCTCGTTTAGGGCTGTGTGTGTGACCTCCCGTGAGCATCAGCCAGGAGAGTCAGGGCAGTAGGAATCTGACCCTGAAGTTTGGGGACCCAGCACACCAGCACCTCGTTTAGGGCTGTGTGTGACCGCCCGTGAGCATCAGCCAGGAGAGTCAGGGCAGGAGGAAGCTGACCCTGAAGTTTGGTGTCACTGCTTATGTGCATACACCAAAGCACATGAGCTATGCTCCAGGTGTGCCGGATGTGGTCAGCAATTTACCATACCGGCGGGAACTGGTGAAGCCAGGGATGACAATCCGGCCAGCAAATTAATGGCCTCTCACCAGTTCCAGGACTTCATAATGGAAGAAACTTCACATATCAAACACCTGTTACTGTGCATTGCTCTAAAGGAGCACATCATGAGGGCGCATGAATTAAGGCTGCAGAAGTCCTAAATAACTGGTTGGAGCAGGAACAATGGCGTTTGGGCAAATGGCAATGCCACTATCCAAACCACAGCAGGATATGGACCCTGCTGTGTAATGCCCATTTGGTAGTTTAATATTCGTGAATAACTATCCCGCCTACGCTTAACCCACGGTTCACAACCTTGCGCAGATCCTCTAATATCCAGGGGAAGACCTGGACGATGAGACTAAAACAGACCAGGATGCCACCTCAAAAACCATACCCTTTCAGATTAGGAAGGGGTAAGTGAATATTGGACTGTATTGGATCTCGAATAGGTATCTCGGAAGTATATCCACCCGTACAAAATACACCTAGTTGGGTATTGGGGTTCAATACCACTAACTCCACAGGCGAATGATGAAAATCAGCCTTAACAATTGTGTCCAATTCCCCAGCCAAAAGAACGATGGTGGGTGTCGAGTCATTCTAGGCCTAAAAAAAAATTCAGTATTGTAACTGGGATAAAAAGGGTGTTATATGGCACTATAGATCTGAAAGATGCATAATATTCAGCTACCACACACCTGTTGAGAGGTTAGGTCCTCACCCATCTAATTAAACTTAGATTAGTACCATTTAGAATGATTGGCTATTTGAGATTCATCATTGGTTAATTAACATGGCAGTACTTTGCCTACGGCCAAAACCATAACTAATGTCTTGCGATGTACTAGAGACATTCTGACTCAATAACCTTAGTTTACAAACTGATGTGAGCTTCAGGATGAGGAGCCACTGATATCAAGTCTGGCTGTGGCGGCAGATAGAATGTGAAAGAAGCATCAGCAGCGACTACACCCTCTCTGTAGACTATGGAAAGCAGGTCTCCTCACTGCACACCTACGAACATTTTATAGGGGGACAATCGAGAGCACATTAACCTACGGCATCACCTCCTGGTTCGGGTGCTGTAAGGTGTACGAACGGCACCAACTGGACAGGATTGTGAAGACCGCCAGCAGGATTATTGGTGCTCCACTCCCTTTATTGCTGGACATATACAGGAAGAGATGTATTAGCAGAGCCATCTCCATCATCAAAGACCCCTACCACCCATCGCATCACATATTCTTCATCCTGCCATCTGGGAAGAGGTACAGGAGCATCAGCTGCAAAACCAGCAGGATGCTCCTCAGCTTCTTCCCGCAGGCTATAAGACTGATAAACGGACTTTGCCCCCTGCCAAAGTGTCGCGCACCAACCACCAACCTGGACACACTGAAGCAGAGCCATTGTCGAGCCACTGCCGATCGAAACTCGTGATATATGTACTTTTATTCTTTATTTCTATTTATTTTTTACCGCACACTGGTTGAGAAACGTTTTTTCGTTTTCCTCTGGGTATGTAAGTACTCAGAAAAATGACAATAAAGATATACAATATACAGCCCTGTAGAGGCATGGGGTAAACTGCGTAGAATTGCTGGGTGCATTCTAAGGCCTAAATAATTCTGCTCAGCAATGCATGATTTGCATGTGCAGATTCAGATTGATAATACCACAGCTGTTGCTTTCCGGAAGTTAACGCTCAAAGTGGTCATGTTCATGGTGCTAGTGGCAGCACTATGGGTCCAAATATTGCAAGTTATGACTGGACTGCATGCATTCTTCTGAAGAGGATGTTGTTTTATGCATATAATCTAATCAAACAGAGCAGGCCAGGGATGGCTGGAACCAAAATAAGCTTAAAATATACCCATTGATCTAAGACTATGTGTAATTACGCATCTGAGCTAATATATCAAGGTCTTCAAGAGTCTCAGAGGCTCTGTAACAGCGATGGTCATCAGCCACATAAAACCTCATACAGAGGTGTCAGTACAAGCTATTTCTAGATGGCCGAAACAGGTTTGCATTTTGCTGGAGTAGACACTGATGTGTTTAAATCACTCCACCAGGGCGGCGTCAACGTACGCAGCAAAGGCACAGGACGTGCCATTGGACCAAATCCTCACTGCAGGATAGCCCAGTTAAGGAACCTTTTAGGGTTTATGATAAACCTGTCCTCACATTGCAAAGATTTGGGCGTGCTGTTTTTGGGTTCTGTTTGAGTTCTCCTTTGTAATTCCTCCTAGAGAGATTATTACTGTTCTTTTATTGTTTAAAATGTTCATTGTATAATTTAAACAATGTTCAATATGTTATTTATTTATCCTGTGTCAACCAAGGCAGTGTGTCGTATGGAACTGTGTCTACGGCATGAAATAATAGAGCTTTGAAATCTTCATGTAGTCACTCACGTGACTCCGAAGTAAAATAGTAAGATTAAACGAGAACTTACTAGTTTGAAGTTTGATCTTGATTTTATGAGGAGTTACGATGAGGGATGTCATGCCCTCCGCTCCCGACCCTCATAATCGCAAAGATCATCTGGTAGTTCTAGTCTTCTGAGTCTTACTATATTACTTCGACTGTAGTTACTGTGACGTCACACTGCTGCTTTGACGCGCAGGCGCTCTGGCGGGCCTTCTTCACGTAATCCCTCATCGTAACTCCTCATAAAATAAAGATCAAACTTTAAACTGGTAAGTTCTCATTTAATCTTACTATTCTACAGCATCCAAATTCCAATTAAAATCTGGCTTAAAATATTTGACAGTGTAACCAGCCTATTGCGCATAATGGTAGTGAAGTATGGGGTCCGCTCAGTCACCATAGTTATAGTAAATGGGAAAAAGCATACAACAGAGGCCCTGTATGCGGAATTTTGTCAGAACATTCTCCGTATCCAAAGGAAAACACCAACAAATGCATGTAGGGTGGAATTAGTCAGATACCCATTGATAATAATTATCCAGAAATGAGCACAAAACTTTTGGAATCACCTTAAATCTAGCCCCCCAGATACCCTCCAATTTAAAGCCCTTCAAACACAAGAGGGGAGCCCGGAAAAGAGTTCTCTGTACCAGTTTGTACTGAGACTAACTACCCCTATTCAGTTAAACCCTGACCAGCCTCACATCAATGCTGATCCCCAATCACCAGTTGGGGATCAGTTTGGGAACCAAATTATCAAACAATGTAAAGAAACGTATTTGGAACATTGGAATAAAGAAACCAAAAGCCAAAGCAGATTAGAATGTCACCATGCCCTAAAAAGAGATTATAAATTGGCAGACATAAAGCAGAGACAGACCCTCACAGGTTAAGTGACCACTATTTGGCAATTGAAAAAGGAAGCCAAAAGAGATTCTGGCAATCATGAAAAAATAGAATATGCGGCCACTGTTTGACAGATGAGGTTGAATCAGGGGTACACTTCCTCCTAAAATGCAAAGAAATTGACAAAACAAGGAAAACATACCTTGACAAACTCAGTCTGGCAACACCTGATTTTAAAGAACTAGATAATATATCAAAACTAAGAAGAATCCTTGGTGAAGGAAATACAGCACATCTTGATGCACAATATGTAACAGCATGCCATATCATGAGAATCAGTGAATAAAAAACATGCACATATGCATGCACACACTAACTGACATTTACTGACACTAAGAAATTAATATTGAATTGCTAAACTTCCTATTCTGTTGTACTGCTTACAGCTGCAAGAACGTGTAGCAATCAATAAAGGGCTATAGGTGAATTGCAAGTATATGTACAGGGACATATCTATCCATGCACTTGTATTTATATTTATGCATTTTAAATATATATGTTATGTTTTATACTTTGGCAATATAACGATGTATTTTATCCTGCCAATAAAGTTTTTTTGAGAGAGAGAGAGAGAGAGAGAGAGAGAGAGAGAGAGAGAGAGAGAGAGAGAGAGAGAGAGAGAGAGAGAGAGAGAGGAGAGAGAGAGAGAGAGAGAGAGAGAGAGAGAGAGAGAGAGAGAGAGAGAGAGAGAGAGAGAGAGAGAGAGAGAGAGAGAGAGAGAGAGAGAGAGAGAGGAAAAAAAAAAATCCCCCCACCCTCCCGTCTCCCCCAGCCAGTGAAGTGATGGACGTGGGGGTCTGGACCAATTGCTGACAAAGTGTCGGACAAATCCCGTTATTTGCCTTTTCGGTGTCGCGTTTCGTTCGGTTATTTGGTTACTCGGCGTCGTTTCCGTTCGGTTTCTTGGCTTCCACTTCTTCGCTTCGGCTTCTTAACCCTCAATGCCCCATCCGTGCACGGTTAGATTTAGCTCTTAGCCCTAACAGAATCAAGGGATATGGGGAGAAAGCAAGAACGGGATGATCAGCCAAGATCATATTGAATGGCAGTGCTGGCTCGAATGGCCTCCTCCTGCTCCTATTTTATATATTTATTTGAGTCTCTTGCCCAGAGTAGGGGAATCGCGGGCCAGAGGACATAGGTTTAAGGTGGTGGAAAAGAATTAATAGGAATCTGAGGGGTAACTTTTTCACACAGAGGGGGTGTGGGTGTATAGAACGAGCTGCCAGAGGAGGTAGTTGAGGCTGGGACTATCCCAATGTTTAAGAAACAGTTAGACAGGTAGATGGATAGGACGGGTTTGGAGGGATATGGACCAAATGCAGGCAGGGGGAGCTAGTGTAGCGGGCACATGTTGGCCTGTATGAGCAAGTTGGACTTAAAGGCCTGTTTCCATGCTGTATCTCTAAATTAAACTAATATCACACCATCTGGTACTCAGTTCGTCAAGGTACAGTCACCATTACATACACTACAGTCACCTGTCTCCCTCCCCCTGCGTTCAGTCCGTTCCCTGTCTCTGTCCCCCCAGCAGCCGCCCGTACTCTGTATCCGTCCCCCATGGTGGGTCCATCCCTCATTCCCCCTAGAATTGGTCTTTCTGCTCCTTCTATTCCTGGGGTCTCTACTTCACCTCTCACCACTCTTTCTATTACCCCCCTCTCTTCCCCTCCCCCCCCGTATCTCTTCTCTCTCCCCTCTCCTCTTCCCCCACCGCCCGCTGCAGGAGTGGTCCTGGGGAGAGAGGGAGGGAGCGCTGCCGCCGATGCTGCTGCCATTTCGGATGGGCCTTGGGGGGGGTCGGTGGGCTCCGGACTCCAGCCCTTCCCCTGGATCCACGTGGAAGACCTGGCTGGGATCTTGCTGCACGTGCTGGAGGGGGTGCAGAGGGAAGGGGAGCCAGAGGGGGGGAGAGAGTGTGAGGGGAAGGGGGGAGGTTGGGAGGGGTGGAAGGGGTGTTGAACAGCGTTGCCCCATCTCGCTGCACCCAGGGGGAGTTTGCGGAGGTGCTGGCGAGGAGCCTGGGGCGCGGAGCCCAGCTGCGGGTGCCGGCTGCATTGGTGCAGGCTGCACTGGGGTCAGAGCAGGCATTGCTGCTGCTGCAGGGCCAGTGGGTTGAACCTCGCCGTACACTGGCCAACTGCTACCGGTACCGATTCACCCGGCTACTGGCGGCCATCGACAACCCCCTCCACTGACCCCCAGGGTCACGGGTCATGGGTCAACCTCTCATCCACTGACCTCCAGCCCGGGGTCAGACCCAGCCTGCACCACCTGCTGCAGTGAACTGGGATGTGGTCAGGGGTCACAGTACAGGGTCGGGGGTCAGAGGGTGGGAGTCAATGGTCAAAAGGTCACACCAGTACTTGCCGAGCTCAGGCCGTCCTGCACTGATCTCAGGGTCAGGGGTCAGATGAGGGGGGTTAGAGGTCAGGTGGTCAGAGTGAATGGCTTCCCTGAGATCACGACCACCCTGGTATCCTGACCTAGGCCAGGGTCAGAGGTGAAGTGGTAGGGGTCAGGGTTAAAGGGCTGGGCTCGGACGAGGGAAGAGGTCAGGTGTCAGTCTGAATGTAAAAGGTCAGGAGTCAGCAGGTGTTGCACTGAGGTCGGGGGGGGGTGGTTTCGGGGTTGAGGGTCGCTGCCCGGGTGGGAGGTCAGTGCGGGGAAGGGGCTGTTGTAACCGGTTCCAATGAGGAATAAAGGCCATTCACCCATCAGCCGTCTCCTGTCTCCTTCACACTCGCTCCGCCAAGCCGACCTTGCTCTTCAAAGCTTAGCAAACCATTTCTTAACAAGAAACACCAAATGCAAAGTCCATGCAGATTTAGATTCCATGGAAATGTCGTAAGTGATAAGAGCAGAATTAGGCCACTCGGCCCATTTAGTCTACTCCGTCATTCAATCAAAGCTGATCATTCTCCTGCCTACTCCCCATAACCCCTGACATCCGTTCTAATCAAGAATTTATTTATCTCTGCCATAAAAAGGCCGTTGACTTGGCCTCCATGACCGTCTGTGGCAATGAGTCCCACAGATTCACCACCCTCTGACTAAATAAATTCCTCCTCATCTCCTCCTAAAGGAATGTCCTTTAACTATCTCCCACTAGTGGAAACATTGAAAAAGTGGCCTTTCACAAGGTAATGTAAATTTATTAAAGACGGGTCAAACAAAGTTAGACACAAAAATCTGGAGTAAATCAGTGGGACAGGCAGGAGAGAAGGAATGGGAGATGTTTCGGGTCGAGACCCTTCCTCAGACAGTCGGGAGGGTCTCGTCCTGAAACATCACCCATTTCAGAGATGCTGCCTGTCCTGCTGGGTTACTCCAGCAATTTGTGTGTATCATCGGTGTAAACCAGCATCTACAGATTTCAGTGGCCTGAGCAAACAAACATAATTGATGGTGCCCTCCCCTAATTCCCCGTTTGGTGGTGCTCTCCCCTAATTCACAATTGTAGGGAAATAGACCCTTCTGCCCTCCAAGTGCATGCTGACCACAGTTTTTGTAAATTATACTGTTGTGCAGGGAATAGATAAGAATGTGGATAACCTAGTTAGTTTGAGTTATCGTACAAACACGTATGTCTTTGCGATGTGGGAGAAAACCAGAGCACCTGGACAAATCATCATCATCATCGGCAGTCACTCTAAACGAGTATGACTACCCTCTCCTCTCCATAGGGTCGTCCACTTGTGGGTCTGTAGATGTCTGTAGAGGCCGATCCGCGATCCACACTCCTTGGTGCAACGTGGGCAGTGGAGACTGGCGGCGGCTGGCAGTCGTGGTGCCCCCTTCTCTCTCTCCTTACCGTGCTGTCACTTTGTCTCTGCGACACGGCGTAGTTTCATTTTGTGACGAGCAGCTCCTTCCTGCATGGATTTCCTCCAGGAGTGCCTGTCCAGTGCAATGAGCTCCCAGTTGCTTGATGTGATGTGGAATTTCTTCAGACTGTTCCTGGACAAAACTCATGCGGTCACAGGGAGAACATGCAAACTACACAGACAGCACCTGAGGTCAGGATCATACCCGAGTATATGAGGCAGCACCTCTACCTGCTGCACCACTGTGCCACCCTGTTAAAGGGAAGTAAATATGGGCACTGACCGGATTTGAACCTGTGATCTTTGTTTAGACAACGTTAAAGTTGGCACAGTTGCCTTACCAAATTGCCACAGTTATAATCTGAATCAGCACAAAATATACCCAGTAGTTGTTTTAAAATTTGGAGAACATCCTCCCACCCCCACTCTCATTCTGAAACATATAAAATGGGTGCAGGAGTAGGTCATTCGGCCCTTCGAGCCAGCACAGCCATTGAATATGATCATGGCTGATCATCTAAAATCAGTACCCTGTTCCTGCTTTTCCCCATATCCCTTGATTCCCTTAGCCCTAATCTTAGCTAAATCTAGCTCTCTCTTGAGAAGAAGTGTCTCGACCCAAACGTCACCTATTCCTTCTATCCAGAGCTGCTGCCTGTCCCGCCGAGTTACTCCAGCATTTTGGGTCTATCTTCGGAGTAAACCAGATAGACTGCAGTTCTGCAGTCTGCACTTCCTTCCTGCACATTTTTGACTGAGGGGAGAGAAGCAGTGACAGAAATCAGAAGTCAAGTCCATTATTTGCAAGCAGCGAAGTGTGGGAAATATACTGGAGGGGTGGCAGCACTTCTGGAGGAAAAATCGGAGGAGATGGAAGACCAGTGACAGTGCAGATATTCCTGGAGTGAGCCGAGGCTAGTGGCATTGTCAAGCCCTTGTTTGTTCCAACGTCCTGTCTTTATAGACGTTCGAAATGTGAGGGTGGAAGGGAGTCTGGCTGCTGAGCAACAGATGCTGTGTGTTGGCTGCTGTCATGCTGTTGTGGAACATGGAAGATGTCGTCTTGAGGAGAGTGGCAAAAACAGAGAGAGACAAAGACAGCGAGACAGAGAGAGGGACAAAGAGACAGAACCAGAGAGAGAGAGAGAGAGAGAGAGAGAGAGAGAGAGAGAGAGAGAGAGAGAGAGAGGATATGGGGAAAGATGTATAATCGAGCAGAAAAGGCAGACTGTTGCAGTGTGTTACAAAGTGGAAGGCAGAGGAATCACTGTGAACACCAGTGTATGGAGCAGGAGAGAGAAAGAGAGAGGACAAGGAGGTAGATGGAATGAAGGTGGGCAAAGGCAGTGTGAGTGGGCTGGGTGTAGTATGTAGTATTAACACTGGTCTGTATTGTTGGCCTCTCTGTATTGTGGTTCAGTGGGGATACACTGGCACAATGTTCCAGTGAATGATGTCATTCAGAAGTTGGGCCTGTGATTTGGAGACCATGTTCCCACCACACCACAGTGGTGAGGAGTTTAAAGTCAGTTCATTAAAACTGTGCAACTAAAGGTCTGTGTCTGTAGTTGTGACATAGGGAAAGAGATTATCTAAGAAGGAACTGCAGATACTGGAAAAATCGAAGGTTGACACAAATGCTGGAGAAACTCAGCATCAAAAATGGGAGAGGCAGCATCTATGGAGCAAAGGAATAGGTGACCTTTCGGGTCGAGACCCGAAAGGTCATAACGAGACCAGGCACTTGCACCGCCTCCAACCTTATCTACTGTATTCACTGTTCAAGGTGTGGGCTCTTATACATCTGACTAAACGTAGACTGGGCGATCATTTCGCTGAACATCGTTGCTCAGTCTGCCAGGACCAACCTGATCTCCCGTTTGCCAAACACTTTAATTCCCCGTCCCAATTCCCACACTGACGTTTCTGTCCTGGGCCTCCTCCACTGTCAGAGTGAGACGAAACACAAATTGGAGGAACAGCATCTCATATTTCACTTGAGCAGCTTACAACCCAGCAGTATGAATAATAATGGCATGAATTGTTTCCATGTCCCAGCTATACTAGTCCCACCTGCCTGTGTTTGGCCCACATCCTTCCAACCCTGTCCTATCCATGTACCTGTCCAACTGTTTCTTAAATATTGGGATAGTCCCAGCCTCAACGACCTCCTCCGGCAGCTCATTCCATACACCCACTACCCTCTGTGTGGAAACGTTACCCCTCAGATTCCTATTCAATCTTTTCCCCCTCACCTTGAACCTATGTCCTCTGGTCCTCGATTCCCCTACTCTGGGCAAGAGACTGAGCATCTACCCGATCTATTCCTCTCATGATTTTGTACACCTACATAAGGTCAACCCATCATCCTCCTGCGCTCCAAGGATTAGAGTCCCAGCCTACGCAACCTACAGCTGACCCTGATATCCTGGCAACATCTTCATAAATCTTTTCTTTACCTTTTCCAGCTTGTTGACATCTTCCCAATAACATGGTGCCCAGAACTGAACACAATACTCTAAATGTGGTCCCATCAATGACATATAATAGACAATAGACAATAGGTGCAGGAGTAGGCCATTTGGACCTTTGAGCCAGCACCGCCATTCAATGTGATCATGGCTGATCATCCACAATCAGTATCCCGTTCCTGCCTCCTCCCCATATCAACTGACTCCGCTATCTATAAGAGCCCTATCTAACTCTTGCTTGAAAGTATCCAGAGAACCTGCCTCCACCGCCCTCTGAGGCAGAGAATTCAAACATGACCTCTCAACTTCTATACCCAATACTCTGACTGATGAAACCCAATGTGTCAAATGTCTTTTTGACCACCCTATCTACCTGCGACTCCACCTTCAAGGAACCATGCACCTGTACTCCTCGATCCCTCTGCTCTACAACACTCCCCGGAGGCCTACCATTGTCTGCTCATGTCCCCAATGTCTTTTCCCCGAGGTGTGTTCCTCCAATACCCGGCCCCGTGGGCTTTCCTTCAATGTCTGGCCCTCGGACGTACGCCATTTGGATCAGGTTGTGGTGTTGACCCTTCAGTATCTGTTGTATCCCATTCTGAACCTGTCCATGTACTCCTCTCCTGATGCATTTTAGCCCAGTATCTGGTGTATTTGGTGCACTCATAGAGTCATAGATTAATACAATGTGGAAACAGGCCCTTCAGCCCAACACGCCCACACCGGCCAACAATGTCCCAGCTACCCTAGTCCCCCTTGCCTGCACTTGATCCACATCCCTCCAAACCTGTCCTATCCATGTACCTGTCTAACTGTTTCTTAAACGATGGACTACCTCCTCTGGCAGCTTGTTCCACACACCCACCACCCTCTGTGTGAAAAAGCTACCCCTCCGATTCCTTTTAAATCTTTTCCCCTTCACCTTGAACCCATGTCCACTGGTCCTCGATTCCCCTACTCTGGGAAAAAGGCTCTGTGCATCTACCCGATCTATTCCTCTTATGATTTTCTACACCTCTATGAGGTCACCCCTCATCATCCTACGCTCCATAGAATAGAGACCCAGCCTAGTCAACCTCTCCCTATAGTTCCCTCGAGTCCTGGCAACATCCACGTAAAGTCCTGGCAACATCCTCGTAAAAGTCCTGGCAACATCCACAGCTGAATTCCCTAAAGTGATGAGTAAAGTGATGATCAACTCCAAACATTTCATGTTCTTGTTATTTTCTTTTATTTATGTATGTAATTTCAAATGAAAACATGCAGTGCAGCAGAAAAATTGAAAATAAGCTGCAGACAATGAGTTAAACAACATCTGCTTTACAAAATGTGATTGAGCAAGTCCCCAAGCATCGACCCCCCCCCCTCCACCACATTGCTTCCTGTTCCTTCTCCCCTCCCCATGCCCCCTTTCTCCACAATATCAGCACATCCCTCCCCCTCCCACACTCCCCTCTTCTCCTTCACTCATCACATTCCCATCCCCTGCTCCCCTTTCCCAAATATAAATCTGCCTTCCTCTCCCACCCCCACTCCCCCCCCCCCCCCCCCCTCAATCCCAACTGGTTTATTCCCCAGCATCCACAGTGCATTTCCAAGTTTATCTCCTGAAATGAGCGTTTGCAGTGCGGCAGCCTCGGATTGCCGAGCGAGTGAGTGAAAGACAGGGAGACTCCATTTGCCAACGTCAGCAGCTGCATGGCGATCTCTAGAGTGAATGCGGCGTGTGTGTCGGCTGGTCATTGCTGCACCTGTAATATACACAGCAGAGTCAGACATTGTGTGCGGCAAGGTGCAGCACAGATGGTGATCTGTGGGGACAGGCAACCTAAATAACAGACAGTCTGTCCTTAACCTCAGAGATGGACCCTCATGGACAGGGGGTCTGCACCTTTTCTAGGACCCTCGAGGATTGGTGGTCTGTGCATGTTTGTAGGAGATGGACCCTCATGGACAGGTGGTCTTTCATTAGTGGCCCAGGTCAACTCTAAGGGATACACAGTCTGAATACCAGTTGTGGGCTGAAGACAGGTTCCGTACTTGGACTCAGGTTTCCGATACGGAGTACCCTGTTAGTTGTAGTTTAGTGATGCAGCATGGAAACAAGCCCTTCAGCCCACCGAGACTGCGCCGACCAGCGATCCCTGCACATTAACACTACACTACACTACACTACACTAGGGACAATTTTTTACATTTACACCAAGCCAATTAACCTACAAACCTGGGAGGAAACCAAAGATGTCAAAGAAAACCCATGCAAGTCACGGGGAGAACGTACAAACTCCGTACAGACAGCACCCGTAGTCAGGATGGAATCCGGGTCTCTGGCGCTGTAAGGCAGCAACTCTATCGCAGCGCCACCGTACCGATCAACATTTGACATGAATACAATGTTTGTTTGATTTCCTTGTTTGAGCCCAGGGTCATTGCCCCAAATACCCAACGTTCTATGAATGTTTGCTGTATCGAGGCCCAGAGGACAGGAGAAGAGGACAGGAGTAGAGGAGTAGACAAGATGAAAGTTTCAAAGCCCAGGGGGATGTGAAGGGTCCCATAGGAACATAGAAACATAGAAAATACGTGCAAGAGTAGGCCATTCGGCCCTTCGAGCCAGCACCGCCATTCATTGTGATCATGGCTGATCATCCCAAATCAATAACCCGTGCCTGCCTTCTCCCCATATCCCTTGATTCCACCAGCCCCGAGAGTTCTATCTAACTCGCTCTTAAATCCATCCAGTGATTTGGTATCCACTGCCCTCTGTGGCAGGGAATTCCACAAATTCACAACACTGGGTGAAAAAGTTTTTTCTCACCTCAGTCTTAAATGGCCTCCCTTTTATTCTAAGACTATGGCCCCCGGTTCTGGACTCGCCCAACATTGGGAACATTTTTCCTGCATCTAGCTTGTCCAGTCCTTTTATAATTTTATATGTTTCTATAAGAGCCCCCCCTCATCTTTCTAACCCTCAGTGAATACAAGCCTAGTCTTTTCAATCTTGCCTCATATGACAGTCCCGCCATCCCAGGGATCAATCTTGTGAACCTATGCTGCACTGCCTCAATCACAATTATGTCCTTCCTCAAATTAGGAGACTTAAACTGTACACAATACTCCAGATGTGGTCTTACCAGAGCCCTATACAACTGCCGAAGAACCTCTTTACCCCTATACTGAAATCCTCTTGTTATGAAGGCCAACATTCCATTCGCTTTCTTCACTGCCTGCTGTACCTGCACACCAACATTCAGTGACTAGTGTACAAGGGCACCCAGGTCTCGCTGTACCTCCCCCTTACCTAACCTAACCCCATTGAGATAATAATCTGCCCCCTTGTTTTTGCCACCAAAGCGGATAACCTCACATTTATCTATATTATACTGTATCTGCCACGCATCTGCCCACTCACTCAACCTGTCCAGGTCACCCTGCAACCTCCAAACATCCTCTTCACAGTTCACACTGCCACCCAGCTTTGCACCATCCGCAAACTTGCTAGTGTTGCTCCTAATTCCCTCTTCCAAATCATTAATATATATTGATGTTGCGGCCCCAACAGTGAGCCTTGCGGCACTCCACTCCCACTGCCTGCCATTCTGAAATGGACCCGTTCACTCACACTCTTTGCTTCCTGTCTGCCAACCAAAGTGCAGCTGGAAGCCAGAGGATTGGGAAACTTTCATAGGACAACAGAAGGAAACAAAACGGGCAATACGGGCCGAAAAGATGGAGTACGAGGGGAAGCTGGCCAGGAATATAAGGAAGGACAGTAAAAGCTTCTTTGATATGTTAAGAGTAAAAGAATAGAAAAGTCAAATGTGGGTTCCTTGAAGACAGACACGGGTGAAATTATTATGGGGAACAAGGAAATGGCAGAAGACTTCAGATCTATCTTCACTAAGGAAGACATACACAATCTCCCAGAAGTATTGGAGGACATAGGATCTAAGGGGATAGAGGAACTGAAATACATTTTCATTAGGCGAGAAATAGTATTGGGTAGGTTAGTGGGACTGAAGGATGATAAATCCCCGGGGCCTGATGGACTGCATCCCAGGGTCCTCAGGGAGGTGGCTCTAGAAATAATGGATGCATTGGTGATCATTTTCCAATGTTCAATAGATTCAGGATCAGTTCTTGTGGATTGGAGGATATCTAATGTTATCCCACTTTGCAAGAAAGGAGCGAGAGAGAAAACGGAGAATTACAGACCAGTTAGCCTGACTTCAGTGGTGGGAAAGATGCAGGTTAATTATTAAAGAGGTAATAATGGGGCTTTTGGATAGCAGTAAAAGGATTAGTCCAAGTCAGCATGGATTTATGAAAGGGAAATGATGCTTGACTAATCTTCTAGAATTCTTTGAGGCTGTGACAAGTAAAATGGATGAAGCGGAGCCAGTGGATGTAATTTTCTAGACTTTCAGAAAGCCTTTGATAAGGTCCCGCACGGGAGACTGGTGACAAAAATTAGAGCACATGGTATTGGGGGTAGGGTGTTGACATGGATAGATAATACATCTTTTCTTTTAGTTTTATTCTATCCCTAACTTCTCTTGTCAGCCACGGTTGCCTCCTACTCCCCTTAGAATCTTTCTTTCTTTTTGGAATGAAATGATCCTGCGTCTTCATGATTATGCCCAGAAATTCCTGCCATTGCTGTTCCACCATCATTCCTGCTCAGATCCCTTTCCAGTTTACCTTGGCCAGCTCCTCTCTCATGGCTTCATAGTCCCATTTGTTCAACTACATCACTGACACTTCCGATTTAACCTTCTCCTTCTCAAATTGCAGATTAAAACTAATCATATTATGATCACTACCTCCAAGCAGTTCCTTTACCTCTAGTTCTCTTATCAAATCTGGTCCATTTGACAACACTAAATCCAGAATTGTCTTTTCTCTGCTCGGCTCCATTAGAAGCTGCTCTAAGAATCCTTCTCGGAGGCACTCTACAAACTCTCTTTCTTGGGGTCCTGAACCAACCTGATTTTCCCAGTCTTCCTGAATATTGAAATCCCCCTTCACCACAGTGGCATTACCTTTGTTACATGTCAGTTTTGACTCCTGCTGCAACTTACACCCTACATCCGGGCTACTATTTGGGGGTCTGTAGATAACACCAATTAGTATCTTCTTGCCTTTGCAATTCCTCAACTCAATCCACTGTGACTCTACCAGTCACAAGGGACTGAATTCCATCCCTCACTAGCAGAGCTAACCCCCCCCCCCCCCCTCCTCTGCCCACCTGCCTGTCCTTTCTATAGGATGTAAGGATGTATAGCCCTGAATATTAAGTTCCCAAGCCCGATCCTCCTGGAGCCACGTCTCAGTAATCCCCACAATGTCATATCTAACTGAGCCTCAAGCTCATCTATTTTACTTCTTATACTTCGCGCATTCATATACAATACTTTTAATTCCTTACGCATTTCACCTTTCACATCAATCCCTATTATACTTGGCCATACTCTCCTATCCCTTTGTGAGCTTTCTTTCCAGTTAATTCTGGGGTCATTAACTATCCCTTCACTCCCTTTCCCTTTAACTCCATCCCTGACTATCCCATTTGACACCCCGCCCCTTATTGTCCCAGACTGCATCATCTGTTGGCCGTAGTGTGGTGAGGATTGGAGAGTCAGAGAACAGTGTAGTGAGGAATGGACGGTCACAGTGTGGGGGTCACAAAGTATCTCTGTCGTTGGTCATCGTTACCTTGACAACGGTGACGAAGGTACTGTAGAGGAAACTGATAATGAACAGGATGGCGAAGGCAGCAACTGTGACCACATTGTCATCTCCATCCAAGTACCCCGGCTCCGCCTTCCCTTCCTCTCCTGTAAAGTCTGTGCCGGCTTCAGGACAAATGAGAAGGTGAGACAGTTAGTTTGCCGCGGATGTTTTGTAAAGATCAACAACGTGTGAATAAAATGAAGACAACAGGAGGACAGGAAGACAGGAGGCTTGGGTCAGTTCCACCGTTCAATGATATGTGGAGATCTATCACCAGCACTGAGCTGACTTTACCCCACATCCATTAACATCTCGTAGAGTCAAACTCTGCAATCTCAGATTTAAAATCACCTTCAGACCTGGAACCAAATGCGAACTGTGGAAGGCAATTCCAAACTTCCATGAACCTCTGATAGACACAAAATAGCTGGAGTAACTCAGTGGGACAGGCAATATCTCTGGAGAGAAGGAATGGGTGAGGTTTCGCATCGAGACCCTTCTTCAGACACCATGACCCACTTCCATATAGCATGGCTGCCTCTAAGTTTTAGACCCTGTACTTTGTATAAAGTTGGATTTCCATAAATCAGAGAGATCATTTGTAACCCATAGAGCACTGTACACAACTAAAAAATAATTCCTCCTCATCTAGTTAGTTTAGTTTATTGTCACGTGTACCGAGGTACAGTGAAAAGCTTTTGTTGCGTGCTAACCAGTCAGCGGAAAGACAAAACATGATTACAAATGAGTCATTCACAGTGTATACATACATGATAAAGGATTAATGTTTAGTGCAAGGTAAAGCTAGTAAGGTCCGATCAAAGATAGTCTGAGGGTCTCCAGTGAGGGAGATAGTAGTTCAGGACCGCTCTCTGGTTGTGGTAGGATGATTCAGTTGCCTGATAACAGCTGGGAAGGAATTGTCTCTGAATGTGCAGGTGTGTAAATAGATCTTCCCAGGAAAATCTATTCCGTTAGCTCCCATTAACTTTGTGAAAACATCAAACAAATCTTCCTTTAGCGTTCTAAATGACAACTTATTCAGCATCATGAAAGTAAGCATGCAGGTAGGTACACCAGGCAGTGAAGAAAGTGAATGGCATGTTGGCCTTCATAACAAGAGGAGTTGAGTCTGGGAGCAAAGTGGTCCTTCTGCAGTTGTACAGGGCCCTAGTGAGACCACACCTGGGGTATTGTGTGCAGTTTTGGTCCCCTAATAAAGTAAAGTAAAGAAAAGTAAGTAAAGTATCCTTTATTGTCATTCAGACCTTTCGGTCTGAACGAAATTTCATTACCTTGCAGTCATAACATATAATAAAAAACAAAACACACAATGAACACATATTTAACATCAACCACAGTGAGGTCACCAGCCACCTCCTCACTGTGGTGGAAGGCAAAAGTCTTAAAGTCTTTGTCTTCTTCCCTTCCTGTTCTCCCTCTGCGCTGAGGCGATCTAGGCCTCCGATGTTATCGTCCACTAGGCCCGCGGCCGAGCCTCCGAAGCCGGGCTGCCGCCACCGCCGTCGCCGGAACGCTGGAACACCGCCACAGCTCTGAAGCAGGGTCCGCCGCTGGAACGCTGGAGCACCTCAGCTCTGAAGCCGGGTCGCCGCTGGAACGCCACTGCTGGGACGCCACCACTGGAGCACCACCGCTCTGAAGCCGGGTCGCCACTGGAACGCCACCGCTGGAGCACCGCAGCTCTAAAGCCGGGCCGCCGCCGCCGCTGGAACGCCACCGCTGGAGCACCGCAGCTCTAAAGCCGGGCCGCCGCCGCCGCTGGAACGCTTAAACGCCGCCATAGCTCCGAGGCCGCCAGCTCCGCCATTAGGCCTCAGCACAGACGGAGATGGTGACGGGGGACATGACAAGAAAAGTCGCATCCCCCCGAAGGGAGAGACTAAAACCCTGTTTCTCCCCCCCCCCCCCCACACACACATACACAGCCTAATAACCCAAAATTCTAACTAAAACATACAAAAGAAGACAAAAAGAAAAGAAAAAAGACGGACTGCAGGTGAGCCGCAGCTGCCAGGCAGCACCGCCACTTCCAGACTAATTTGAGGAAGGGCATTCTTGCTATTGAGGATGTGCCGCGTAGGTTTACAATGTTAATTCCCAGGATGGTGGGATTGTCATATGCTGAGAGAATGGAGGGGTTGGGCTTGTATAGTCTGGAGTTTAGAAGGATGAGAGGTGGTCTTATTGAAACATATAAGATTATTAAGGGTTTGGACACGCTAGATGCTGGAAACACGTTCCCGACGTTCGGTGAATCCAGAATCAGGGGCCACAGTTTAAGAATAAGGGGTAAGCCATTTAGAACTGAGACGAGGAAACACTTTTTCACACAGAGAGTTGTGAGTCTGTGGAATTCTCTGCCTCCGAGGGCAGTGGAGGCTGGATACTTTCAAGAGAGAGATAGACAGGGCTCTTAAAGATAGCGGAGTCAGGGGATATGGGGAGAAGGCAGGAACGGGGTACTGATTACCATATAACCATATAACAATTACAGCACGGAAACAGGCCCTCTCGGCCCTTCCAGTCCGTGCCGACCATTTGTTTTCCCCTAGTCCCATCTACCTGCACTCAGACCATACCCCTCCATTCCCTTCACGTCCATATACCTATCCACTTTACTCTTAAATGTTAAAATCGATCCTGCCTCCACCACTTCTGCTGGAAGCTGATTCCACACAGCCACCACCCTCTGAGTAAAGAAGTTCCCCCTCACGTTACCCCGAAACCTCTGTCCCATAATTCTCATGTAGATGATAGATGATTCTCATATATTGAAACATATAAGATTATCAAGGGTTTGGACACGCTAGATGCAGGAAACACGTTCCCGACGTTCGGTGAATCCAGAACCAGGGGCCACAGTTTAATTCTCTTAATTCTCATTGTAGATGATCAGCCATGATCACATTGAATGGCGGTGCTAGTTCGAAGGTCCGAATGACCTACTCCTGCACCTATTGTCTATTGTCTATTTGGGTGTGCTCCATACACATTTAAAGAGCTGGTTCTTGCCACAGATTTGTCCATTCACTTCATGCATCCTTGAGCAAGGACACTATCCAGATGCTCTTTTGACACTTCTGTTTGCCTTGTGTGAGTGGCACACTTGATCGTGTGGCTTTCGATCCGACATCTCAACTATCAATAAAAATAGCTTCAGCCCTGAACACATTGCCACAGGCAAAGCTCATCACTGGCCCTTCCTTCTGTAACATTCCACTTTCTGAATGAGTTTATCAAATGCATTCACAAAGATGATCAAAACTCCTTTCCCTATTCTTTAGCTTTGAATATTTTAAAGACCAGAAAGGTTCATCAGGAATGTGTGGGAAGGAACTGCACATGCTGGTTTATACCGAAGATATACCGAAGATAGACACAAAATGCTGGAGTAACTCTGTAGGACATGCAGCATCTCAAGGTAGAAGGAATGGGTGCGTTTCAGGTTGAGACCCTCCTTCAGAATGTTCTATTCTTTGGACGGAGGAGACTAATGCATGTATATCTACATAATCTAAATGTAGCCTCTTGTGGGGTCTCTACAGGTTTCAAGCAGGATCAGACCTGACACAAAGACGTTTTCGTACAAACTGCAAGTTCTCTGAAACTTTGGTAATTGATGTTTCAAGAGCCAAGAGAGTTTTATTGTCACGTGTCCCAGATAGGACAATGAAATTCTTGCTTGCTGCAGCACAAAAGAAAATGTAAACATAATACAGAACAGGAGATACAAGTTCAGTGTGTCTATAGACCATAGACCATATATATATATATACACAATAAATAAACAGATAAAAGTGCAATAGGCTGTTATTGTTCAGAGTTTGTTTGATCGCCTAATGGCTGTGGGGAATTGCCTATTCCTGAACCTGGATGTTCCAAATTTCAAGCTCCTTTATCTTCTTCCCGAATGCAATGGAGAGATGAGTGTGTGGCCAGGATGGAGTGGGTCTTTGATGATGTTGGCAGCCTTTTTGAGGCAGCGACTGCGGTAGATCCCTTCGATGGTGGGGAGGTCAGAGCCGATGATGGACTGGGCAGTGGTCACAACTTTCTGCATTCTTTTCCCTTCCTGGACGTTCAAGTTGCCGAACCAAGCATGATGCAACCAGTTATGTTTAACCAAAAAGTTATGTTTGATATGGATTTGGTCTGGAAACCATTTTCATTCTCAATTGACGTTCTCTCCCTGGCTGAGTAATGTACACCGATGTGAACCCTGGAACACCAGTCTGCACAAGGCACAGCATAGCAGTGACGTTCTGGAGAGATATTCCTTTTTCTCAAGAGTAGCAACTGCTCAACTAACCACAACGTGGTCTTGTTACCATCGGCACAATATCACAGAGGAGATAACCACATTTGACAGAGTGCAGGAGATGGTTAGACACACAGATGTACAACCAGGCTCCTTTACCCAGAGTAGGGCAATCAAAAACCAGAGGACATGGGTTTAAGGTGAGGGGGGAGAGATTTAATGGGAATCTGAGGGGCAACTTTTTCAACACTGAGGGCACTGGGTACATAGAATGTGGTGCGGGAGGAGGTAGTTCACGCAGAGACTATAACAATGTTTAAAAGTTATTTGGACAGGTACATGGATAGGACGAATAGTGAAAGGCCTGGATAGAGCGGATGTAAAGAGGATGATTCCACTGGTGGGAGAGTCGGGGACCATAGCCTCAGAATTAAAGGAGGTTCCTCTAGGAAGATGAGGAGGAATTTGTTTACTCACAGGGTAGAGAATCTGAGGAATTCATTGCCACAGAAGGCTGTGGAGGCCCACTCAATGGGTATTTTTAAAGCAGAGATCGATCGATTCTTGATTAGTATTGGTGTCAAGGGGAGAAGGCAGGAGAATGGGGTTAGGAAGGAGAGATAGATCAGCCATGGCAGAATAGACTTGATGGGCTGAATGGCCTAATTCTGCTCCTATCAATTATGGACATAAGATGATCAGTGATTTGGGCCAAACACGGGGAGACGGGACTAGTGTAGATCGGGCACCTTGGTTGGCAAAGGCAAGCTGAGCCGAAGGGCCTGTTACCGTCCTGTAGAAATCTATGGCTCCATGATCACTCCAATGCCAACACGCTTGTTCCCAGCTCCATCCACACAACGGACTTTCTGATGGACCTCCGTTCCAGTGTCGACAAATAATTATACAAGTGCAAATACCCGACCCCACTCTTCATATTAGCAGCAAGACAACTAGTCTGAGATGCCACACACAGAGGGCCAACAACAATAAGTGGACTGACCCTGTGACACTAATTTTGAAGAACAGCAGGCTTGGTCTTCTCAGTGTCCTGGCTACTGAGGAGTTTTGGAATAAACTGAAGTTGTGAAAGCACAGAAATATTTAGCATTGTGTCCTAGTTCTGGTTGCATCGTGGCCTGATTCGGCAACTTGAACGTCCAGGAGCAAAAAAGACTACAAAAAGTTGTAACCACTGCTCAGTTCATCGCCGGCTTTGACCTCCCCACCGTCAAAGGGATCTATCATAGTCGCTGCCTCAAAAAGGCAGCCAAAATCATCAAGGACTCACACCATCCTGGCCACACACTCATCTCACAATTGCCATCAGGAAGACGTTACAGGAGCCTGCAAACTGTAACATTCAGGAACAGGAACAGCTTCTTCCGTGCAGCCATCAGGCTATTAAACACAATGAATAAGCTCTGAGCTCTGAACTGCAAAATACTATATTATTGTTTGTTATTTGCACTATTTGTTATTTATTGAACTTTTTCTTTCTTTCTCTTCCCCCGTTATGCACTATGTTTACATATTCACATATTCTGTTGTGCTGCAGCAAGTAAGAATTTCCTTGTCCCGTTCAGGACATATAACAATAAAACACTCTTGACTCTTCTTGACTCTAGTTTAGGCCTCTTGGTTAGGCCTCTTGGTTACCACTCACTCACTGACACACTGCAACACCTGTCCTTCAGTGCTAAACTTGCCTGGCTCTATTTTGTGACGGGGCAAAAGATGTGATCATTAGAGTGAATCCCAGCACCGTACCTTGAAAGCTTTTCACTTCCCGGCTGATACTGGTGTTCGAGGGGGGATGAGACACTGTACAGCCGAAGACTGAGCCTTTCTTCCAATCATCTGAACTCACAGTCAGGAAGTGGCTAGCACTGAATGTCCTACCCTGCTCCAGAGCAGTCGGTGTAGTGCTGGTGGTGGAGGAGATCGGGGCTCCGTCTTTCTCCCAAGTGACGTTTATGAGGTCCGGGTAGAAACCAGAGAGCACACACTCGAGGGTGGCTGTGTGGCTACGCTTGGTCTCTTCAAGAGCTGGAGGCAGCAGTCTGACCTTGGGACTTTTTGTTTCAACTGGAACAGAGGAGCAAAGGAGATGTGAGACCCTCTTCCTCAAGGGCCTGTCCCACTTACGTGACTTTTTCGGCGACTACCGGCACCCATCATAGGTGGTTACAGGTCGACAAAAATGTTCAACATGTTGAAAATCCAGCGGCGACAAGAACAAGGTATTACTCTGGGCGACTACTCATGACCATACAGGCTTCACCCCGCGACATGTCGCCAGGGTGTCACCTGTATGGTCGTGAGTAGTCTGCTCAGTCGCCCAAAGAGTCGTAACGTCTTTCTGGTCACCGCTAGATTTTCAACATGTTGAAAAATTTCACCGACCTATGACGGGTCCCGGCAGTCGCCGAAAAAGTCGCGAAAATGGGACAGGCCCTTCATGGTAACTAATGTTGGCCATATCATTGCCGATTTCTTGCCCACCTTTGGCACTTTCTATCCGTGCTGACGCTGGTGAGGATGATGGAGATCGTTGGGCAGAGCACACAACCTCCACCCCACTGGTCCATTCCTCCACACTGCACTGGAGTTTACTGCTCACTTTGTCTTGGGTCCTTTCTCCTCTCGGTTGGTGGGTCACATCTCCTGTAGTTCTCTCCCTTCCGCTCACTTGCCAGTAGATTTGGACATGGCTCAGATCAGCACCCATTACCACGCACACCACAGTAGCGGTCTTGTTGATCCAAATCTCTTCAATGGAGGGGGTTTGGATAAAGACAGACAATTCTGCAGATGAGAAATAGGAAGCTTACAAACCAGACAAAGTCTGGTGTTGTCGTCACCGACTAACTGGACTCTGACGACTTGCATTCATTTTCCAGACTCACTTTACTAACGTGTGCACAAGGAACAACCTCTCTCTCATCGTCAGCAAAACTAAAGAGATGATCGTGGACTACAGGAGACAGCAGGGGAGTGGAAACCTCCCATCCACATTGGTGATGCTGAGGTTGAAAGGGTCTGCATCTTCAAGTTCCTCAGTGTGCACATCACTGAGGACCTCACCTGGACACTGCACACGGACACAATAACAAAGAAAGCTCGTCAGCGAATCTTTTTCCTGAGAAGACTGAGCAAGTTTGGCATGAACGCCAGCATCCTCACAAACGTCTACAGATGCACCATTGAGAGCCTGCTGACGGGCTGCATCCCCGTCTGGTACGGGAACTGTTCTGCCCACAGCCACAAATCACTAGAGAGTGGTGAAGGCGGCACAGCACATCACTGGCAACTGTCTCCTGGCCATTCAGGACATTTTCTACTGGCGGTGCCTGCGGAAGGCACACAGCATCATCAAGGACCACAGCCACCCAGCACACAGACGGTTCTCCTTGTTACCATCAGGCAGACGATACAGGGGCATGGCTGCAAGTACCACCAGACTTAAGAACTGTTTTTACCATCAGGCCATCAGACTAAATACTCTATCATTATTTGTTATTTTCACTATATTTGTTATTTATTTTAACATTTTTTCTCTTCCCCCATTATGCATTATGTTTACATATTCACATATTCTGTTGTGCTGCAGCAAGTAAGAATTTCCTTGTCCCATTCAGGACATATAGCATTAAAGCACTCTTGACTCTAGTCTAGGCCTCTTGGTTATCACTCACTCACTGACACACTGCAAAGCCTGTCCTTCAGTGCTAAACTTGCCTGGCTCTATTTTGTTACAGGTTAAAGATGTGATCATTAGAGTGAATCCCAGCACCGTACCTTGAAAGATTTTCACTTCCCGGCTGATACTGGTGTTCGAGGGGGGATGAGACACTGTACAGCCGAAGACTGAGCCTTTCTTCCAATCCTCTGAACTCACAGTCAGGAAGTGGCTAGCACTGAATGTCCTACCCTGCTCCAGAGCAATCGGTGTAGCGCTGGTGGTGGAGGAGATCGGGGCTCCGTCTTTCTCCCAAGTGACGTTTATGAGGTCCGGGTAGAAACCAGAGAGCACACACTCGAGGGTTGCTGTGTGGCTATGCTTGGTCTCTTCAAGAGCTGGAGGCAGCAGTCTGACCTTGGGACTTTTTGTTTCAACTGGAACAGAGGAGCAAAGGAGATGTGAGACCCTCTTCCTCAAGGGCCTGTCCCACTTGCGTGATTTTTTTGGCGACTGCCGGCACCCGTCATTGGTGGTTACAGGTCGACAAAAATGTTCAACATGTTGAAAATCCAGCGGCGACAAGAACAAGGTATCACTCTGGGCGACTACTCATGACCATACAGGCTTCACCCCACGACATGTTGCCAGGGTGTCACCTGTATGGTCGTGAGTAGTCTGCTCAGTTGCCCAAAGAGTCGTAACGTCTTTCTGGTCACCGCTGGATTTTCAACATGTTGAAAAATTTCACCGACCTATGACGGGTCCCGGCAGTCGCCGAAAAAGTCGCGTAAGTGGGGCAGGCCCTTCATGGTAACTAATGTTGGCCATATCATTGCCGATCTCTTGCCCACCTTTGGCACTTTCTATCCGTGCTGACGCTGGTGAGGATGATGGAGATCGTTGGGCAGAGCACACAACCTCCACCCCACTGGTCCATTCCTCCACACTGCACCGGAGTTTACTGCTCACTTTGTCTTGGGTCCTTTCTCCTCTCGGTTGGTGGGTCACATCTCCTGTAGTTCTCTCCCTTCCGCTCACTTGCCAGTAGATTTGGACATGGCCCAGATCAGCACCCATTACCACGCACACCACAGTAGCGGTCTTGTTGATCCAAATCTCTTCAATGGAGGGGGTTTGGATAAAGACAGACAATTCTGCAGATGAGAAATAGGAAGCTTACAAACCAGACAAAGTCTGGTGTTCTCGTCACCGATCAACTGGACTCTGACGACTTGCATTCATTTTCCAGACTCACTTTATTGACGTGTGCACAATGAGGGCAGCACAGTCCCAGTTACCTGCTGCTCTGAAATTCCACAGTATTTATACAGAGTTTGACCCTTGAAATTATGCGCACTCTCTAATTTCTTATAATCGAACACAATACATTCTCCACAACACTTATACAAATACAATAACACTAACACAAATAAAACTACATGCTGTTTAATTCTTTATTGGTATTTAATTTTAGTGCACCATGGAAAGCACTTTATCCGGATGCATCACAGTATGGTTTGTGAACAGTTCCATCAAAGAAATGGCAGCAAATTGTGGTTGCAGCCCAGATCATCGCACAAACTAACCTCCCTTCCACTGACTCCATTTGCATCTCATGCTGCCTCGGCAAGGCCAGCAGCATAATCAAGGACCAGTCGCATCCTGTCCACTCTCTCTTCTCCCCTCTCCCATCAGGCAAAAGGTATAGAAGTGTGAAAATGTACTCCTCCAGATTCAGGGACAGTTTCTTCCCAGCTGTTATCAAGCAATTACCTTGCACAAAACATTATTCCCTTTATCATGTATCTGTATGTTGTGGATGGCTTTATTGTAATTATATAGTCTTTCTGGTGACTGGTTAGCACACAACAAAAAGCATTTTCACTGTACCTCGGTCTACGTGACAATAAACCAAACAACCCTCGGCCCACACAATGGACATTGCATCCCCCACTCTCAACCATTACTCCTTCCACCATCTACACTTCACGCTGCCTCTGGAAAGCAGCCAACATCATCGAGGAACCCTCATATCCCAGTCATTGTCTCTACTCCCCTCTCCAGAAGATACAAGAAGCTTGAAAGCACGTAGCAGCAGATTCAAGAACAGATTTACTTTAAGCACCGACAGGCAGATGTTTAAATGTAACATTGGAATAGAAGAGTTACCAATGATGAGTTGTCTCTTTTATTCAACATCATCCGTGCACACCCACTGAGGACAGAGACTCCTCAAACAACCATCCCCCTTGTTAGACACAGATGTCACGTGTGGCTCAGTGGTGAGCAATGTCACCTCATGAAAGCTGCTGTCATGAGGCTTTAAGGAGGTGCTTCTCAGGTAGATGTCAGCAATGCCACGACATGACCACGAGTGTTCTGAGCTAATATTTACCCCAAACCCAAACAGCTAAACACAGGTGGGCTGTTGGAGAGCTGGGAAGGGGAGGGGAAAGAGGGAGAAAGTAAGGACTACCTGACGCAGGAGATCTGGCCAGATTTGGTTTGCCGTGTGGGAGCTTGCATCAGGTACATTGTCACAGCTGGGCTAGGAAAGACCATGGTCCAATCAGTTCACCTTGTGTCACCCTGACAGTCGCATGGCACAGTGATAATGGAGTTAATGGCCAACAACCACAATCAATCTCTATCTTCAACTGGTCCAGGCGTGGGTGTGAGAACAACCAATTGTGGGAGGTTTTGGACACATTGATCCAACAACACCTCTTTCTCCCAGAATGTGCTTCACCTAGAATGTGCACACCTCACATCCCAAGCTACCCATGTACTGCCACCCAAAACACACCAGTCACAGACACGCACACAAAACCTTTTTCACATCACATTTATTGAACTTGTATTGGTACATTGACACATACATAGATTTAATACCTCGTGTGATCCCATACAGGATTAAAATTTGTTCTGATTAAAATCATGGCAAAAAAAGTTCTGTAAATGTATCCAGAAGCTCAGACATTTGTGGTGAATCATGGCTGTAGCTTAATTTGTATCTCGTGTGGTATTATGTTTTTAATGATTTACAAAGGTTCACAATTTGATGATGTGTTAGGGAACTAACCCATCATCCTCTGGGTCAGTTAATAAATCCAGAAATGAACAAAACAAGTGTTTGAGAAATGAATCATGTTACACACAAGATTTAAAGCTATCAGTCAGAACAAGTGAGACATTGACCAGGGTGGGTTTGTTGTGAGATTTATTGATGCTTCTGAATAGGCTGGTTGTGATGGAGCCGTGTCCCACAACACAGGAGAAGGTGGTGCCACTGTTCCACTCCTCTGGAGAAACCTTCAACTGACTGGTCATGGTGTTCCACCCATTCCTGGTGTCCTTGGTCACGGGCTGGTTCACGATCCCTGTCTTCAGAAGGGTGTCGTTGGCCATCCAGGCCACATAGATGTCTGCAGGAGAGAATCTGGTGACCAGGCACGTCAAGGTGGCCGTCTCATCCGTCTCCACCTCATCCAATGAAGGGGGGAGGAGGTAGACTTGAGGACGACTCTCAACTCCATCTGGGAACAGAGAGAACCCGAGTTAGACTGAATCTGTCGGTAATTCTGTACTTACCCAATACATCCCAATCTTATATTGACTTGGACACCGTTTACATCCTGAGGGACCTCAGTTCACCTAAAACTAAAGGCTTTTCCTTTCTGCTCATTGTAGGGATGTATGGAATAGAAATTATGCCTGTGGTGCATTATACAGGGCGGTATGGTGGCGCAGCGGTAGAATTGCTGCCTACAATGCCAGAGACATGGGTTTGATCCCGACTATGGGTGGTGCCTGTATGGAGTTTATACGTGACTGCATGGGTTTTCTCCGGGTGCTCAGATTTTCTCCCATACTCCAAAAACGTACATGTTCTCTGTATGGCGGGACTGTCATATGCTGAGAGAATGGAGTGGCTGGGCTTGTGTACTCTGGAATATAGAAGGATGAGAGGGAATCGGATAGGAAGGATAAGAAGCTCACGTTGTGGGAACAAGTGTGGTATTGGGCGAGGCTGTCGTGGTGACCTGGGATTTTAATGATGTGGTTAATCAGCTGAGTTTAATCTTCTTTTGCTCCCTCACACTCTCTGACCATCTGTAAGTCCATGCAATATCCATTAGATATCCCCTGGAGTTTAGAAAATCCAAAGGCATCTGAGAGAAACTATTAAATTCTTAACCGGATTGATGAAGGGGAGGCAGTGGATGTAGTGTGTCCAAACTTTCAGAAAGCATTTGACAAGGTCCCGCACGGGAGACTGGTGACTAAAATTAGAGCACATGGTATTGGGTAGGGTGTTGACGTGGATAGAAAATTGGTTGGCAGACAGGAAGCAAAGAGTAGGAGTGAACAGCTCCTTTTCAGAATGGCAGGCAGTGGCGAGTGGAGTGCCACAAGGCTCGGTGTTGAGCCGCAACTGTTACCATATAGATTAATGATTTGGAAGAGGGAATTAGGAGCAATACTAGCAAGTTTGCGGATGATAAAGCTGGATGGCAGTGTGAACAGTAAAGAGGATGTTAGGAGGTTGTAAGGTGTCCTGTACAGGTTGAGTGAGTGGGCAGATGCGCGGCAGATGCAGGATAATATAGATAAATGTGAGGTTATCCACTTTGGTGGCAAAAACAAGGGGGCAGATTGTTATCTCCATGGGGTTAGGTTAGGTAAGGGGGAGGTACAGCGAGACCTGGGTGTCCTTGTACACCGGTCACTGAAAGCTAGCGTGCAGATACAGCGGGCAGTGAAGAAAGCTAACGGAATTTTGGCCTTCATAACAAGAGGATTTCAGTATAGGAGTAGAGAGGTTCTTCTGCAGTTGTATAGGGCTCTGGTAAGACCACATCTGGAGTATTGCATACAGTTTAAGTCTCCTAATTTGTGGAAGGACATCCTTGTGATTGAGGCAGTGCAGCGTAGGTTCACGAGATTGATCCCTGGGATGGCGGGACTGCCATTTGAGGAAAGATTGAAAAGACTAGGCTTGTACACACTGGAGTTTAGAAGGATGAGGGGGATCTTATAGAAACATATAAAATTATAAAAGGACTGGACAAGCTAGATGCAGGAAAAATGTTCTCAATGTTGGGCGAGTCCAGAACCAGGGGTCAGTCTTTGAATAAAGGGGAGGCCATTTAAGACTGAGGTGAGAAAAAACTCATTCACCCAGAGAGTTGTGAATTTGTGGAATTCCCTGCCACAGAGGGCAGTGGATGCCAAGTCACTGGATGGATTTAAGAGAGAGTTAGATAGAGCTCTCGGAGCTAGTGGAATCAAGGGATATGGGGAGAAGGCACGCATGGGTTATTCATTGGGGACGATCAGCCATGATTACAATGAATGGTGGTGCTGGCTCGAAGGGCCGAATGGCCTCCTCCTGCATCTATTTTCTATGTTTCTATGAACAGGTGAGGCAGAGGAAGAATGTTTCAGATATTGGGGAATCCAGGCCAGGAGTTGACAGTCTGAGGTGAAGGTGTGTGAGGGGGAGAAATGTTTTCACCCAGACAGTGGTGAACCTGGGCATTCTCTGCCACTGAAGCCCAATTATTAGATATATGTTAGAATGAGTTGGATCCAGTTCTTAGGGTAAAGGGATCAAGGGATATGGAGAGAATGCAAGAAGCGAGTACTGAATATGGATGATCAGCCGTGCACATATTGAATGTCTGTGCAGGATTGAAGGGCTGAATGGCCTGCTCCTGCAATTATTTTCTATGCTGGATGTAATGTGATATGTCTGTCCATTTGCTCAGATCAGACTCGCACCAACCTCTGTCAACACGTACCTGTCGGCTTCTCCAAGGATCTGCTCTCCGGTGTTGGCAAACTCTTGTCCTCCACCACACAGGTGTACAGAGCCCCACTCTCCCACTCTGCAGCGGGGACCGTCAGTCCGCTGGTGATGGTGTCTGCACCTCCGATCCTCTCTGCACCACGAGTTGTCACCCCGTCTTCTCTCTTCATTCCATTCACTTGCCAGGTTACCCTGAATCCCTCTAAATCACCGTGAACCACCTTACACAGAATGGTGGCTGTCTTGTTGATCCAGATCTCGTCGAAGGAAGGTTTGCTTAAAGTGACCAAGGGGCGGGTAACTGGGCATTCATCTGGGAGAAATCACAATTATTATGTCATCGTTCCCTGATGGAGCAGCTTGCCACTGAAGTATTTTGTGCTCATCTCCACCTAATGATATGTTGGTCCCATCAACATCAGGGAGATATATCTACATTGGTGTAGGAATGAAGCTTCCTATTGATCCCACAAGGAAACCTTGCTAAACAATGTGAATTAACAAGTTTTTTACATTATTTGACAGTTTTGTGATCACTAAACCTGTTACCAGCTATTTACTGAATCAAATGTATAAAATTCCCTCTGAGAGGCAAATCAAGCTAATGTTTGAGGTAAAAATGTTCAATTCAGTTTTGTTTATTGTCACATGTACCGAGGTGCAGTGATAAGCTTTTGTCGCGTGCTAACCAGTCAGTGGAAAGTTCTTCACTTTATATTATAAAATAGAAGCAGCGGCATTATTTTATTTATACTCATGAGTGGTCAGGAGTAGGATGAAGAAAGGTCTCGACCCGAAACCTCACTTCCCCATGTCCTCCAGGGATGCTGCGTGACCAGCTGAGTTACTCCAGCACTTTGTGTCCCTTCATTTAGTCACAACTGTTTAAAAGCAATTTGTATCCATGAGGTGTAATTAAACTCTCCTGCTGCTTTGTCAGAATGTTGTGTGTTGCAGCTGGCCTGTTCCAGAGGCTGCTACACATTGCCCAGACTGACTGTTGCCACTCTAGGGCAGGGAGAGAGCTGCTCTGCTGGACACTCTGTCACAGCTGAGGCACCCACTCACATTAAGTACAAAGGCAGAGGGAAAGACCGTTTTAAAGAAGAGTATCGTGGATCTCCACCGTCTGGCCTGTCGACTGGCTTGGATTGCCCTCATGTTACTAAAGCAATGTCAAAGATACAATTAATTCTGTGACCAGATTCACTAACAAGCCCACAACAGGACTGCACCGTGTTACAGTGCTGCCCATGTGTTGCATAGTTTACAATGTGGAGAATGGAATGAATCCCAGGAGCCTACCTTGGATGTTCTTCGCATCCTTCGTGATGATGGTGTTGGAGGCACGATGATACACTGTACAATTGAAGCGTGAGTCTGACTTCCAATCCTCTGTACTCATGGTCAGGAAGTGGCTGGCACTAAAAGTGCCCCCTTGCTCCAGAGCAGTTGGTGCAGCGCTGGTGTTGTTGGAGATCAGGGCACCGTCTTTACTCCAAGTGACGTTGATGAGGTCTGGGTAGAATCCAGAAACCACACACTCGAGGGTGACCTTGTGGCTATGCTTGGTCTCTTCGTGTGCTGGAAGCAGCAGTCTGACTTCAGGTTTTTTTGGCTCAACTGGAACAGAGGAAAATAGATGTTAAACTCTCTCATAGAGTCATAGAGTGATACAGTGTGGAAATCAGCCCTTCAGCCCAACTTGCCCACCCCGGCCAACATGTCCCAGCTACATTAGTCTCACCTGCCGTGTCTGGTCCACATCCCTCCAAACCTGTCCCTGTCTGTTTTTTTTAATGTTAGGATAATCCCTGCCTCAACTACCTCCTCTGGCAGCTTGTTTCATACATCCACCACCCTCTCCATGAAAAATAACCCCTCCGATTCCTATTAAATCTTTCCCCCTTCACCTTAAACCTATGTTCTCTGATACTCAATTCACCTACTCTGGGCAAGAGACTCTGTGCATCTATCCAATCAATTTCACTCATGATTTTATACACCTCAATAAGATATTCCCTCATCCTCCTACGCTCCAAGGAATAGAGTCCCAGCCCACTCAACCTCTCCCTGTAGCTCTCTAGCCCAGGCAACATCCTTGTAAATCCTCTCTGTACCCTGTCGCTCTCTCTGTCACGGCCATTTAATCACGGATCTGTTGCCCACCTTTGACATGGTGGGTCCGCGCTGACATTGGTGAGGATGATGAAGATTGTTGGGCAAAGCACACAAACTCCACCCCGCTGGTCCACTCCTCCACGCTGGTCCGGAGCTCACTGATCACTGGGTATCGGGTGCCTTCATGGCTCGGTGTACGGGTCACAACTCCTTCACTTCTCTCCTTTCCTCCCACCTTCCAGGTGAGATGGCTCGGATCACTACAGATCACTGAACACACCAGCGTAGCGGTCTTGTTGATCCAAATCTCTTTCATGCCAGGATTTTGAATGAAGATGGACAATACTGTGGATCAGAAATGGAAAAGTTCAGAATTTTAGTTGAGACTCATCTGTTACTAAAGGGCCTGTTCCACTTACATGACTCTTTTGGCGACTGCCAGCACCCATCATAAGTCGGTGCAGGTCGCCGAAAATTGTAAACATGTTGAAAATCCAGCGGCGACCCGAACAAGGTACGACTCTTTGGGCGACTACTCACGACCATATAGGCTTCACTCCGCGATATGTTGTCAGGGTGTCGCCTGTATGGTCGTGAGTAGTCTCCTCAGTCGCGACCTGCTGCGACTATGACATGCGCTGGCAGTCGCCGGAAAAAATTGCGTAAGTGGCTCAGGCTCTTTATGGAAAGCCAGGGCAGAAATCCAAACAGGTGTCTTATAAAAGAACTTTAAGATGTTTATGTCATCACATAAAAGACTGATCAATGCCAGATCAAACTATACACTGACTACGTTTATTGCAAACAGAATAGTAGAAAAACTCATGTTAAATAGCTTTGACTGAAAAAAACAGAACAAAGGAGCCATCAACTGGGATTTGACTCTTTCCCATCACCATGATCAGCTGGTACATTACAGGGGCACAATTTGATATGTGCTTTGCCTGGAACCCCTGCAGCATCGATTAGTAATACTGAGCAACATGAATGAGAAAAGCAACTTTTCTCCCTGTAGGCCAAGCCTGGGATTCCCTCAGTTTAAGAATGTCACATGCTGATATCGCAGCCTTACTCTGACCATGTGTCTCACCATCTCAGAAACCTTCACCACAAACACAACCTTCAGTAAATGTGTCATTCTTCCAACTCTGGGCACTCGTAAGCCTGCACTCCTTTCACCTTTGTACCACTTGCTGTGTCACGTTGCAGTGTTGCCCACAAGCACCAAAACTCACTCAGCCACATACTAGTGTCAGTTTAGTGTGACTGTTATTCAGTGAAGACTTTGAGGCATTTCAGTAATTGATAGAAACTATCTGAAACAAATTAGCGGCTGACTCTCCAGCGACAGCAGAGCAAATCATGAATGGTTAGAAGTATCAAGGTCCCCCTCCTGCTGCAGATTGCGATGAAATTCTGCATTAGATGTATTTTCCCGCTTCACTTCAGAATCATTGGGTGAGGAAGAGAATGATTTATTCATTCATTGTCCCTGACTGACCTGCACTGCCATTTGTCTTCTGAAGCAGCATCATGAGTCTAGTTCCACTCAGCCCACTCTCGTGTGTGCACTGTTTACACACTCAGTCACTTGGACCACATGAGCTGATTTTGCTCTCAAACACTTATTGTGGAGGGTGATTAAGTTTGTCAGAATTGAAATTTTCAGTGAGTCTGGAGATCAAAGCCTTCAGCTGCGTAGACATACACTGTGTCTGTCTGACAGGAGACATAACATTTGTCAATGTAAGATGTTGTCTATTTCACAACCCCTCCTTCTTTAAGCAAAATGGCGAGCAAATTCCTTTCAAAAATAGTTATGTGCGCGGTATTAGTGTGGATGACAGTCGTTGCAGTGTCATCGGAAATTTGTAAGCCTAGTTTTACAGTGTACAATGTTTTTGCTTTGTGAATCTTGTTTTAATCAGCAATGTGATATTGTTAAACATGTGTGTTTGCAAGATGCTCAATCCCATCCCACATCAGTGACAGTCGTGTAGCCACCATCGCGGTGTCGGGGGGGAAATCACCTCATATGAAACCTGATACTCTCCATGCTGTCAAATACTGGTATCTTCCACAAGAGACAATTTGTCCTGCTCTCTATCCTTGGATGATTATAACCAAGCACGTCCATTCCTTGCAACATTCCTTGCATTCCCCGAGTTTCTCCTTTGGGCTGAGGTCTGGTCCGGGAGGTGGGTTAATAAATCTGTGGCAATTTGTGCTAACCACGGTTTTCACCCAAAGCCAGTATAGGACAGGAGACCGGTTAGAGCCCTGGATCTTGCCTCACCAGTTTGCCTTTATTATATGGTCACCCAATTTTTTACTGAGCCACTTTGACATTTCACACTGTTTACCTTAAACATCTCCTGCATTGCGATCTGTGGGTGGTCCTTGCTGACTAGAGTCTGAGCATGAATTAATCTGGCCAGTGGCACTGGGATGTGAGGCAGCAATGTCTGCAAATGAATGAATATACAGGCAACAAGTGGAGGGGAGAGGGAGGCAGCTTTTGGGTATTTTCCCCCACTCTGGTACACTTTGATCCAAATGGATACCAGGCGTTGGATTTGAATCTTATAAATGGGTTGTAATAATAGAATGACAAATTCCATACGCAGCCAATTACTTTATTTCACACTTTCCTGCCCAACAATGATACTGCCGGGTAGAACCATCTAAGAATGTCACATTGAGATTACTCTGGTAGAAGAACTTCGGCAGACACTTCGAACACTTCGAACATTCTCCACCTGGAAATGGAAGATTCATTGATTTAAATGTTAAGAGATTTTCACCTCCTGTGTTGAGGAAACAGGAGATCCACATATTCCCAGTGTGTGTCCTCAGTATTTATCAGCATGAGATTATGCCGACCACAATAAACTGCTTCACTTTGTCCAGGATCAGACAACATTTTAAAGAGGGTGGAGATGAGTTCAAAAATAATCCAGGGCACCGACATTTCAATGAAAGGGCAATCTACAGGTGACTTGGACAGGTTGGGTGAGTGGACAGATGCATGGCAGATGCAGTTTAATGTGGATAAATGTGAGGTTTTCCACTTTGGTAGCAAAAATAGGAAGGCAGATTACTATCTAAATTGGGTGAAGTTGGGAAATGGGGAAGTACAATGGGATCTCGGGGTCCTTGTTCATCAGTCAATGAAAGTAAGCATGCAGGGAGTAAAGAAAGCAAATGGCATGTTTGCCTTTATAACAAGAGGAGTTAAGTATAGGCGCAAATAGGTCCTTCTGCAGTTGTACAGGGCCCCAGTGGAGACTGCACCTGGAGTATTGTGTGCAGTTTTAGTCCCCTATTGCGAGGAAGGACATTCTTGCTATTGAGGGAGTGCAGCGTAGGTTCATCAGGTTAATTCCCAGAATGGCGGGACTGACATATGCTGAGAGAATGGAGCGGCTGGGCTTGTATACCCTGGAGTTTAGAAGGATGAGAGGAGATCGTATTGAAACATTTAAGATTATTAAGGGTTTGGACACGCGAGAGGCAAGAAACATGTTCCTGATGTTGGGGGAGTCCAGAACCAGGGGCCACCGTTTAAGAATAAGGGGCATGTCATTTAGAACGGAGATGAGGAAACACTTTTTCTCACAGAGTTGTGAGTCTGTGGAATTCTCTGCCTCAGAGGGCGGTGGAGGCCGGTTCTCTGGATACTTTCAAGAGAGAGCTAGAGCTCTTAAAGATAATGGAGTCAGGGGATATGGGGTGAAGGCAGGAACGGGGTACTGATTGGGGATGATCAACCATGATCATATTGAATGGGGGTGCTGGCTCGAAGGCCTACTCCTGCACCTATTGTCCATACAGAACACTCAGGAAACAGTGGAAAAAGATAGATTTGGAGAAACTAACACAAAGAAGACAGTGAGAAGGGAAGAGAGATCTTCTCTGGATATCAAATGGGACCTGTGGTTTATTCACTGTCCCATTTTTCTTACCACTGCACACAAAGGCAACTAGAGGAGTGAGAGTAAACACACTGGTGAGCTTCCTCTCTACATGTCCTGTGAGTTAGTTAGAATTACTGATGGAAAGCATTGGCTTAAATTGCAAAAAGCCAAATCTGAACATAATACATCACTCAACAGGACTGATCTCAGGGACAGGAAGTTGGTGGAAATGTCAGTAAGGTTGTTTAATGCTGTAAATAAATTAACCGACACGACTCACCATTTTGATATCTCATGTTGATGCTGCCGCTGAAGCCGGAAGGTGCGTGGGTCACTTCACAAGTATATACCTGTTCGTTGGTCCATTCCTCCACATGCAACGGCAGGTAAGCAACTGTTTCAAATCCACCTTTAGTTCTCGGAGTGGACGCGAGAACAACGCCCGCTTGATTAACTCCAGCTTTTTTCCAGGAAACTGCAATATTGTCAGGAGAGAATCCGGATATCATGCAGCCCAGGACAGCAGTTGTTTGATTGTGGAGAACCTCCGGGGATGGAACAAGGGGGATGAGCTGTGGAGCTCTAGAAGCTGCAACATATTTAATATCTGTTATTACATGATTCATTCAGCCACAGTGTAGGATTTCACTCTCCCAGCATCTGGGGCAAGTGCCCCAGAACCAGCCCTCCCCACAATGCTGGTGATATGCCGGTGATGTGTTGATACGGTGGGTCCCACAGTGAAGTGCAGGTCAGAGCTGTGATTGGGAGGCTGGGTTAGAGTGGCGTACAGACCATCCATTATCTCAGTGTGTGCTGGAGAAGACACAGTAACAGATGACACAACTGTTTCTACTGGCAGGAGGTTTGGGAATCACAACTTTAAGTTGTCTTCACCTCTACTTTGTCTGTAACTCGTTTTCACCTAGCCCACAGCTAACAATGGCCTGTTTCCTTTATCAGCGTTATTTTTTTGCATATTGTTTAGTTCATTAGTTCTATATCTCTCTATATAATTGTCTATATCTCTCTTTTCCATTTCCCGACAGTCTGAAGAGGGGTCTCATCCCAAAACGCCACCAACTCCTTTTCTCCAGAGATGCTGCCTGACCCGCTGAGTTACTCCAGCTGTCTAACTTCACTTTAAACCAACATCTGCAGTTCCTTCTGACACAACTTTAAGTTTAATGGGAAAGGAGGTCAAATGGATGAGAAACTTAGTTTGTTATGACAGCAATAATTTGATCAGAACTGGAAGGCAGTGGTTAAAAGTGAGAGTGGAAGCAGATTCATGTCATTTCCACCAGGAGATTGGATTTCACTTGGTGAGGGGTCGGCTGCAGGGTTGATGGGAAAATGCAGGAAGAGTGAGGAAGGTTTAAATCTCCACACTGTGCACGGGCACAATAGGTGTGGCTCTGTGCACAGCAGCTGATCTGCAGGGAGGTGTTTGGGGTGGGAGAGAGCTGCAGGAATTAGACAAAGCAGTGGATAGAATGGAGGCAGATCATGACGAGATGCTTCCTCCCTGAACCCCCACCCCCCACCATTATCTCCTTCCACATAAATTCTCACTGTCTTTTTCCTTGAGCAGCAGCACTCTGGCTGATAGGAGGAGAATGAATGAGCAAAATAAGTAATTCACTTCCTCCTACATTGTTCGACAAAGGCTTCCACTTCAGTTCTATCATTAGCTTTAAATGGACAACAAAATCCCACACTAACCTTGAGGCTTCTGGAACACCGTTGTCACCATGTTGTCCGGCTTGTATCCTGCCTTGCAGTAGTAGACGTTATTCCTGTTCCAATCTGCCATAGGGACTCGCAGCAAGCTGCTCATTGTGTACTTGTTGTTTTGTCCCAACACTGGTGGGTACTTTGTGATTCCAGTGTTGATGTCCCCACTGCTGGTGGACCATGTCTGACTGATGATCTGAGGCTGGTAGTCCTTGACCAGACAGAGGACGCTGATCTCTTGGCCAGATTCTGTGTTGCAGGAAGAGGTGATGTGGACTGAAGGCAAGGTCTTAATATCTGAAATGTAAATAAAGTAACAGTTGGTTCTGTAGTAAATGGATTATTACCAGCACATGCAACAGGTTCATGCTGATTGCTGAGTAAATGCAGGTGATTCAGGCTGAGAGAAGGCCAGGCAGAGCAGAGAAATGGTTCCTTTCCCAATCCCTTTCACACCGTGCATGACCAAGCAGTGAAATGCTGATCTCACACTGGTGAAGCAACTTCTGCCAACCAGAGGGACAAAGCGGCCTGTGCTGTGGGTGATGTGTCTCAGGTCAGGAAGCACATGGTACGGTGCCAGATGGACCATATCCACAACCACCGGGCCAAATGGTGCTAGATCTGGCCTGTTGTGGACCTTCCTCAATACTGGGCCCCGGGGAGTGTTGTCCAACTAAGGGATCTTGGAGCACAGGTACACAGATCCCAGGAAGCGTTGTCACAGGTAAATAGGTTGGTAAAAAAAAGCTCTTCATGAGTCAGGGAATTGATATACAGTAACCCCTCATTTTAACGGACCCCTTTATAACAGATTTTGGATATAACGGACGGACCTGCCGATACCACCCTGCCACGCATAGCTCTTGACCGCTTAGAGCCCCGGCTTCCAACTCCATCCCCGACTCGGAAGTGAGCCCTTCTTCACCCACCACCGTATGGTCCGTGATGCTGCTGTTGTTGTGGCTCAAGGAGCCCCCAAGATGAGCGCTTTCTTCAAGCTGCCGTCCTCGACAGGATGTGCTTGGTCACCATGAGGCTCCCTCCCCTCCCACCTGCTGCTGCTTCAACCTGTCGGCTCTTCACTTTGTCCACTTCCTGCTCGACCACCATCTCCCCCTCGTCCTCCCCTCGCTCTGTCCACTCGGCCTCTTCCCCCCCCCCCCCTCCACCGCCATCTCCTCCTCCTTCTCCCTGGAGTCACCAACATACTGCACCTTGGAAGCAGCAGCAGCTGGTGAGAGGTGAGGGTGCCCCATGGTGACCGTGCACCCTGTCAGTGGCAGCAGCCTGAAGAAAGCACTGCCAGCCAGAGGCTACAATGTGAGCCACAACCACAGCCGTGTCACCGGGCCGTGCGGTGGATGAAGAAGGACTCGCTGATGCAGAGCAGAGGCAATGGTGCCTGGTTTTAAGGTGAAATGACACAAAGTGTTTGAGTAACCCAGCAGACTGAATCAGTTTGAAGAAGAGTCCCCACCTCAGCTATCGATGTTCTCCAGAGATGCTCCCTGACCAGTTGAGTTACTCCAGCACTTTGTGTCTTTTGTGTATTAACCAGCATCTGCATTCTTTGTTTAAACTACACACATGGGTAATACCTTACTCGTTTAAAGCGGACATTCGGTAATAACGGATACTATCCCCCCCACACCATGGTCCGTTAAAATGAGAGTTCAGAAGTTGGATGTTATACTCGAGTGTTACAAGAAATCGGTGAGGCTGAATTTGGAATACAATGTTGAGTTTTCATCAAGCTACTCTAGGAAAGATATCATTAGGCTAGAAGAGTGGTGAGAAGATTTACAAGAATGTTGCCAGGACTCGAGGGCCATAGCTGGAGGGAAAAGTAGGGCAGGCTCGGACTTTACTCCTTTATACCTCTAGAAGGCAGAAGAGTGATACTGTAAAGGTGTATAAAATCATGAGGGGAATAGATAGGGTGAATGCACGGTCTTTTACACAGGATAGGGGAATCAAGATGTAGGTGTAAGATGAGAGGAACAAGATTTAACAGGAATGTGTGGGGAACTTTCTCATACACAGGGCGGTGGGTATATGGAACAGGCTGCCAGAGGAAACAGTTGAGGCAGGTACAATAACAGCATTTAAAAGGCACATGGCCAGGTACATGGATAGCAAAGGATTAGAGGACATGAGGTAAACATGGGCAAGTGGGACTAGCATACATGGGGCATCAGGCTGCCTTGCATGAGCTGAGCTGAAGGGCTTGTTTCCGTGCTGTATGACTCTATGTCTCTGAGATTAATGGGCTGGGAAATGCTTTGCGATGTCCAGGGGTTGTGGAAACCTTCAACAAAATAAAAAACCATCAAATAGAAGTGGAAATAGTGAGGTTGTTAGACACTGTACTGAAAGAGTTTGATGAAAGAGCACTGAAGTGAAAGGGTGATTCTGCTTCTCTCCCCACAGATGCTGCCCGAGCTGCCGAGTGTTTCGTGCAGGAGGCTCAATAATGTCAGGCGGCGAGATTTGCAGCTCACGGTGTTTTCCATCCCGGGATCAGCAGGTGGTGACTGCACTTTAATTTGGATCAATGTTCCTAATGTGGAAAAAGCAGTTCTTTTGTGCAGCAAAACTCACGTCAAAAACACCAAGCAACTTGACTCAGAATCTAAACTACGTGCATCAGTGAATTCACAATGAAGAATAGAAAACATAGAAACATAGAAATTAGGTGCAGGAGCAGGCCATTCGGCCCTTCGAGCCTGCACCGCCATTCAATATGATCATGGCTGATCATCCAACTCAGTATCCTGTACCTGCCTTCTCTCCATACCCCCTGATCCCTTCAGCCACAAGGGCCACATCCAACTCCCTCTTAAATATGGCCAACGAACTGGCCTCAACTACCTTCAGTGGCAGAAAATTCCACAGATTCACCACTCTCTGTGTGAAAAACGATTTTCTCATCTCGGTCCTAAAAGACTTCCCCCTTATCCTTAAACTGTGACCCCTTGTCCTGGACTTCCCCAACATCGGGAACAATCTTCCTGCATCTAGCCTGTCCAACCTCTTAAGAATTTTGTAAGTCTCTATGAGATCACCCTTAAATCTTCTAAATTCCAGCGAGTACAAGCCAAGTCTATCCAGTCTTTCTTCATATGGAAGTCGTGCCATCCCAGGAATCAGTCTGGTGAACCTTCTCTGTACTCCCTCTATGGCAAGAATGTCTTTCCTCAGATTAGGAGACCAAAACTGCACGCAATACTCCAGGTGTGGCCTCACCAAGACCTGTACAACTGCAGTAGAACCTCCCTGCTCTTGTACTCAAATCCTTTTGCTGTGAATGCCAACATACCATTCGCTCTCTTCACAGCCTGCTGCACCTGCATGCCTACTTTCAATGACTAGTGTACCATGACACCCAGGTCTCGTTGCATCTCCCCTTTTCCTAATCGGCCACCATTCAAATAATAGTCTACCTTCCTGTTTTTGCCACCAAAGTGGATAACCTCACATTTATCCACATTATACTGCATCTGCCATCCATTTGCCCACTCACCCAGTCTATCCAAGTCATCCTGCAGCCTCCTAGCATCCTCCTCACAGCAAACACTGCCCCCCAGCTTCGTGTCATCTGCAAACTTCGAGATGTTGCATTTAATTCCCTCGTCCAAATCATGAATGTATATTGTAAATAGCTGGGGTCCCAGCACTGAGCCTTGCGGCACCCCACTAGTCACTGTCTGCCATCCTGAAAAGGACCCGTTCACTACTACTCTTTGCTTCCTGTCTGCCAGCCAGTTCTCTATCCACATCAATACTGAACCACCAATACCGTGTGCTTTAAGTGGGCCAAGGATTAGAGACAGTCGGGCTTGTGTTGGGGAAATTGTGCCTCATGAATAAAAGGTATTGACTTACTAAGGATCTCTAAATGTTGAAATTCAATACAAGACGCAAAGAAAACCTGGTGTACTAAAACCTACATCTAGAACCATGTACAACAGTCTCTCATTATGTTCAAATCATTCATTATTGTGAACCTTTGTTTTTGAACCAAACAGCATCAATTTGTTTTACAATCTAGTGAATGTTCTGTGTTCTGAAGCATTTACACAAGGAGTGTTTGACAGAGCAATGTAGAGGGAGCTTGACTCCGTGTCAAGCACTCTGTCCCTGCACTGGGAGCATGTAACAGTGTAGAGGGAACTTCACTCAGTGTCTAACCCGTACCCTGGGTGTGTGTGTGGACAGGTAGGAGGGAGCCTCACTCCTTGTCTAACCTGTGCTGTCCCTTCCCTGGGAGCATTGGGACAGGACAGATGGAACTTTGTATCTAATCTGTAGCTGACAGCGCAGTGACACAGGGAGATTTATTCAGCATTTGACTCGTGCTCTGTCTGACATGGATGTGTTTAATGGGATAGCTTTGCAGGAGCGGGTACTGGAGTCATAGCGTCATAGATTGATGGTGTGGAAACAGGCAGATTAATCTCCAAACGACTGGAGGGTGGCTGATACTGACACGTAATTGAAGAAGGACATTAGGGCCAAGCCAGGGATCTACACCAGTGAACCTGACGTCATTGGTGGGAATGTCCTTAGGGACAGGAACTACCAGTATTTGGATAGGCACAGGGGTACACAAAAAGCTGGAGAAACTCAGCGGGTGCAGCAGCATCTAACTTTGGATAGGCACGGACTGATTAGGGATAGACCTAAGTTTACAAGATCTAGATCACTTGGGAGGGTGGGCCAAGGATTAGGGACAGCATGGCTTGTGTTGGGGAAATTGTGCCTCATGAACCTGAAAGGGTTCAACAAGGTCTGGCATGGTGGGCTGGCATGGTAGGTTAGATCACATGAAACCCAACATGAGTTAAATTAGCTTGGAGGAAGTGGACTGCTGCAGGGGTCAGTGCTGAGACCACTGTTGTTGGTTATCTCCATTAACAGTTTGCCATACAATATAATGGACATTGATATTAAGTTTGCAGATGACACCAAAATCAGTGCATGAGTGGACAGTGAGAAGGATAAGTTTACAAGAAGATCTAGATCAGTTGGGAAGGAATGCCAAATGTAAGGAGCCAAGGAATGCCAAATGTAATTTAACTCTGACAAGTGAGGCGGTGTTGAACTTTGGTAGATCAAACCAGGACTGGACTTCCACATTAAATGGTAGAGCCTGGAGAATGTTGTAGAACAGACAGATGTGGAAATGCAGGGGCATGGTTCTCTGAGAGTGGAGAGTTAGGTGGACAGGGAGCTGGGGTGGCTGTTGGCAGACTGCCTTCAATGGGAAGGGTACCGAGTATAAAAGTTGGGACATGATGATGCAGCTGTACAAGTCATTGGTGAGACCACGCTTGGAGTAAGTACTGTGCAGATCTGGTCACCCAGCTACAGGATGGCATTATATTGGAAAGAACTTGGGAAAGATTCACCAAGATATTGTCTGGATATGTGGGGTTCTGTTTTAGGGAGAGGGAGGATAAGGTGTTTTTTTTTATTTGGAGCAAAGGACTAGGCGGCAACCTTATTGATGTGAACAAGATCATGAGGGGCATGGATGAGGTGCACGCTCACATTCCTTTTCCCAGGATAGAGGTTTCTAAAACAAGAGGGCACAGGCGTAAGGTGCGTGGGGAGATATTTAAAAGGGGACTTCAGGGGCATTTTTATTCACATTGGGTCGGCAGTATCTGGAATGAGTTGCCAGAAGAAACTATAAAAACAGATAGAATTACGATTATCAGACAAATCCGATATATGGATAAGAAGTATATAGGGCCAATGGGACGAGCCCAGAAAGCCAGCTTGGTCGGCATGCACAAGAAGGACTGAAGGCAGATGATGGCGAGACTCTGGGAAAGAACAGCCTGTGGGGCAGTTCAACGTGCTGGGAAATGTACTGTTGCTGGGTAGATTTTAACTCCGGAGAAACCCGCCTGTCTCCGGGAAATCCGTGCAATTGTTCCAAATATCTCACCGAGTTCAGGTCAATTACAGCATTCTCAAAAAGCATAAATTAATAAAACACATCTGGGTAAAATGGAATTGAGGAATTGGTCTTACCTGAAGTCACTGTCAGCGAGGTTCCTGCACCCCAGTATTCAAGACACACTGCTCCATCTTCCCACTCAGTCAGTACAATAACTCCACTCGCCCTCCACGTCCAATAATCTCAGCAAAGTGTCAACGTGAACTCTGCCCAGACCAGGAGCAGCCGCTTCCTGCATTTCCATCCCAATCTCCGTCCTTGTTCAACGTCTGGTGTGAATAAAAGAGGCAGTTTTGCAATCTGCTGCCACCGGCTCTGGCCGTCCCTCACAAACACAATCGCCTCCTTTCGGGCTTTTAACCGGCCAGAAATTGACATTTCTTCCCTGCAATGCGAGCCAGGCTTCAGGGATTTGACTGGCAAGCAGCAATGCACAATGGGTGGAGACAGACTGCGCTGCGGACATCCATTTGTCGGGGGCAGTTTTTGTTCAGCTCTCCGCCGCCGTGGGCCAGTATCACGGTGATTCACCGCCGCTCACAAACTGCGCTCCCACATCCAGCCCGAGGTCCACCGTGGCCAGAGTGGGCAGCGGCTTAATTCAAGCCCCATCCATCTGTGTCCGTGTGTCCCACACAGCAGCGCCCAGTCTCGGCCATTGCAGCCCTGTGGTGGACAGGAGATAACCCACCGCGACTGTCACCGTGCCCCGACCCACAGCGGCTCCTCGCTGCTTGTGTTCCCACATCTCCAGTGGGACTTGTTCCCTGTGCCAGATGATGCACTCGGGATCTGGTTTATATCCACGGGTCCCGGGGAAAGGCGGCGGCCGCAGCGCCCAGAGACGTGATTTAAAGCGTTTGGTTGCGGCAGGTTTTTGTATGGAGGAAGTCCCATCTCTCACACTGTGCCACCCATAGTCACTGTGATTCACCGCCGTACAATAACCCCCACCCTCTCTCACAGTCTCCGAGCCCAGTCACTCCGCACGTCCGACTGTCAACTTGGAGCCCAAGGTCTCTCTCTGTTCATCGATGTTCCTTCTCGCCCAACCATTGACCGTGTCTCAGAGACGGACACCGGGCCTGATCGACCCGTGACTCCAGTTCCACCCACGGCGCTTGGCTCCGAGCTGAGGGCAGGTTCTCTCTCCCCTGGGTTGTTGTACCGGCCCGGCCCCGCTTCCTCTCACTGTGTCTCTCGCACAGTAATAGATGGCCGTGTCGCTCAGACTCAGGCGGTTCATTTGGAGATAGACGTTGCTGCTGTCCTTGGAAACCTCGAATCGGCCGCTGAAGGCAGGCGCGTAATATTTGCTACCATTATACCCCATCCTCCCACCCACTCCAGCCCTTTCCCGGGGACCTGCTTCACCCAGTGCACGCTGTAGCTGCTGAGGCTGAACCCGCTGGTTTCACAGGTCAGTTTGTGGGACTCTCCGGACTTTGCCACCGCGGTCGGGGTCTGATTCAGCACGACCGCGGATCGAACGCCTGCCAATAAAAGAGAAACAACGTTGAATAAACAGTTGAAGAGGCAGAGGGTGAAAGAGTGTCCGAGAAGCAGCCCGGCCCCGAGTGGGGACGACACCCACCTGGCAGACAGGACAGAAGGAGACAGAGATAAGCAGCGACCCCCATCACTCTGAGCACTGACACACACTTGGACACTCCAGGAATGAGCGGCTTCAGCTCAGGCCGGCTTTGTCCGGAGCCGCAGTCAGCGCTGTTTAAATAGGCAAGTGAGCTGTGAGAGAGAGAGGGAGCCGCGGCTTGAACAGGTTCCCACCCACTGAAACCAGAGGCGCGGCTTCCTGTCCCTGCCCCCAGCACCCAGTTCAATTCCCCAAAAGATGTTTGTCTCCACAACAGGTGGCGGGTGGAGGGGCAATGATGAGGTCCGGATTAAAGATTGATCACACTCTGCTCCATCCACTCATTACAATGCTGAACACTTTGTGGAGCAAGAGGTCACTCAGATACCCCAGTGAGGGGCTGAGTTAAAAGTCGGTGTACAGATATCCCCCTGAGAGAGAGGGACACCTGTCAATGTAGATATCCCCTTGGGAGAGAGGGGCTAAGGTTCACCAGTCAGTGTACAGATATCCCCCTGAGAGAGTGGACTGAGAGAGACCGGTCAGTGTACAGATATCCCCCTGAGAGAGAGGACTGAGAGAGACCGGTCAGTTTGAGTTGAGTTTGAGGAGTTTATTGTCACATGTACCGAGGTACAGTGAAAAGCTTTAGTTGCGTGTTAACCAGACAACAGACGGACAATACATGATTACAATCGAGCACAGTGAGCAGAAACATGATGGAATAACATGAATAAAGTTCAGTGCAAGATAAAACCTGTAATTTCCGATCAAAGATAGTCCGAGGGTCTCAAATGAGGTAGATAGAGCACAGAAGTCAAGTTACAACAGTCAGTCGTGATGCCATGAGTGAAGTCCATCTACGCCTATATTGGCGACAATCTACCATCGGCAACAGTTGACACGACTAGCTACACCAGGCTACGACAGTGGCTCCTCCATGGGTCTCCTTTTTCTCCAGGAGAGGGCCCACCCAGTGTCTTCAGCTCCTGAAACAGCTCAGGGGGAAGCCTGGTGAAGTTTCTGAAGGCAGCCTCATGTTCTTGCTGGAGCTCAGTCATCAGGTTGTCATACTGGTCCAACCTGGGTGTCTACAGGGACAAGGGCTTCAACCACACACACCTCTTCTTGGGCTTCCTCTTCCCCATTCTTCTTGTCCTTCTGTCTTGCTGATCTTTAAGCATGAGGGCTGCTGCAAGCAGCAGGGCTTCTTCTTGTGAGAGCAATGCCCTCAGATGTTGGAAACAATACATCCCCTTTTATAACTGGGTGATTCCATTGTTTTGGAGGCCAAAATGACATGGACTGTCTTCAGTTGTCTCCGACAGTCGTGACTTGTCGTGGCTTGTCGCGGGTGGACGTAGGTTGACTTCGGCTGTCATCTGTGTGGTCGTAGATTGTCGTAATGTGTCGTCGTAGGTTGTCGTTGGTGGACGTCCCAAGTCGCGACGATTGGGTCGCCGGTGGTCGGTAGCTTGCCTTAGCTTGACGTCGACTAGGTGGTAGGTTGTTGAAGCTTGTCGTAGATATTGTTGTAGGGGGGTTTTCGGCGACCTGCTACGAATATGACAGTCGCAGGCAGTCGCCTAAGTGGGACAGGCCCTTAAATGGCTTAATTGTAATCATGCATTGTCCTTCTGCTGACAGATTAACACACAACAAAAGCTTTTCACAGTACACATGTGCACATGAGAATCAACTAAACTGAACTGAATTGAAGTCAATGATGCAGTTGCAGAGGTGAAAACTGACTCCAGGAGCGTTTGGTGATGAGCTTGGCTGGTATAATGGTATCAGACCGTAGATATCCCATGAAAGAGTGAACAGATATACCCCTGACAGTGGGACACTGGTCAGTGTAGATGTCCCAAGAGAGAGGGAATGAGGAAGACTGATCCGTTTACAGGAGGGAGAGAGGGGGAGAGGGGAGAGGGAGAGAGAGAGAGAGGAGAGAGAGGGAGAGAGGAAGAGAGGGAGAGAGGGAGAGAGGGAGAGAGGGACTGACAGAGGGAGAGATAGACAGGGAGAGATAGACAGATGGAGAGGGAGAGGGAGAGGGAGAGGGAGAGGGAGAGAGAGCGCTAGTTGTCAGTGTACAAATATGCCAAGAGAGAGGCACTGAGAGACACTGGTCAGTGTACAGATATCCCCATGAGAGAGAGGGATTGGAAGACATCGGTCAGTGTAGAACAGAAACATAGAAAAATAGGTGCGGGAGTAGGCCATTTGGTCCTTCTAATCATGGCTGATCATCTAAAATCAATACCCCGTTCCTGCTTTTTCCCCATATTCCTTGATTCATTTAGCACTAAGCGCTAAATCTAACTCTCTCATGAAAACATCCAGTGAATTGGCCTCCACTGCCATCTGTGGCAGAGAATTCCACAGATTCACAACTCAGTGTACAGATATCAAGCTCAGAGTAAGGTTCACCGGTCAGAATACAGATAACCCTCTGAGAGAGAGAGAGAAAGAGAGAGAGAGATAGAAAGAGAGAGAGAGAGAGGCTGAAAGCTGCAGAGAAACTGTGAGCAGTGTAAAGTTAGCCCCCTGAGAGAGATTGACAGGGAGAATTCATGCAGTGAGGGAAAGGGACTGAATTGATAAAACTAATTGGCAGAATCGTCTGCCTCCACTAACCTTGGAAGAAACAATGTGAACCAGAATTACTTGGGTGGAAGGAGGATTATATATTGGTGAGGAATTTTCTCTCCCAGAGATTAAAACAGTTTCATTACTGGACAGGTGTCCCCTCGCTACTGTTGGAAAACCCGTTGACCTGTGTCAGCCATGAGTCTTTTGGGAGCAGGAAGTGTACCCAGAAGCAGTTGTACTGAGAAACGGGAGGTTGCCCAGTCAAGGGGGCAGCCAAGTGCTGCTGGACGGGTCAATGGCAGGAAATCCCAGGGAGAGACGTTCTGTGGAGCATCTGTTCATTCTTCAGAATGGTCTCACAACAGTTCTAAATCGTGCACCTCCAACAGACATAGAGCAACAAACACAGCTCACTCCAACTCCCATGGCAGCTAAACAGATGTCCTGTTACCCTTTCAACCTCACTTTTACCATTGCCATTTGTCCTTTTACAGGAACTTGGGACAGTCAGACAGAGGACATCGGGATGTCTTGAGGACAGTGCGTATTATGGACATGGAGGTGCTCGATGTCCTCAGGTGTATGACTAGATAAGACCTATGAAGATTGTTCAAAACATTGATGTCTGGAATGCATTATCAGGGGAAGTTGTGGAAGCAGATACAACAGCAATGATTGAAAGATATTTAGAGATAGATTAGACATTCAGTATTTCCTTTCTCCCGGGGTGTGAATGTTTTGGTTCCACTTGTATTCCAAAGTATGCTTTGCCTCACATCAGTGGTAGGGAGGCAACTGGAGAGGATTCTTTGGGATAGGATTTACTACCATTTGGAAGACAATGGGCTAGTTAGGAACCATCAGCATGGCTTTGTACGCCACAGATCATGTCTTACTAACGAATGATTTTTTTGAAGAGGTGACAAAGGTGATAGATGAAGGTAGGGCAGCGGATGTTGTCTATATGGACCTTAGTAAGGCATTTGAGAAATTTCTCCATGGTTAGTTATCCAAAAAGGTCAAAATGCACGGCATTCATAGTGATTTTGTCGTCTGGATCAATACGGGTTTACTGATAGAAGACAGAGGGTTGTGGTGAAGGGCATTATTCAGACTGGAAGTCTGTGACCAGCTGAGTTCTGCAGGGATCTGCGGACAGTGAGCAAGGATGTTAAAGTATAGATCTGTGAGGACAATGCTATGAGGCTGCAGGGTGACGTGGATAGGTTGGGTGAGTGGGCAGATGCACTCTAAAGTATAGACGGTATAGATCAGCTCAGAAATGGGCAAATAAATGGAAAATGAGGTTTAATCTGACCAAATGCTTTTGTTTTTCTAAAAAATGACCGATATTCTCCACGCTTGCATGAAACACATCTCTTCATTGTCCTCTGCCTTCAGAGTCAGTCCTATTGGTCGGTTATCTTTTCAGTAACGTAAGAATTGTTTATAGGTGTTGGTCCTTAAGTCAGGAACATATTTCCATATGTCAAGCAGCCTGCTTGTTCTTTTTAGCAAGTCTGTTCCCTGTGGGAGGCCCCCTGTTCAGATTAAGATAAGCTGCCATCACCTACAGGAAATCTGAGGTGAAGGAAATAGTGCCCACATCACTGTCCAGTTTCACACTCCCGTCAACAGTCAAAATATGAAACGTGTTTCTGGTAAATCAACAGCTGCATGCAGAGATTGTGTTCAAATTTGTCCCATGCATAGAGGATCAGTAAAAAGGTTCTTCAGCCCTCCAGCCCATCCCCACTCTCTGCTGATCTGTGTTTGAACTCCATTTATCCACCTTGGTTCTATGTCCTTTAATCACCAAAGAAGGTGGCTCAACCGTGGCTAACAAGGAAAATTAGGGATAGTGTTAAATCCAAGGAAGAGGCGTATAAATTGGCTAGAGGAAGCAGCAAACCAGAGGACTGGGCGAAATTTTGAATTCAACAGAGGAGGACAAAGGGGTTAATTAAGAGGGGAAAAATAGTATGAAAGAAAGCTTTGCAGGGAATATAAACATTGACCGTAAAAACATTTTTTGATAGTGTACTGTATGTGAAGAGGAAAGGATTAGTGAAGACAAATGTAGGTCCTTCACAGTCAGAAACAGATGAATTTATAATGGGAAACAAGGAAATGGTAGACCAGTTAAACGAGTACTTTGGTTCTGTCTTCACTAAGGAAGACACAAACAATATCCCAGAAATACTAGGGGACTGAGGATCTGGCGTGATGGAGGAACTGAAGAAAATTGACATGAAATGGTGTTGGGTAAACTGTTGGGACTGAAGGCCGATAAATTCCCAGGGCCTGATGGTCTGCAACCCAGAGTACTCAAGGAGGTAGCCATAGAAATCGTGGATGCATTCGTGATCATTTTCCAATGTTCTATAGGCTCCGGATCAGTTCCTGTGGACTGGAGGGTGGCTAATGTAACCCCACTTTTTAAGAAAGGAGGGAGAGAGAAAATAGGGAATTATAGACCAGTTATCCTTCCATTGGTAGTGAGGAAGATGCTTGAGTCGAATATTAAATATGTAATAGCAGCGCATTTGGAAAGTAGTGACAGGATCGGTCAGTCAGCATGGATTTATGAAGGGGAAATCATGCTTGACTAAACTTCTGGAAATTTTTGAGGATGTAACAAGTAGAATGGATAAGGGAGAGCCAGTGACTGTGGTGTATTTGGACCTTCAAAAAGCTTTGACAAGGTCCCACACAGGAGATTTGTGTGCAAAATTCGTGTGCAAACAGTATTGGGGGTGGGGTACTGACATGGATAGAAAACTGGTGGACAGGAAGCAAAAAGTAGGAATTAACATGTCCTTTTCAGAATGGCAGGCAATGACGAGTGGGGTGTCGCAAGGCTTGGTGCTGGGACCCCAGTTATTTACAATATATATTAACAATTTAGACAAGGGAATCAAATGTAACATCTCCACATTTACAGATGACAAAAAGCTGGGTGGCAGTGTGAGCTGCGAGGAGGATGCTATGAGGCTGCAGGGTGACTTGGATAGGTTGGGTGAGTGGTCAGTTGCATTGCAGATGCAGTATAATGTGGATTAATGTGGCGTTATCTACTTTGGTGGCAAGAACAGGAAGGCAGATTACTATTCGAATGGTGTCAGATGAGGAAAAGAGGAAGTGCAGCGAGACCTGGGTTTCCCTGTACATCAATCACTGACAGTAACCATGCAGGAGCAGCAGGCTGTGAAGAAAGCTAATGGCATTTAGGCCTTCGTGCCGAGAGGATTTGAGTAAATGAGCAAGGAGGTCCAACTGCAGCTGTACAGGGCCCTGGTGAGACTGCACCTGGAGTATTATTGTGTGCAGACTTGGTCTTCTAATTTGTGGGAGGACTTCATTGCTATTGAGGGAGTGCAGAGTCGGTTCACCAGGTTAATTCCCAGGATGGCGCGACTGACATATGATGAAAGAATGGGTCGACTGGGCTTGTATTCACTGGAATTTAGAAAGATGAGAGGGGACTTATAGAACATATAAAAATTCTTCAGGGATTAGACAGGCTAGATGCAGGAAAAATGCTCCGGATGTTGGGGGAATCCAGAACCAGAGTTTCAGAATAAGGGGTAGGCCGTTTAGGACTGAGATGAGGAAAAACATTTTCACCCATAAAGTTGTAAATCTGTGGAATTCTCTGCCACAGAAGGCAATGGAGGTCAAATCGCTGGGTGTTTTCAAGAGAGTTAGATATAGTTCTTTGGGCTAACGGAATCAAGGGATATGGGGAAAAACAGGAACAGGTTACTGATTTTGGATGATCAGCCGTGATCATATTGAATGTCAGTGCTGGCATGAAAGGCTGAATGGCCTACTCCTGCACCTATTTTCTATGTTTCTAACATTCTGTCCATGTGGAATCTTTCAACTGAACCCCAGACTTGACAGCTTCCATGGGCAGTTCTGGGTTTCCAGTGCCCTCACTATCCTGGATGCCATGTTTATGTTTTTGTCCTTGTTTGGATCCACAGCAGAGGAAGCAGATTCTTCGTCTGCTCCAGTGCATCCCAGTTGATTATTTTTAATCTCCCCAATTACACCTTCAATTCTCCACACCTCAGGGAGCATAGAAACCAGACCTGATATTCCCCAACCACTTCTCTCCCACTGCCACTGTCCCTGGAGGGGATGCACCCCCCTGCATCACCACCTCCAAGGACACACAATCCGTCTTCACTAAGGAGGACACAAACAATCTTCCTGATGTACTATGGCCAAGGATTTGGGGTGACGGGGAACAGAAGGAAAGCCACATCAGGCAGTAAATGGTGTTGGGTAGAGTGATGGGACTGAAGGCTGATAAATCCCCAGGGTCTGATGGTCTGCATCCCAGGGCACTTAAGGAAGTGACTCTGGAAATCGTGGACGCATTGGTGTTCATTTTCCAATGTTCTATAGATTTAGGATCAGTTCCTGTGGATTGGAGGGTAGCTAATGTTATTCCACTTTTTAAGAAAGGCGGGAGAGAGAAAACTGGGAATTATAGACCAGTGGTGGGGAAGATGCTGGTGTCAATCATAAAGCATTTGATAAGATCCCACATGGGAGATTAGTGGGCAAATTTAGGGCACGTGGTATTGGGTGTAGACTGCTGACATCCATATAAAATTGGTTGGCAGACAGGAAACAAAGAGTAAGAATTAACGGGTCCCTTTCAGAATGGCAGGTAGTGACTATTGGGGTACCGCAAGGCTCGGTGCTGGGACCGCAGTTATTTACAATATATATTAACAATTTAGACGAGAGATTGAAATGTAACATCTCCAAATTTGTGGATGGCACAAAGCTGGAGGCAGCGTGAGCTACGAGGAGGATGCTATGAGGCAGCAGCAGGGTGACTTGAATAGGTTGGCATGCTGAGTGGGCAGAAGCATGGCAGAAATGCTGTATAATGTGGATAATTGGTGAGGATTATCCACTTCAAACTATTTACAATATACATCAATGATTGATAGATGGGATTCAAAGTAACATTAGCAAATTTGCAGATGACACAAAGCTGGGTGGCAGTGTGAACTGTGAGGAGGATGCTATGAGAATGCAGGGTGACTTGGACAGGTTGGGTGAGTGGGCAGATGCATGGCAGATGCAGTGTAATATGCAAAAATGCAGGGCTGCCAACTCTCACGCTTTGAGCGTGAGAGTCACGCATTTCAGCCAATTCTCACGCCCTCATGCTGATGACAGAAATTCTCACGCTGCCTTCATTCCCTGCACAGCAAAGATCCTAAAGCGGAGCTGTAGGTCTGGGGAAGTTCGTTGGTTGATGGCTGTGAGTGACGTCGACTTTCTTTCTCTCTTGGTCTGATGTGCAGCCGCCGACAACATGAAGCAGCCGGAGATAGAACGGGGAAGCTCCCGGGCAGCTGGTGTCAGTGCCTCTGTGCGCCGGCTGCGAGCGCTGCGCTGCCGCCCCACCGCTGCAGCTCGCTCCCGTCTCCCTCCTGCCCTTCAGCTCACACGGCAGCGCAGCGCCGCCAATCCTCGCAGCACCGCGCCCGCCGGGGGCGTCCGGGAGAGAAAGGGAGGAGAGAAGAGAGAGAGAGAGGGAAAGAAAAAAAGGGAGGGATGGAGGCAAAGAGAGACGGGGGAGGGAATTAGAAAGGAGATGGGGAAGAGAAAGGGAGAATGAAGGAGGGGAGAGGAAAGAGAGGGAGGGGGAGGAAGAGGGAGGAGATGGAGGAGGGAGGGGGGAAGGAAAGTTGTGTTGTGTCGTGTCAGGTGCGTGTCTGTGTGTGTCTTCCCAGTGTGCGTGTGTGCGCTCCATGTGGTGTGTGTGTGTTGTGTGAGTGTGGGATGTCCCCTCCCTGTGCGCGTCCTCCCTGTGTGGTGTGTGTCTGTGTGTGTGTGCCTCCCCTGAGGTGAGAGTGTGTGTGTGTGTGAGGTGTGGTCTTGTCTGACTCCCTTTGTGTGTGTGTGTGTGTGTGAGTGTGGGTGTCACTCCCTGTGTGTGTGCCTCCCTCAGTGTGTTTGTGTTTGTGTGTGTGGAGTGTGTCCTGTCGCCCTGTGGTGTGGTGTGTGTGTGCCGCGTCATCCCTGTGTGTGGTGGGGGTTTTGTGCTGTCTCCTGTGTGTGGTGTCTCCACGTGCATGATTGGGGTGTCCCCTCCCCTGTGTGTGTGTGGTGTGTCTCCCTGTGTGCGTGCGTGGCGTGTGTGTGTGCGTGCCTGTGTGCGTGTCTGGAGTGTGTGTGCGTCTCCCTGTGTGTGTGTGTGTGTGTGGAGAGAGGGGGGGGAGTGTGGTGTCCCTCTCCTGTGTGTGTGTGTGGTGCGCGTCCCCCCCTGTGTGTGTGTGTGTGAGTCTCTGTGTGTGTGTCCTGTGTGTGTGTGCCGTGCGTGTGTGTGTGTGCTGTGTGTGTGCGGTGCTGTGCGTGTGTGTTGTGCGTGTGTGTGTGTGGGTGTCTGTGTTTTGTGTGTGTGTGTCTCTCTGTGTGTGTCCGTGTGTGTGGTTTTGCGTGTCTGTGTGTGTGTGCGTGTCTGTGTCTGTGTGAGTGTCTGTGTGGTGTGTGTGTGTGTGTGTGCGTGCGTGTCTGTGTGTGTGTGTGTGTGTGTGTGTGTGTGTGTGTGAATATGTGTGTATTTCCTTTGTGTATTGTGTCTCCCGGTGTGTGTGTTGTCACACCTGGCCTTAGTCAGGCTGCCAACTCTAACACTTTGAGCATAGATTCAC
>CM069140.1:2901563-3040961 GCA_035221665.1 Okamejei kenojei | reverse complement strand
CATAGAGAGATAGTATTAATTGATCTAAGACTATATGTAATATACGCATCTGAGCTATTATATCAAAGGTCATCAAGAGTCTCAAGGCTCTGAAACAGCGATGGTCATACTCTCTAGCACATAAAACCTCAGACAAAGTGACAGCACAAGCTATTTCTAGATGGCTGAAACAGGTTTGCTTTATGCTGGAGTAACACTGATGTTTTTAAATCACTCCACCAGGGCTGCGTCAACGTACGCAGCAAACGGCTCAAGGGCGTGTCATTGGACCAAATCCTCACTCGCAGAATAGCCAGTTTAAGGAACCTTTTAGGGTTTTATGATAAACCTGTCCCTCAACATTGCAAAAGATTTGGGCGTGCTGTTTTGGGGTTCTGTTTGAGTTCTCCCTATTGTATTCCCCCCACGAAAGAGAGTTACTTACTGTTCTTTTATTGTTTAAATATGTCAATCTTGTATATTTAAACAATGTTCAATGCGTTATTTATTTATCCTGTGTCAACTCAAGGCAGTGTGTCAATGGAACTGTGTCTACGGCATGAAATAATAGAGCTTTGAAATCTTCACGTAGTCACTCACGTGAACTCCGAAGTGAAAATAAGTAAGATTAAATGAGAACTTACCAGTTTGAAAGTTTGATCTTGATTTATGAGGAGTTACGATAAAGAGGGATGTCGTGCCCTCCGCTCCCCGACCCTCAAAATCGCAAAGATCATCATGGTAGTTCTAGTCTTCTGAGTCTGACTATATCACTTCGACTGTATTACTGTGATTTCACCACCGCTGCTTGATGATGATGCGCAGGCGCGCTGGCGGGCCCTTCTTCACAGTAATCCCTCATCGTAACTCTCCTCAATAAAAATAAAAGATCAAACTAAACTGTAAGTTCTCATTTAATTTTACTAAATTCTACACATCCAAATTCCAATTAAAATCTGGTTTAAAAATTTTGACAGTGTAATCCAGCCTATTTGCGCATTATGGTAGTGAAGCTATGGGGGTCCGCTCAGTCACCATAGTGATAGTAAATGGAAAAAGCATACAACAAGGCCCTGTAATGCGGTAATTTTGTCAGAACATTCTCCGTAACCAAAGGAAAACACCACAAAATGCATAGTAGGTGGAATTAGTCAGATACCTATTGATAATAAATATGCAGAAATGACACAAAACTTTTGAATCACCTAAATCTAGCCACCCCAGATACCCTCCCACAGCTTAAAGCCCTTCAAACACAAGAGGGAGCCCAGAAAAGAGTTCTCTGTACCCAGTTGGTACTGAGACTAACTACCCATATTCAGTAAACCCTGACCAGCCTCACATCAATGCTGATCCCCAATCCACCAGTTGGGATCAGTTGGAAAAACACCAAATTATCAAACCATATGTAAAGAAACGTATTTGGAACATTGGGATAAAGAAACCAAAAAGACAAAGCAAGTAGAATGTCAACCCGTGAGCCCTAAAATGAATCATAAATGGCAGACATATAGCAGAAGAGACAGACCCTCACAGTTAAGTGACCACTAGATTTTTTTTTTTTTTTGGCAATTGAAAAAGGAACCTAAGAGATTCAGCGGCAATCAAGAGAAAATAGCATATGCCGGCCACGTGACAGATGAGGTTGAATCAGAGGTACACTTCCTCCTAAAATGCAAAGAAATGACAAAACAAGGAAAACATACCTTTGACAAACTCAGTCCTGGCAACCCTGATTTAAAGAACTAGATGAAAATATCTAAAACTAAGAAAATCCTTGGTAAGAAATACGGCACATCTTGATGCACAAAGCGTAACAGCATGCCATATCATGAGAAACGTGAAATAAAAAACATGCACATATGCAATGCACACACTAATTGACATTTACTGACACTAAGAAATTAATATTGAATTGCTAAACTTCTATTCTGTGTACTGCTTACAGCAGCAAGAACATGTAGCAATCAATAAAGCTATAGTGTAATGGCAAGTATATGTACAGGGGGGGGGGCAATCTATCCATGCACATTGTATTTATATTATGCTTTTTAAATATGTATGTTATGTTTTATACTTTGGCAAATAACAATGTAATTTAATCATGCCAATAAGTTTTTTGAGAGAGAGAGAGAGAGAGAGAGAGAGAAGAGAGAGAGAGAGAGAGAGAGAGATAGAGAGATAGAGAGAGAGAGAGAGAGAGAGAGAGAGAAAATCCCCCCACTCGTCCCGTCTCCCCACCAGCCCATGATGGTGATGGACGCGGGGTCTGAACCAATTGCTGACAAACTGAGTGTGTACGGCACAAATCCCCGTTATTTGGCTTTCGTGTCGGCGTTCGTTCGGTATTTGGTTGTCTCGCCGTCGTTTTCCAGTCCGGTTTCTTGCTTCCACTTGCTTCGCTTCGGGCTTCTTACCACCCCAATATGCCCCATCCGTGCACGTTAATTTACTCTTGTCCCTAACGGAATCAGGGGATATGGGGAGAAAGCAAGAACTGGATGATCAGCCAAGATCATATTGAATGGCAGTGCTGGCTCAAATGGCCTCCTCCTGCTCCTAATTTATATATTTCTTTGAGTCTCTGCCCAAGTAGGGGGAATCGCGGCCAGAGGACATAGGTTTTAAGGTGAAATGGAAAAGAATTAATAGGAATCTGAGGGGTAACTTTTTCACACAGAGGGGGTGTGGGTGTATGGAACGAGCTGCCAGAGCAGGTAGTTGAGGCTGGGACTATCCCAATGTTAAGACAAGTTAGACAGTAGATGGATATGACGGGGTTTTTTGGAGGATATTGGACCAAATGCAGGCAGGGGAGCTAGTGTAGCGGGGACATGTTGGCCTGTATGACAAGTTGGACTGAAAGGCCTTGTTTCTACTACTCATGCTGTATCTCTAAATTAAACTAATATCAACAAACCATCTGGTACTCAGATTCGTCAAGGTACAGTCACCATACATATCAATGACAGTCACCTTCCTCCCTCCCCATGCGTTCCAGGCCGTCCCCTGTCCTCTGTCCTCTGGTCCCTCCAGCAGCCGCCCGTACTCTGAATCCGTCCCCCATGGTGGGGATCCATCCCTCATTCCACCTGGATTGTCATTTTTTTCTGCTCCTTCTATTCCTAGGGTCTCTACTTCACCCTCACCACTTCTTCTATTACCCCCCCTCTCTTCCCTCCCCCCCCCCCCCCCCCGTATCTCTTCTCTCTCCCCTCTCCTCTTTCCCCCACCGCCCGCGCAGGAGTGGTCCTGGGGAGAGAGGGGGAGCGCTGCCGCCGATGCTGCTGCCATTTCGATGGGCCCCTCTGGGGGGCCGTGGGGGGCTCCGGACTCCAGCCCTTCCCCTTGAGCCACGTGAAGACCTGGCTGGGATGCTTGCTGCTTCAGTGCTGGAGGGGTGCAGAGGGAGGGGGAGCCAAGGGGGGAGAGAGTTGAGGGGAAGGGGCAGGTTTGGGATGGGTGGAGGTGGTGTTGAACGGCTTGCCCCGTCTCGCTGCATTCCAGGGGAGTTTGCGGATTGCTGCGAGGAGCCTGGGGCATGGAGCCCAGCTGCGGGTGCCGGTTTGCATTGGTGCAGCTCACTGGGGTCAGAGCAGGCATTTGCTGCTGCTTGCTGCAAGGCCAGTGGGTTGAACCTCGCCATAAACACTGGCAGCGGCTACCGGTACCGATTCACCCGGCTAACAGGCGGCCATCGACAAACCTCCTCCACTGACCCCCAGGTCACGGTCAGGGTCAACCTCTCATCTCTGACATCCAGCCCAGGGTCAACCCAGCCTGCACCACCTGCTGCCAGTGAACTGGGATGGGGTCAGGGGTCACAGTAAACAGGGTCACGGGGGTCAGAGGTGGGAGTCCAATGTCAAAAGGTCACATCTAGTATACTTCCCGAGCTCAGGCCCGTCCTGCACTGAATCTCAGGGTCAGGGGTCAGATAAGGGGGGTTTAGAGCTCAGCTGGTCAGAGTGATTGGCTCCTACCCCCGAGACACGACCACCCTGATATCCTGACCTAGCCAGTTCAGAGGTGAAGTGGTAGGAGTCAGGTTAAAGGGCTGGGCTCGGACGAGGGAAGAGGTCAGGCGTCAGTCTGAATGTAAAATGTCAGGAGTCAGCAGTGTGTTGCACTGAGGTCGGGGGGTTGGTCGGGGTTGAGGGTCGCTGCCAGGGTGAGAGATCAGTGCAGGGAAGGGGCTGTTGTAACCGGTTCCAATGAGGAATAAAGGCCATTCACCCATCAACCGTCTCCTGTCTCCTTCACACTCGCTCCGCCAAGCCGACCTTGCTCTTCAAAGCTTAGCAACCATTTCTTAACAAGAAACACCAAATGCAAAGTCCATGCAGATTCAGATTCCATGGAAATGTCGTAAGTGATAAGAGCAGAATTAGGCCATTCGGCCCATTTAGTCTACTCCGTCATTCAATCACAGCTGATCTATCTTTCCCTTTCAACACCATTCTCCTGCCTACTCCCCATAACCCCTGACATCCGTCCTAATCAAGAATTTATTTATCTCTGCCATAAAAAGGCCGTTGACTTGGCCTCCATGACCGTCTGTGGCAATAAGTCCCACAGATTCACAACCCTCTGACTAAATAAATTCCTCCTCATCTCCTTCCTAAAGGAACGTCCTTTAACTATCTCCCACTAGTGGAAACTTTGCGAAAGTGGCCTTTCACAAGGTAATGTAAATTTATTAAAGACGGGTCAAACAAAGTTAGACACAAAAATCTGAGGTAACTCAGTGGGACAGGCAGGAGAGAAGGAATGGGGGATGTTTCGGGTCGAGACCCTTCCTCAGACAGTCGGGAGAGGGTCTCGACCTGAAACATCACCCATTCCAGAGATGCTGCCTGTCCTGCTGGGTTACTCCAGCATTTTGTGTGTATCATCAGTGTAAACCAGCATCTACAGATCACAGTGGCCTGAGCAAACAAACATAATTGATGGTGCCTTCCCCTAATTCCCCATTTGGTGGTGCCCTCCCCTAATTCACAATTGTAGGGAAATAGGCCCTTCTGCCCTCCAAGTGCACGCTGACCACAGTTTTTGTAAATTACACTGTTGTGCAGGGAATAGATAAGAATGTGGGATAACCTAGTTAGCTTGAGTTAACGTACAAACACGTATGTCTTTGGGATGTGGGAGAAAACCAGAGCACCTGGACAAATCATCATCATCATCGGCGGTCACTCTAAACGAGTATGACTACCCTCTCCTCTCCATAGGGTCGTCCACTTGTGGGTCTGTAGATGTCTGTAGAGGCCGATCCGCGATCCACACTCCTTGTGCAACGTGGGCAGTGGAGACTGGCGGCGGCTGGTAGTCGTGGTGCCCCCTTCTCTCTCTCCTTACCCGTGCTGTCACTTTGTCTCTGCGACACGGCGTAGATTCATTTTGTGACGAGCAGCTCCCTTCCTGCACGGATTTCCTCCAGGAGTGCCTGTCCAGTGCAATGAGCTCCCAGTTGCTTGATGTGATGTGGAATTTCTTCAGACTGTTCCTGGACAAAACTCACGCGGTCACAGGGAGAACATGCAAACTACACAGACAGCACCTGAGGTCAGGATCATACCCGAGTATATGAGGCAGCACCTCTACCTGCTGCACCACTGTGCCACCCTGTTAAAGGGAAGTAAATATGGGCCTGCACTTGATCCATATGCCTCCAAACCTGTCCTATCCATGTACCTGTCCAACTGTTTCTTAAACGATGGACTACCTCCTCTGGCAGCTTGTTCCACACACCCACCACCCTCTGTGTGAAAAAGTTACCCCTCGGATTCCTTTTAAATCTTTTCCCCTTCACCTTGAACCCATGTCCACTGGTCCTCGATTCCCCTACTCTGGGCAAAAGGCTCTGTGCATCTACCCGATCTATTCCTCTTATGATTTTTCTACACCTCTATGAGGTCCACCCCTCCTCATCCTACGCTCCATAGAATAGAGACCCAGCCTAGTCAACCTCTCCCTATAGTTCCCTCGAGTCCGGGCAACATCCACATAAAGTTCCTGGCAACATCCTCATAAAAGTCCTGGGCAACATCCACAGCTGAATTCCCTAAATAGTGATGAGTAAAGTGATGATCAACTCCAAACATTTCATGTTCTTGTTATTTTCTTTTATTTATGTATGTAATTTCAAATGAAAAACATGCAGTGCAGCAGAAAAATTGAAAATAAGCTGCAGACAATGAGTTAAACAACTTCTGCTTTACAAAATGTGATTGAGCAAGTCCCCAAGCATCGCCCCCCCCCTTCCTCCACATTGCTTCCTGTTCCTTCTCCCCACCCCATGCCCCTTTCTCCACAATATCAGCGCATCCCTCCCCCTCCCACACCTCCCCTCTTCTCCTTCACTCATCACATTCCCATCCCCTGCTCCCTTTCCCAATATAAATCTGCCTTCCTCTCCCACACCCCCACTCCCCCCCACCCACCCCCCTCAATCCCCAACACGGTTTATTCCCCAGCATCCACAGTGCATTTCCAAGTTTTATCTCCTGAAATGAGCGTTTGCAGTGCGGCAGCCTTGGATTGCCGAGCGAGTGAGTGAAGACAGGGAGACTCCATTTGCCAACGTCAGCAGCTGCATGGCGATCTCTAGAGTGAATGCGGCGTGTGTGTCGGCTGGTCATTGCTGCACCTGTAATATACACAGCAGAGTCAGACATTGTGTGCGGCAAGGTGCGCACAGATGGTGATCTGTGGGACAGGCAACCTAAATAACAGACAGTCTGTCCTTAACCTCAGAGATGGACCCTCATGGACAGGGGGTCTGCACCTTTTCTAGGACCCTCGAGGATTGGTGGTCTGTGCATGTTTGTAGGAGATGGACCCTCATGGACAGGTGGTCTTTCATTAGTGGCCCAGGTCAACTCTAAGGGATACACGGTTGAATACCAGTTGTGGGCTGAAGACAGGTTCCGTACTTGGACTCAGGTTTCCGATACGGGAGTACCCTGTTAGTTGTAGTTTAGTGATGCAGCATGGAAACAAGCCCTTCAGCCACCGAGACTGCGCCGACCAGCGATCCCTGCACATTAACACTACACTACACTACACTACACTAGGGACAATTTTTTACATTTACACCAAGCCAATTAACCTACAAACCTGGGAGGAAACCAAAGATGTCAGAGAAAACCCATGCAAGTCACGGGGAGAACGTACAAACTCCGTACAGACAGCACCCGTAGTCAGGATGGAACCCGGGTCTCTGGCGCTGTAAGGCAGCAATCTCTATCGCAGCGCCACCGTACCGATCAACATTTGACATGAATACAATGTTTGTTTGATTTCCTTGTTTGAGCCCAGGGTCATTGCCCCAAATACCCAACGTTCTATGAATGTTTGCTGTATCGAGGCCCAGAGGACAGGAGAAGAGGACAGGAGTAGAGGAGTAGACAAGATGAAAGTTTCAAAGCCCAGGGGGATGTGAAGGGTCCCATAGGAACATAGAAACATAGAAAATACGTGCAAGAGTAGGCCATTCGGCCCTTCGAGCCATGCACCGCCATTCATTGTGATCATGGCTGATCATCCCAAATCAATAACCCGTGCCTGCCTTCTCCCCATATCCCTTGATTCCACCAGCCCCTAGAGCTCTATCTAACTCTCTCTTAAATCCATCCAGTGATTTGGTATCCACTGCACTCTGTGGCAGGGAATTCCACAAATTCACAACACTGGGTGAAAAAGTTTTTTCTCACCTCAGTCTTAAATGGCCTCCCTTTTATTCTAAGACTATGGCCCCTGGTTCTGGACTCGCCCAACATTGGGAACATTTTTCCTGCATCTAGCTTGTCCAGTCCTTTTATAATTTTATATGTTTCTATAAGAGCCCCCCCTCATCTTTCTAACCCTCAGTGAATACAAGCCTAGTCTTTTCAATCTTGCCTCATATGACAGTCCCGCCATCCCAGGGATCAATCTTGTGAACCTATGCTGCACTGCCTCAATCACAATGATGTCCTTCCTCAAATTAGGAGACCAAAACTGTACACAATACTCCAGATGTGGTCTTACCAGAGCCCTATTCAACTGCCGAAGAACCTCTTTATCCCTATACTGAAATCCTCTTGTTATGAAGGCCAACATTCCATTCGCTTTCTTGACTGCCTGCTGTACCTGCACACCAACTTTCAGTGACTAGTGTACAAGGGCACCCAGGTCTCGCTGTACCTCCCCCTTACCTAACCTAACCCCATTGAGATAATAATCTGCCCCCTTGTTTTTGCCACCAAAGCGGATAACCTCACATTTATCTATATTATACTGTATCTGCCACGCATCTGCCCACTCACTCAACCTGTCCAGGTCACCCTGCAACCTCCAAACATCCTCTTCACAGTTCACACTGCCACCCAGCTTTGCACCATCCGCAAACTTGCTAGTGTTGCTCCTAATTCCCTCTTCCAAATCATTAATATATATTGATGTTGCGGCCCCAACAGTGAGCCTTGCGGCACTCCACTCGCCACTGCCTGCCATTCTGAAATGGACCCGTTCACTCACACTCTTTGCTTCCTGTCTGCCAACCAATTTTCTATCCATGTCAACACCCTACCCCCAATACCATGTGCTCTAATTTTTGTCACCAGTCTCCCGTGCGGGACCTTATCAAAGGCTTTCTGAAAGTCTAGAAAATTACATCCACTGGCTCCGCTTCATCCATTTTACTTGTCACAGCCTCAAAAAATTCTAGAAGATTAGTCAAGCATCATTTCCCTTTCATAAATCCATGCTGACTTGGACTAATCCTTTTACTGCTATCCAAAAGCCCCATTATTACCTCTTTAATAATTAACCTGCATCTTTCCCCACCACTGAAGTCAGGCTAACTGGTCTGTAATTCTCCGTTTTCTCTCTCGCTCCTTTCTTGCAAAGTGGGATAACATTAGATATCCTCCAATCCACAAGAACTGATCCTGAATCTATTGAACATTGGAAAATGATCACCAATGCATCCACTATTTCTAGAGCCACCTCCCTGAGGACCCTGGGATGCAGTCCATCAGGCCCCGGGGATTTATTCATCCTTCAGTCCCCACTAAACCTACCCAATACTATTTCTCGCCTAATGAAAATGTATTTCAGTTCCTCTATCCCCTTAGATCCTATGTCCTCCAATACTTCTGGGAGATTGTGTGTGTCTTCCTTAGTGAAGATAGATCTGAAGTCTTCTGCCATTTCCTTGTTCCCCATAATAATTTCACCCGTGTCTGTCTTCAAGGAACCCACATTTGACTTTTCTATTCTTTTACCCTTAACATATCAAAGAAGCTTTTACTGTCCTTCCTTATATTCCTGGCCAGCTTCCCCTCGTACTCCATCTTTTCGGCCCGTATTGCCCGTTTTGTTTCCTTCTGTTGTCCTATGAAAGTTTCCCAATCCTCTGGCTTCCAGCTGCACTTTGCTGTGTAATACATCTTTTCTTTTAGTTTTATTCTATCCCTAACTTCTCTTGTCAGCCACGGTTGCCTCCTACTCCCCTTAGAATCTTTCTTTCTTTTTGGAATGAAATGATCCTGCGTCTTCCGGATTATGCCCAGAAATTCCTGCCATTGCTGTTCCACCATCATTCCTGCTCAGATCCCTTTCCAGTTTACCTTGGCCAGCTCCTCTCTCATGGCTTCATAGTCCCCTTTGTTCTACTACATCACTGACACTTCCGATTTAACCTTCTCCTTCTCAAATTGCAGATTAAAACTAATCATATTATGATCACTACCTCCAAGCGGTTCCTTTACCTCTAGTTCTCTTATCAAATCTGGTCCATTTGACAACACTAAATCCAGAATTGTCTTTTCTCTGCTCGGCTCCATTAGAAGCTCTAAGAATCCTTCTCGGAGGCACGCTACAAACTCTCTTTCTTGGGGTCCTGAACCAACCTGATTTTCCCAGTCTTCCTGAATATTGAAATCCCCCTTCACCACAGTGGCATTACCTTTGTTACATGTCAGTTTTGACTCCTGCTGCAACTTACACCCTACATCCGGGCTACTATTTGGGGGTCTGTAGATAACACCAATTAGTATCTTCTTGCCTTTGCAATTCCTCAACTCAGTCACAGTGACTCTACCAGTCACAAGGGACTGAATTACATCCCTTCCATCTCCTCACTAGCAGAGCTAACCCCCCCCCCCCTCCTCTGCCCACCTGCCTGTCCTTTCTATAGGATGTATAACCCTGAATATTAAGTTCCCAAGCCCGATCCTCCAGGAGCCACGTCTCAGTAATCCCCACAATGTCATATCTACCAACCTCTAACTGAGCCTCAAGCTCATCTACTTTACTTCTTATACTTCGCGCATTCATATACAATACTTTTAATTCCTTACGCATTTCACCTTTCACATCAATCCCTATTACACTTGGCCATACTCTCCTATCCCTTTGTGAGCTTTCTTTCCAGTTAATTCTGGGGTCATTAACTATCCCTTCACTCCCTTTCCCTTTAACTCCATCCCTGACTATCCCATTTGACACCCCGCCCCTTATTGTCCCAGACTGCATCATCTGTTGGCCGTAGTGTGGTGAGGATTGGAGAGTCAGAGAACAGTGTAGTGAGGAATGGACGGTCACAGTGTGGGGGGTCACAAAGTATCTCTGTCGTTGGTCATCGTTTACCTTGACAACGGTGACGAAGGTACTGTAGAGGTAAAAACTGATAATGAACAGGATGGCGAAGGCAGCAACTGTGACCACATTGTCATCTCCATCCAAGTCCCCCGGCTCCGCCTTCCCTTCCTCTCCTGTAAAGTCTGTGCCGGCTTCAGGACAAATGAGAAGGTGAGACAGTTAGTTTGCCGCGGATGTTTTGTAAAGATCAACAACGTGTGAATAAAATGAAGACAACAGGAGGACAGGAAGACAGGAGGCTTGGGTCAGTTCCACCGTTCAATGATATGTGGAGATCTATCACCAGCTCCACTGACCTGACTTTACCCCACATCCATTAACATCTCGTATAGTCAAACTCTGCAATCTCAGATTTAAAATCACCTTCAGACCTGGAACCAAATGCGAACTGTGGAAGGCAATTCCAAACTTCCATGAACCTCTGATAGACACAAAATAGCTGGAGTAACTCAGTGGGACAGGCAATATCTCTGGAGAGAAGGAATGGGTGAGGTTTCGCATCGAGACCGTTCTTCAGACACCATGACCCACTTCCATATAGCATGGCTGCCTCTAAGTTTTAGACCCTGTACTTTGTATAAAGTTGGATCTCCATAAATCAGGGAGATCATTTGTAACCCAGGGAGCACTGTACACAACTAAAAAATAATTCCTCCTCATCTAGTTAGTTTAGTTTATTGTCACGTGTACCGAGGTACAGTGAAAAGCTTTTGTTGCGTGCTAACCAGTCAGCGGAAAGACAAAACATGATTACAAATGAGTCATTCACAGTGTATACATACATGATAAAGGATTAATGTTTAGTGCAAGGTAAAGCCAGTAAGGTCCGATCAAAGATAGTCCGAGGGTCTCCAGTGAGGGAGATAGTAGTTCAGGACCGCTCTCTGGTTGTGGTAGGATGATTCAGTTGCCTGATAACAGCTGGGAAGAAATTGGCTCTGAATGTGGAGGTGTGTAAATAGATCTTCCCAGGAAAATCTATTCCGTTAGCTCCCATTAACTTTGTGAAAACATCAAACAAATCTTCCTTTAGCGTTCTAAATGACAACTTATTCAGCATCATGAAAGTAAGCATGCAGGTAGGTACACCAGGCAGTGAAGAAAGTGAATGGCATGTTGGCCTTCATAACAAGAGGAGTTGAGTCTGGGAGCAAAGTGGTCCTTCTGCAGTTGTACAGGGCCCTAGTGAGACCACACCTGGGGCATTGTGTGCAGTTTTGGTCCCCTAATAAAGTAAAGTAAAGAAAAGTAAGTAAAGTATCCTTTATTGTCATTCAGACCTTTCGGTCTGAACGAAATTTCATTACCTTGCAGTCATAACATATAATAAAAAACAAAACACACAATAAACACATATTTAACATCAACCACAGTGAGGTCACCAGCCACCTCCTCACTGTGGTGGAAGGCAAAAGTCTTAAAGTCTTTGTCTTCTTCCCTTCTTGTTCTCCCTCTGCGCTGAGGCGATCTAGGCCTCCGATGTTATCGTCCACTAGGCCCGCGGCCGAGCCTCCGAAGCCGGGCTGCCGCCACCGCCATTGCCGGAACGCTGGAACACCGCCACAGCTCTGAAGCAGGGTCCGCCGCTGGAACGCTGGAGCACCTCAGCTCTGAAGCCAGGTCGCCGCTGGAACGCCACTGCTGGGACGCCACCGCTGGGAGCACCACAGCTCTGAAGCCGGGTCGCCACTGGAACGCCACCGCTGGAGCACCGCAGCTCTAAAGCCGGGCCGCCGCCGCCGCTGGAACGCTTAAACGCCGCCATAGCTCCGAGGCCGCCAGCTCCGCCATTAGGCCTCAGCACAGACGGAGATGGTGACGGGGACACGACAAGAAAAGTCGCATCCCCCCGAAGGGAGAGACTAAAACCCTGTTTCTCTCCCCCCCCCCCCCCCCCCCCCCCCCCCCCCCCCCCCCACACACACACACACACATACACAGCCTAATAAACCAAAATTCTAACTAAAACATACAAAAGAAGACAAAAAGAAAAGAAAAAAACAGACGGACTGCAGGTGAGCCGCAGCTGCCAGGCAGCGCCGCCACTTCCAGACTAATTTGAGGAAGGGCATTGAGGGGGTGCCGCGTAGGTTTACAAGGTTAATTCCCAGGATGGTGGGATTGTCATATGCTGAGAGAATGGAGGGGTTGGGCTTGTATAGTCTGGAGTTTAGAAGGATGAGAGGTGGTCTTATTGAAACATATAAGATTATTAAGGGTTTGGACACGCTAGATGCAGGAAACACGTTCCCGATGTTCGGTGAATCCAGAACCAGGGGCCACAGTTTAAGAATAAGGGGTAAGCCATTTAGAACGGAGATGAGGAAACACTTTTTCACACAGAGAGTTGTGAGTCTGTGGAATTCTCTGCCTCCGAGGGCGGTGGAGGCTGGATACTTTCAAGAGAGAGATAGACAGGGCTCTTAAAGATAGCGGAGTCAGGGGATATGGGGAGAAGGCAGGAACGGGGTACTGATTGTAGATGATCAGCCATGATCACATTGAATGGCGGTGCTAGTTCGAAGGTCCGAATGACCTACTCCTGCACCTATTGTCTATTGTCTATTTGGGTGTGGTCCACACACATTTAAAGAGCTGGTTCTTGCCACAGATTTGCCCATTCACTTCATGCATCCTTATCTCAGCAAGGACACTATCCAGATGCTCTTTTGACACTTCTGTTTGCCTTGTGTGAGTGGCACACTTGATCGTGTGGCTTTCGATCCGACATCTCAACTATCAATAAATATAGTGAATAGCTTCAGCCCTGAACACATTGCCACAGGCAAAGCTCATCACTGGCCCTTCCTTCTGTAACATTCCACTTTCTGAATGAGTTTATCAAATGCATTCACAAAGATGATCAAAACACCTTTCCCTATTCTTTAGCTTTGAATATTTTAAAGACCAGAAAGGTTCATCAGGAATGTGTGGGAAGGAACTGCACATGCTGGTTTATACCGAAGATCGACACAAAATTCCTGGAGTAACTCTGTAGGACATGCAGCATCTCAAGGTAGAAGGAATGGGTGCGTTTCAGGTTGAGACCCTCCTTCAGAATGTTCTATTCTTTGGACGGAGGAGACTAATACATGTATATCTACATAATCTCTAGAAATATATAGAGTGAAAGACAATGTGCAATCTTAGATCCAGGTCACCTGTTCCCCTCCAACTTGGCAACACCTCCCAAAACGCACCAACAGGGAACACCAACTCCAACACTACATGTCTATTCTTTATTGAACATTGATAGGTTACATTGACACAAACACACATGTAGCCTCTCGTGGGGTCTCTACAGGTTTCTAGCAGGATCAGACCTGACACAAAGACGTTTTCGTACAAACTGCAAGTTCTCTGAAACTTTGGTAATTGATGTTTCAAGAGCCAAGAGAGTTTTATTGTCACGTGTCCCAGATAGGACAATGAAATTCTTGCTTGCTGCAGCACAACAGAATATGTAAACATAATACAGAACAGGAGATACAAGTTCAGTGTGTCTATAGACCATAGACCATATATATATACACAATAAATAAACAGATAAAAGTGCAATAGGCTGTTATTGTTCAGAGTTTGTTTGATGGCCTGATAGCTCTGGGGAATTGCCTATTCCTGAACCTGGATGTTCCAAATTTCAAGCTCCTTTATCTTCTTCCCGATGGCAACGGAGAGATGAGTGTGTGGCCAGGATGGAGTGGGTCTTTGATGATGTTGGCAGCCTTTTTGAGGCAGCGACTGCGATAGATCCCTTCGATGGTGGGGAGGTCAGAGCCGATGATGGACTGGGCAGTGGTCACAACTTTCTGCATTCTTTTCCCTTCCTGGACGTTCAAGTTGCCGAACCAAGCCATGATGCAACCAGTTATGTTTAACCAAAAAGTTATGTTTGATATGGATTTGGTCTAGAATCCATTTTCATTCTCAATTGACGTTCTCTCCCTGGCTGAGTAATGTACACCGATGTGAACCCTGGAACACCAGTCTGCACAAGGCACAGCATAGCAGTGACGTTCTGGAGAGATATTCCTTTTCCTCAAGAGTAGCAACTGCTCAACTAACCACAACGTGGTCTTGTTACCATCGGCACAATATCACAGAGGAGATAACCACATTTGACAGAGTGCAGGATGATGGTTAGACACACAGATATACAACAACCAGGTTCCTTATACCCAGAGTAGGGCAATCAAAAACCAGAGGACATGGGTTTAAGGTGAGGGGGGACAGATTTAATGGGAATCTGAGGGGCAACTTTTTCAACACTGAGGGCACTGGGTACATAGAATGTGGGTGCGGGAGGAGGTAGTTCACGCAGATGACTATAAAACAATGTTTAAATGTTATTTGGACAGGTACATGGATAGGACGAATAGTGAAAGGCCTGGATAGAGCGGATGTAAAGAGGATGATTCCACTGGTGGGAGAGGTCGAGGACCATAGCCTCAGAATTAAAGGAGGTTCCTCTAGGAAGATGAGGAGGAATTTGTTTACTCACAGGGTAGAGAATCTGAGGAATTAATTGCCACAGAAGGCTGTGGAGGCCCACTCAATGGGTATTTTTAAAGCAGAGATCGATCGATTCTTGATTAGTATTGGTCCCTTGTCAAGGGGAGAAGGCAGGAGAATGGGGTTAGGAAGGGAGAGATAGATCAGCCATGGCAGAATAGACTTGATGGGCTGAATGGCCTAATTCTGCTCCTATCAATTTATGGACATGAGATGATCAGTGATTTGGGCCAAACACGGGGAGAACGGGACGAGTGTAGATCGGGCACCTTGGTTGGCAAAGGCAAGCTGAGCCGAAGGGCCTGTTACCGTCCTGTAGAAATCTATGGCTCCATGATCACTCCAATGCCAACATGCTTGTTACCACCCCAGCTCCATCCACACAACGGACTTTCTGATGGACCTCCGTTCCAGTGTCGACAAATAATTATACAAGTGCAAATACCCGACCCCACTCTTCATATTAGCAGTCAAGACAACTAGTCTGAGATGCCACACACAGAGGGCCAACACACAATAAGTGGACTGACCCTGTGACACTAATTTTGAAGAACAGCAGGCTTGGTCTTCTCAGTGTCCTGGCTACTGAGGAGTTTTTGGAATAAACTGAAGTTGTGAAAGCACAGAAATATTTAGCATTGTGTCCTAGTTCTGGTTGCATCGTGGCCTGATTCGGCAACTTGAACGTCCAGGAGCAAAAAAGACTACAAAAAGTTGTAACCACTGCTCAGTTCATCGCCGGCTTTGACCTCCCCACACCGTCAAAGGGATCTATCATAGTCGCTGCCTCAAAAAGGCAGCCAAAATCATCAAGGACTCACACCATCCTGGCCACACACTCATCTCACAATTGCATCAGGGAAGACGTTACAGGAGCCTGCAAACTGTAACATTCAGGAACAGGACAGCTTCTTCCGTGCAGCCATCAGGCTATTAAACACAATGAATAAGCTCTGAGCTCTGAAACTGCAAAATACTATATTATTGTTTATTATTTGCACTATTTGTTATTTATTGAACTTTTTCTTTTTTCTCTTCCCCCCGTTATGCGCTAGGTTTACATATTTCACATATTCTGTTGTGCTGCAGCAAGTAAGAATTTCCTTGTCCCGTTCAGGACATATACACATAAAACACTCTTGACTCTTCTTGACTCTAGTTTAGGCCTCTTGGTTAGGCCTCTTGGTTACCACTCACTCACTGACACACTGCAAACACCTGTCCTTCAGTGCTAAACTTGCCTGGCTCTATTTTTGTGACGGGGCAAAAGATGTGATCATTAGAGTGAATCCAGCACCGTACCTTGAAAGCTTTTCACTTCCCGGCTGATACTGGTGTTCGAGGGGGGATGAGACACTGTACAGCCGAAGACTGAGCCTTTCTTCCAATCATCTGAACTCACAGTCAGGAAGTGGCTAGCACTGAATGTCCTACCCTGCTCCAGAGCAGTCGGTGTAGTGCTGGTGGTGGAGGAGATCGGGGCTCCGTCTTTCTCCCAAGTGACGTTTATGAGGTCCGGGTAGAAACCAGAGAGCACACACTCGAGGGTGGCTGTGTGGCTATGCTTGGTCTCTTCAAGAGCTGGAGGCAGCAGTCTGACCTTGGGACTTTTTGTTTCAACTGGAACAGAGGAGCAAAGGAGATGTGAGACCCTCTTCCTCAAGGGCCTGTCCCACTTACGTGACTTTTTCAGCGACTTACCGGCACCCATCATAGGTGGTTTACAGGTCGACAAAAATTTTCAACATGTTGAAAATCCAGTGGCGACAAGAACAAGGTATCACTCTGGGCGACTACTCATGACCATACAGGCTTCACCCCGCGACATGTCGCCAGGGTGTCACCTGTATGGTCGTGAGTAGTCTGCTCAGTCGCCCAAAGAGTCATAACGTCTTTCTGGTCACCGCTGGATTTTCAACATGTTGAAAAATTTCACCGACCTATGACGGGTCCCGGCAGTCGCCGAAAAAATCGCGTAAATGGGACAGGCCCTTCATGGTAAACTAATGTTGGCCATATCATTGCCGATTTCTTGCCCACCTTTGGCACTTTCTATCCGTGCTGACGCTGGTGAGGACGATGGAGATCGTTGGGCAGAGCACACAACCTCCACCCACTGGTCCATTCCTCCACACTGCACCGGAGTTTACTGCTCACTTCTGTCTTGGGTCCTTTCTCCTCTCGGTTTGGTGGGTCACATCTCTGTCGTTCTCTCCCTTCCGCTCACTTGCCAGTAGATTTGGACATGGCTCAGATCAGCACCCATTACCACGCACACCACAGTAGCGGTCTTGTTGATCCAAATCTCTTCAATGGAGGGGGTTTGGATAAAGACAGACAATTCTGCAGATGAGAAATAGGAAGCTTACAAACCAGACAAAGTCTGGTGTTGTCGTCACCGACTAACTGGACTCTGACGACTTGCATTCATTTTCCAGACTCACTTTATTGACGTGTGCACAAGGAGGGCAGCACAGTCCCAGTTACCTGCTGCTCTGAAATTCCACAGTATTTATACAGAGTTTGACCCTTGAAATTATGCGCACTCTCTAATTTCTTATAATCGAACACAATACATTCTCCACAACACTTATACAAATACAATAACACTAACACAAATAAAACTACATGCTGTTCAATTCTTTATTGGTATTTAATTTTAGTGCACCATGGAAAGCACTTTATCCGGATGCATCACAGTATGGTTTGTGAACAGTTCCATCCAAGAAATGGCAGCAAATTGTGGTTGCAGCCCAGATCATCGCACAAACTAACCTCCCTTCCACTGACTCCATTTGCATCTCACGCTGCCTCGGCAAGGCCAGCAGCATAATCAAGGACCAGTCGCATCCTGTCCACTCTCTCTTCTCCCCTCTCCCATCAGGCAAAAGGTATAGAAGTGTGAAAACGCACTCCTCCAGATTCAGGGACAGTTTCTTCCCAGCTGTTATCAAGCAATTACCTTGCACAAAACATTATTCCCTTTATCATGTATCTGTATGTTGTGGATGGCTTTATTGTAATTATATAGTCTTTCTGGTGACTGGTTAGCACACAACAAAAAGCATTTTCACTGTACCTCGGTCTACGTGACAATAAACCAAACAACCCTCGGCCCACACAATGGACATTGCATCCCCCACTCTCAACCATTACTCCTTCCACCATCGACACTTCACGCTGCCTCTGGAAAGCAGCCAACATCATCGAGGAACCCTCATATCCCAGTCATTGTCTCTACTCCCTCTCCAGAAGATACAAGAAGCTTGAAAGCACGTAGCAGCAGATTCAAGAACAGATTTACTTTAAGCACCGACAGGCAGATGTTTAAATGTAACATTGGAATAGAAGAGTTACCAATGATGAGTTGTCTCTTTTATTCAACATCATCCGTGCACACCCACTGAGGACAGAGACTCCTCAAACAACCATCCCCCTTGTTAGACACAGATGTCACGTGTGGCTCAGTGTGTGAGCAATGTCACCTCATGAAAGCTGCTGTCATGAGGCTTTAAGGAGGTGCTTCTCAGGTAGATGTCAGCAATGCCACGACATGACCACGAGTGTTCTGAGCTAATATTTACCCCGAACCCAAACAGCTAAACACAGGTGGGCTGTTGGGAGAGCTGGGAAGGGGAGGGGAAAGAGGGAGAAAGTAAGGACTACCTGACGCAGGAGATCTGGCCAGATTTGGTTTCCGTGTGGGAGCTTGCATCAGGTACATTGTCACAGCTGGGCTAGGAAAGACCATGGTCCAATCAGTTCACCTTGTGTCACCCTGACAGTCGCATGGCACAGTGATAATGGAGTTAATGGCCAACAACCACAATCAATCTCTATCTTCAACTGGTCAGGCGTGGGTGTGAGAACAACCAATTGGTGGGAGGTTTTGGACACATTGATCCAACAACACCTCTTTCTCCAGAATGTGCTTCTCCTAGAATGTGCACACCTCACATCCCAAGCTACCCATGTACTGCCACCCAAAACACACCAGTCACAGACACGCACACAAAACCTTTTTCACATCACATTTATTGAACTTGTATTGGTACATTGACACATACATAGATTTAATACCTCGTGTGATCCCATACAGGATTAAAATTTGTTTCTGATTAAAATCATGGCAAAAAAAGTTCTGTAAATGTATCCAGAAGCTCAGACATTTGTGGTGAATCATGGCTGTAGCTTAATTTGTATCTCGTGTGGTATTATGTTTTTAATGATTTACAAAGGTTCACAATTTGATGATGTGTTAGGGAACTAACCCATCATCCTCTGGGTCAGTTAATAAATCCAGAAATGAACAAAACAAGTGTTTGAGAAATGAATCATGTTACACACAAGATTTAAAGCTATCAGTCAGAACAAGTGAGACATTGACCAGGGTGGGTTTGTTGTGAGATTTATTGATGCTTCTGAATAGGCTGGTTGTGATGGAGCCGTGTCCCACAACACAGGAGAAGGTGGTGCCACTGTTCCACTCCTCTGGAGAAACCTTCAACTGACTGGTCATGGTGTTCCACCCATTCCTGGTGTCCTTGGTCACGGGCTGGTTCACGATCCCTGTCTTCAGAAGGGTGTCGTTGGCCATCCAGGCCACATAGATGTCAGCAGGAGAGAATCTGGTGACCAGGCACGTCAAGGTGGCCGTCTCATCCGTCTCCACCTCATCCAATGAAGGGGGGAGGAGGTAGACTTGAGGACGACTCTCAACTCCATCTGGGAACAGAGAGAACCCGAGTTAGACTGAATCTGTCGGTAATTCTGTACTTACCCAATACATTCCAATCTTATATTGACATGGACACCGTTTACATCCTGAGGGACCTCAGTTCACCTAAAACTAAAGGCTTTTCCTTTCTGCTCATTGTAGGGATGTATGGAATAGAAATTATGCCTCTGGTGCATTATACAGGGCGGTATGATGGCACAGCGGTAGAATTGCTGCCTACAATGCCAGAGACATGGGTTTGATCCCGACTATGGGTGGTGCCTGTATGGAGTTTATACGTGACTGCGTGGGTTTTCTCCGGGTGCTCAGATTTTCTCCCATACTCCAAAAACGTACATGTTCTCTGTATGGCGGGACTGTCATATGCTGAGAGAATGGAGTGGCTGGGCTTGTGTACTCTGGAATATAGAAGGATGAGAGGGAATCGGATAGGAAGGATAAGAAGCTCCACGTTGTGGGAACAAGTGTGGTATTGGGCGAGGCTGTCGTGGTGACCTGGGATTTTAATGATGTGGTTAATCAGCTGAGTTTAATCTTCTTTTGCTCCCTCACACTCTCTGACCATCTGTAAGTCCATGCAATATCCATTAGATATCCCCTGGAGTTTAGAAAATCCAAAGGCATCTGAGAGAAACTATTAAATTCTTAACCGGATTGATGAAGGGGAGGCAGTGGATGTAGTGTGTCCAAACTTTCAGAAAGCCTTTGATAAGGTCCCGCACGGGAGACTGGTGACTAAAATTAGAGCACATGGTATTGGGTAGGGTGTTGACGTGGATAGAAAATTGGTTGGCAGACAGGAAGCAAAGAGTAGGAGTGAACAGCTCCTTTTCAGAATGGCAGGCAGTGGCGAGTGGAGTGCCACAAGGCTCGGTGTTGAGCCGCAACTGTTCCCATATAGATTAATGATTTGGAAGAGGGAATTAGGAGCAATACTAGCAAGTTTGCGGATGATAAAGCTGGATGGCAGTGTGAACAGTAAAGAGGATGTTAGGAGGTTGTAAGGTGTCCTGTACAGGTTGAGTGAGTGGGCAGATGCGCGGCAGATGCAGGATAATATAGATAAATGTGAGGTTATCCACTTTGGTGGCAAAAACAAAGGGGCAGATTATTATCTCCATGGGGTTAGGTTAGGTAAGGGGGAAGTACAGCGAGACCTGGGTGTCCTTGTACACCGGTCACTGAAAGCTAGCGTGCAGATACAGCGGGCAGTGAAGAAAGCTAACGGAATTTTGGCCTTCATAACAAGAGGATTTCAGTATAGGAGTAGAGAGGTTCTTCTGCAGTTGTATAGGGCTCTGGTAAGACCACATCTGGAGTATTGCATACAGTTTTGGTCTCCTAATTTGTGGAAGGACATCCTTGTGATTGAGGCAGTGCAGCGTAGGTTCACGAGATTGATCCCTGGGATGGCGGGACTGCCATTTGAGGAAAGATTGAAAAGACTAGGCTTGTACACACTGGAGTTTAGAAGGATGAGGGGGAATCTTATAGAAACATATAAAATTATAAAAGGACTGGACAAGCTAGATGCAGGAAAAATGTTCCCAATGTTGGGCGAGTCCAGAACTAGGGGTCAGTCTTAGAATAAAGGGGAGGCCATTTAAGACTGAGGTGAGAAAAAACTCTTTCACCCAGAGAGTTGTGAATTTGTGGAATTCCCTGCCACAGAGGGCAGTGGATGCCAAGTCACTGGATGGATTTAAGAGAGAGTTAGATAGAGCTCTCGGAGCTAGTGGAATCAAGGGATATGGGGAGAAGGCACGCACGGGTTATTCATTGGGGACGATCAGCCATGATTACAATGAATGGTGGTGCTGGCTCGAAGGGCCGAATGGCCTCCTCCTGCATCTATTTTCTATGTTTCTATGAACAGGTGAGGCAGAGGAAGAATGTTTCAGATATCGGGGAATCCAGGCCAGGAGTTGACAGTCTGAGGTGAAGGTATGTAGGTGTGTGAGGGGGAGAAATGTCTTCATCCAGACAGTGGTGAACCTGGGCATTCTCTGCCACTGAAGCCCAATTATTAGATATATGCTAGAATGAGTTGGATCCAGTTCTTAGGGTAAAGGGATCAAGGGATATGGAGAGAATGCAGGAAGCGAGTACTGAATATGGGTGATCAGCTGTGCACATATTGAATGTCTGTGCAGGATTGAAGGGCTGAATGGCCTGCTCCTGCAATTATTTTCTATGCTGGATGTGATATGTCTGTCCATTTGCTCAGATCAGACTCGCACCAACCTCTGTCAACACGTACCTGTCGGCTTCTCCAAGGATCTGCTCTCCGGTGTTGGCAAACTCTTGTCCTCCACCACACAGGTGTACAGAGCCCCACTCTCCCACTCTGCAGCGGGGACCGTCAGTCCGCTGGTGATGGTGTCTGCACCTCCGATCCTCTCTACACCACGAGTTTTCACCCCGTCTTCTCTCTTCATTCCATTCACTTGCCAGGTTACCCTGAATCCCTCTAAATCACCGTGAACCACCTTACACAGAATGGTGGCTGTCTTGTTGATCCAGATCTCGTCGAAGGAAGGTTTGCTTAAAGTGACCGAGGGGCGGGCAACTGAGCATTCATCTGGGAGAAATCACAATTATTATGTCATCGTTCCCTGATGGAGCAGCTTGCCACTGAAGTATTTTGTGCTCATCTCCACCTAATGATATGCTGGTCCCATCAACATCAGGGAGATATATCTACATTGGTGTAGGAATGAAGCTTCCTATTGATCCCACAAGGAAACCTTGCTAAACAATGTGAATTAACAAGTTTTTTACATTATTTGACAGTTTTGTGTTCACTGAACCTGTTACCAGCTATTTACTGAATCAAATGTATAAAATTCCCTCTGAGAGGCAAATCAAGCTAATGTTTGAGGTAAAAATGTTCAATTCAGTTTTGTTTATTGTCACATGTACCGAGGTGCAGTGATAAGCTTTTGTCGCGTGCTAACCAGTCAGTGGAAAGTTCTTCACTTTATATTATAAAATAGAAGCAGCGGCATTATTTTATTTATACTCATGAGTGGTCAGGAGTAGGATGAAGAAAGGTCTCGACCCGAAACCTCACTTCCCCATGTCCTCCAGGGATGTTGCCTGACCAGCTGAGTTACTCCAGCACTTTGTGTCCCTTCATTTAGTCACAACTGTTTAAAAGCAGTTTGTATCCATGAGGTGTAATTAAACTCTCCTGCTGCTTTGTCAGAATGTTGTGTGTTGCAGCTGGCCTGTTCCAGAGGCTGCTACACATTGCCCAGACTGACTGTTGCCACTCTAGGGCAGGGAGAGAGCTGCTCTGCTGGACACTCTGTCACAGCTGAGGCACCCACTCACATTAAGTACAAAGACAGAGGGAAAGACCGTTTTGAAGAAGAGTATCGTGGATCTCCACCGTCTGGCCTGTCGACTGGCTTGGATTGCCCTCATGTTACTAAAGCAATGTCAAAGATACAATTAATTCTGTGGCCAGATTCACTAACAAGCCCACAACAGGACTGCACCGTGTTACAGTGCTGCCCATGCGTGGCATAGTTTACAATGTGGAGAATGGAATGAATCCCAGGAGCCTACCTTGGATGTTCTTCGCATCCTTCGTGATGATGGTGTTGGAGGCACGATGATACACTGTACAATTGAAGCGTGAGCCTGACTTCCAATCCTCTGTACTCATGGTCAGGAAGTGGCTGGCACTGAAAGTGCCCCCCTGCTCCAGAGCAGTTGGTGCAGCGCTGGTGTTGTTGGAGATCAGGGCACCGTCTTTACTCCAAGTGACGTTGATGAGGTCTGGGTAGAATCCAGAAACCACACACTCGAGGGTGACCTTGTGGCTATGCTTGGTCTCTTCGTGTGCTGGAAGCAGCAGTCTGACTTCAGGTTTTTTTGGCTCAACTGGAACAGAGGAAAATAGATGTTAAACTCTCTCATAGAGTCATAGAGTGATACAGTGTGGAAATAGACCCTTCAGCCCAACTTGCCCACCCCGGCCAACATGTCCCAGCTACATTAGTCTCACCTGCCGTGTCTGGTCCACATCCCTCCAAACCTGTCCCTGTCTGTTTTTTTAATGTTAGGATAATCCCTGCCTCAACTACCTCCTCTGGCAGCTTGTTTCATACATCCACCACCCTTTCCATGAAAAATAACCCCTCCGATTCCTATTAAATCTTTCCCCCTTCACCTTAAACCTATGTTCTCTGGTACTCAATTCACCTACTCTGGGCAAGAGACTCTGTGCATCTATCCAATCAATTTCACTCATGATTTTATACACCTCAATAAGATATTCCCTCATCCTCCTACGCTCCAAGGAATAGAGTCCCAGCCCACTCAACCTCTCCCTGTAGCTCTCTAGCCCAGGCAACATCCTTGTAAATCCTCTCTGTACCCTGTCGCTCTCTCTGTCACGGCCATTTAAGCACTGATCTGTTGCCCACCTTTGACATGGTGGGTCCGCGTTGACATTGGTGAGGATGATGAAGATTGTTGGGCAAAGCACACAAACTCCACCCCGCTGGTCCACTCCTCCACGCTGGTCCGGAGCTCACTGATCACTGGGTATCGGGTGCCTTCATGGCTCGGTGTACGGGTCACAACTCCTTCACTTCTCTCCTTTCCTCCCACCTTCCAGGTGAGATGGCTCGGATCACTACAGATCACTGAACACACCAGCGTAGCGGTCTTGTTGATCCAAATCTCTTTCATGCCAGGATTTTGAATGAAGATGGACAATACTGTGGATCAGAAATGGAAAAGTTCAGAATTTTAGTTGAGACTCATCTGTTACTAAAGGGCCTGTTCCACTTACATGACTCTTTTGGCGACTGCCAGCACCCATCATAAGTCGGTGCAGGTCGCCGAAAATTGTAAACATGTTGAAAATCCAGCGGCGACCCGAACAAGGTACGACTCTTTGGGCGACTACTCACGACCATATAGGCTTCACTCCGCGATATGTTGTCAGGGTGTCGCCTGTATGGTCGTGAGTAGTCTCCTCAGTCGCGACCTGCTGCGACTATGACACGCGCTGGCAGTCGCCGGAAAAAATTGCATAAGTGGCTCAGGCTTTTTATGGAAAGCCAGGGCAGAAATCCAAACAGGTGTCTTATAAAAGAACTTTAAGATGTGTATGTCATCACATGAAAGACTGATCAATGCCAGATCAAACTATACACTGACTACGTTTATTGCAAACAGAATAGTAGAAAAACTCATGTTAAATAGCTTTGACTGAAAAAAACAGAACAAAGGAGCCATCAACTGGGATTTGACTCTTTCCCATCACCATGATCAGCTGGTACATTACAGGGGCACAATTTGATATGTGCTTTGCTTGGAACCCCTGCAGCATCGATTAGTAATACTGAGCAACATGAATGAGAAAAGCAACTTTTCTCCCTGTAGGCCAAGCCTGGGATTCCCTCAGTTTAAGAATGTCACATGCTGATATCGCAGCCTTACTCTGACCATGTGTCTCACCATCTCAGAAACCTTCACCACAAACACAACCTTCAGTAAATGTGTCATTCTTCCAACTCTGGGCACTCGTAAGCCTGCACTCCTTTCACCTTTGTACCACTTGCTGTGTCACGTTGCAGTGTTGCCCACAAGCACCAAAACTCACTCAGCCACATACTAGTGTCAGTTTAGTGTGACTGTTATTCAGTGAAGACTTTGAGGCATTTCAGTAATTGATAGAAACTATCTGAAACAAATTAGTGGCTGACTCTCCAGCGACAGCAGAGCAAATCATTGAATGGTTAGAAGTATCAAGGTCCCCCTCCTGCTGCAGATTGCGATGAAATTCTGCATTAGATGTATTTTCCCGCTTCACTTCAGAATCATTGGGTGAGGAAGAGAATGATTTATTCATTCATTGCCCCTGACTGACCTGCACTGCCACTTGTCTTCTGAAGCAGCATCATGAGTCTAGTTCCACTCAGCCCACTCTCGTGTGTGCACTGTTTACACACTCAGTCACTTGGACCACATGAGCTGATTTTGCTCTCAAACACTTATTGTGGAGGGTGATTAAGGTTGTGTCAGAATTGAAACTTTCAGTGAGTCTGGAGATCAAAGCCTTCAGCTGCGTAGAACGCAGAGGTCATACACTGTGTCTGTCTGACAGGAGACATAACATTTGTCAATGTAAGATGTTGTCTATTTCACAACCCCTCCTTCTTTAAGCAAAATGGCGAGCAAATTCCTTTCAAAAATAGTTATGTGCGCGGTATTAGTGTGGATGACAGTCGTTGCAGTGTCATCGGAAATTTGTAAGCCTAGTTTTACAGTGTACAATGTTTTTGCTTTGTGAATCTTGTTTTAATCAGCAATGTGATATTGTTAAACATGTGTGTTTGCAAGATGCTCAATCCCGTCCCACATCAGTGACAGTCGTGTAGCCACCATCGCGGTGTCGGGGGGGAAATCACATCATATGAAACCTGATACTCTCCATGCTGTCAAATACTGGTATCTTCCACAAGAGACAATTTGTCCTGCTCATCCTTGGATGATTATAACCAAACACGTCCATTCCTTGCAACATTCCTTGCATTCCCCAAGTTTCTCCTTTGGGCTGAGGTGGGTCAATAAATCTGTGGCAATTAGTGCTAACCATGGTTTTCACCCAAAGCCAGTATAGGACAGGAGACCGGTTAGAGCCCTGGATCTTGCCTCACCAGTTTGCCTTTATTCTAGGGTCACCCAATGTTTTACTGAGCCACTTTGACATTTCACACCGTTTACCTTAAACATCTCCTGCATTGCAATCTCTGGGTGGTCCTTGCTGACTAGAGTCTGAGCATGAATAAATCTGGCCAGTGGCACTGGGATGTGAAGCAGCAATGTCTGCAAATGAATGAATATACAGGCAACGAGTGGAGGGGAGAGGGAGGCAGCTTTTGAGTATTTTCCCCCACTCTGGTACACTTTGATCCAAATGGATACCAGGGGTTGGATTTGAATCTTATAAATGGGTTGTAATAATAGAATGACAAATTCCATACGCAGCCAATTACTTTATTTCACACTTTCCTGCCCAACAATGATACTGCCGGGTAGAACCATCTAAGAATGTCACATTGAGATTACTCTGGTAGAAGAACTTCGGCAGACACTTCGAACAGCTTCGGGAACATTCTCCACCTGGAAATGGAAGATTCATTGATTTAAATGTTAAGAGATTTTCACCTCCTGTGTTGAGGAAACAGGAGATCCACATATTCCCAGTCTGTGTCCTCAGTATTTATCAGCATGAGATTATGCCGACCACGATAAACTGCTTCACTTTGTCCAGGATCAGACAACACTTTAAAGAGGGTGGAGATGAGTTCAAAAATAATCCAGGGCACCGACATTTCAATGAAAGGGCAATCTACAGGTGACTTGGACAGGTTGGGTGAGTGGACAGATGCATGGCAGATGCAGTTTAATGTGGATAAATGTGAGGTTTTCCACTTTGGTAGCAAAAATAGGAAGGCAGATTACTATCTAAATTGGGTGAAGTTGGGAAATCGGGAAGTACAATGGGATCTCGGGGTCCTTGTTCATCAGTCAATGAAAGTAAGCATGCAGGGAGTGAAGAAAGCAAATGGCATGTTTGCCTTTATAACAAGAGGAGTTAAGTATAGGCGCAAATAGGTCCTTCTGCAGTTGTACAGGGCCCCAGTGGAGACCGCACCTGGAGTATTGTGTGCAGTTTTAGTCCCCTAATGCGAGGAAGGACATTCTTGCTATTGAGGGAGTGCAGCGTAGGTTCATCAGGTTAATTCCCGGAATGGCGGGACTGACATATGCTGAGAGAATGGAGCGGCTGGGCTTGTATACCCTGGAGTTTAGAAGGATGAGAGGAGATTGTATTGAAACATATAAGATTATTAAGGGTTTGGACATGCGAGAGGCAAGAAACTTGTTCCTGATGTTGGGGGAGTCCAGAACCAGGGGCAACCGTTTAAGAATAAGGGACATGTCATTTAGAACGGAGATGAGGAAACACTTTTTCTCACAGAGTTGTGAGTCTGTGGAATTCTCTGCCTCAGAGGGCGGTGGAGGCCGGTTCTCTGGATACTTTCAAGAGAGAGCTAGAGCTCTTAAAGATAATGGAGTCAGGGGATATGGGGTGAAGGCAGGAACGGAGTACTGATTGGGGATGATCAACCATGATCATATTGAATGGTGGTGCTGGCTCGAAGGCCTACTCCTGCACCTATTGTCCATACAGAACACTCAGGAAACAGTGGAAAAAGATAGATTTGGAGAAACTAACACAAAGAAGACAGTGAGAAGGGAAGAGAGATCTTCTCCGGATATCAAATGGGACCTGTGGTTTATTCACTGTCCCATTTTTCTTACCACTGCACACAAAGGCAACTAAAGGAGTGAGAGTAAACACACTGGTGTGCTTCCTCTCTACATGTTCTCTGAGTTAGTTAGAATTACTGATGGAAAGCATTGGCTTAAATTGCAAAAAGCCAAATCTGAACATAATACATCGCTCAACAGGACTGATCTCAGGGACAGGAATTTGGTGGAAATGTCAGTAAGGTTGTTTAATGCTGTAAATAAATTAACAGACACGACTCACCCTCTTGATATCGCATGTTGATCCTGCCGCTGAAGCCGGAAGGTGCGTGGGTCACTTCACAAGTATATACCTGTTTGTTGGTCCATTCCTCCACATGCAACGGCAGGTAAGCAACTGTTTCAAATCCACCTTTAGTTCTCGGAGTGGACGGGAGAACAACGCCCGCTTGATTAAGCTTTTTTCCAGCTTTTTTCCAGGAAACTGTAATATCGTCAGGAGAGAATCCGAATATCATGCAGCCCAGGACAGCAGTTGTTTGATTGTGGAGAACCTCCGGGGATGGAACAAGGGGGATGAGCTGTGGAGCTCTGGAAGCTGCAACATATTTAATATCTGTTATTACATGATTCCTTCAGCCACAGTGTAGGATTTCACTCTCCCAGCATCTGGGGCAAGTGCCCCAGAACCAGCCCTCCCCACAATGCTGGTGATATGCCGGTGATGTGTTGATACGGTGGGTCCCACAGTGAAGTGCTGGTCAGAGCTGTGATTGGGAGGCTGGGTTAGAACACAGGCCTCCCCAGCAGTGTGGGCCACTCTGCAGTGGTATGGGTGGAGGTGGGTAAGTGGCGTACAGACCATCCGTGATCTCAGTGGGTGCTGGAGCAGACACAGTAACAGATGACACAACTGTTTCTACTGGCAGGAGGTTTGGGAATCACAACTTTAAGTTGTCTTCACCTCTACTTTGTCTGTAACTCGTTTTCACCTAGCCCACAGCTAACAATGGCCTGTTTCCTTTATCAGCATTATTTTTTTGCATATCTTTTAGTTCATTAGTTCTATATCTCTCTATATAATTGTCTATATCTCTCTTTTCCATTTCCCGACAGTCTGAAGAGGGGTCTCATCCCAAAACGCCACCAACTCCTTTTCTCCAGAGATGCTGCCTGACCCGCTGAGTTACTCCAGCTGTCTAACTTCACTTTAAACCAACATCTGCAGTTCCTTCTGACACAACTTTAAGTTTAATGGGAAAGGAGGTCAAATGGATGAGAAACTTAGTTTGTTATGACAGAAATGATTTGATCAGAACTGGAAGGCAGTGGTTAAAAGTGAGAGTGGAAGCAGATTCATGTCATTTCCACCAGGAGATTGGATTTCACTTGGTGAGGGGTCGGCTGCAGGGTTGATGGGAAAATGCAGGAAGAGTGAGGAAGGTTTAAATCTCCACACTGTGCACGGGCACAATAGGTGTGGCTCTGTGCACAGCAGCTGATCTGCAGGGAGGTGTTTGGGGTGGGAGAGAGCTGCAGGAATTAGACAAAGCAGTGGATAGAATGGAGGCAGATCATGACGAGATGCTTCCTCCCTGAACCCCCACCCCCCACCATTATCTCCTTCCACATAAATTCTCACTGTCTTTTTCCTTGAGCAGCAGCACTCTGGCTGATAGGAGGAGAATGAATGAGCAAAATAAGTAATTCACTTCCTCCTACATTGTTCGACAAAGGCTTCCACTTCAGTTCTATCATTAGCTTTAAATGGACAACAAAATCCCACACTAACCTTGAGGCTTCTGGAACGCCGTTGTCACCATGTTGTCCGGCTTGTATCCTGCCTTGCAGTAGTAGACGTTATTCCTGTTCCAATCTGCAATAGGGACTCGCAGCAAGCTGCTCATTGTGTACTTGTTGTTTTGTCCCAACACTGGTGGGTACTTTGTGATTCCAGTGTTGATGTCCCCACTGCTGGTGGACCATGTCTGACTGATGATCTGAGGCTGGTAGTCCTTGACCAGACAGAGGATGCTGATCTCTTGGCCAGATTCTGTGTTGCAGGAAGAGGTGATGTGGACTGAAGGCAAGGTCTTAATATCTGAAATGTAAATAAAGTAACAGTTGGTTCTGTAGTAAATGGATTATTACCAGCACATGCAACAGGTTCATGCTGATTGCTGAGTAAATGCAGGTGATTCAGGCTGAGAGAAGGCCAGGCAGAGCAGAGAAATGGTTCCTTTCCCAATCCCTTTCACACCGTGCATGACCAAGCAGTGAAATGCTGATCTCACACTGGTGAAGCAACTTCTGCCAACCAGAGGGACAAGCCGGCCTGTGCTGTGGGTGATGTGTCCCAGGTCAGGAAGCACATGGTACGGTGCCAGATGGACCATATCCACAACCACCGGGCCAAATGGTGCTAGATCTGGCCTGTTGTGGACCTTCCTCAATACTGGGCCCCGGGGAGTGTTGTCCAACTAAGGGATCTTGGAGCACAGGTACACAGATCCCAGGAAGCGTTGTCACAGGTAAATAGGTTGGTAAAAAAAAAGCTCTTCATGAGTCAGGGAATTGATATACAGTAACCCCTCATTTTAACGGACCCCTTTATAACAGATTTTGGATATAACGGACGGACCTGCCGATACCACCCTGCCACGCATAGCTCTTGACCGCTTAGAGCCCCGGCTTCCAACTCCATCCCCGACTCGGAAGTGAGCCCTTCTTCACCCACCACCGTATGGTCCGTGATGCTGCTGTTGTTGTGGCTCAAGGAGCCCCCAAGATGAGCGCTTTCTTCAAGCTGCCGTCCTCGACAGGATGTGCTTGGTCACCATGAGGCTCCCTCCCCTCCCACCTGCTGCTGCTTCAACCTGTCGGCTCTTCACTTTGTCCACTTCCTGCTCGACCACCATCTCCCCCTCGTCCTCCCCTCGCTCTGTCCACTCGGCCTCTTCCCCCCCCCCCCCTCCACCGCCATCTCCTCCTCCTTCTCCCTGGAGTCACCAACATACTGCACCTTGGAAGCAGCAGCAGCTGGTGAGAGGTGAGGGTGCCCCATGGTGACCGTGCACCCTGTCAGTGGCAGCAGCCTGAAGAAAGCACTGCCAGCCAGAGGCTACAATGTGAGCCACAACCACAGCCGTGTCACCGGGCCGTGCGGTGGATGAAGAAGGACTCGCTGATGCAGAGCAGAGGCAATGGTGCCTGGTTTTAAGGTGAAATGACACAAAGTGTTTGAGTAACCCAGCAGACTGAATCAGTTTGAAGAAGAGTCCCCACCTCAGCTATCGATGTTCTCCAGAGATGCTCCCTGACCAGTTGAGTTACTCCAGCACTTTGTGTCTTTTGTGTATTAACCAGCATCTGCATTCTTTGTTTAAACTACACACATGGGTAATACCTTACTCGTTTAAAGCGGACATTCGGTAATAACGGATACTATCCCCCCTACACCATGGTCCGTTAAAATGAGAGTTCAGAAGTTGGATGTTATACTCGAGTGTTACAAGAAATCGGTGAGGCTGAATTTGGAATACAATGTTGAGTTTTCATCAAGCTACTCTAGGAAAGATATCATTAGGCTAGAAGAGTGGTGAGAAGATTTACAAGAATGTTGCCAGGACTCGAGGGCCAGAGCTGGAGGGAAAAGTAGGGCAGGCTCGGACTTTACTCCTTTATACCTCTAGAAGGCAGAAGAGTGATACTGTAAAGGTGTATAAAATCATGAGGGGAATAGATAGGGTGAATGCACGGTCTTTTACACAGGATAGGGGAATCAAGATGTAGGTGTAAGATGTGAGGAACAAGATTTAACAGGAATGTGTGGGGAACTTTCTCATACACAGGGCGGTGGGTATATGGAACAGGCTGCCAGAGGAAACAGTTGAGGCAGGTACAATAACAGCATTTAAAAGGCACATGGCCAGGTACATGGATAGCAAAGGATTAGAGGACATGAGGTAAACATGGGCAAGTGGGACCAGCATACATGGGGCATCAGGCTGCCTTGCATGAGCTGAGCTGAAGGGCTTGTTTCCGTGCTGTATGACTCTATGTCTCTGAGATTAATGGGCTGGGAAATGCTTTGCGATGTCCAGGGGTTGTGGAAACCTTCAACAAAATAAAAAACCATCAAATAGAAGTGGAAATAGTGTGGTTGTCAGAAACTGTACTGAAAGAGTTTGATGAAAGAGCACTGAAGTGAAAGGGTGATTCTGCTTCTCTCCCCACAGATGCTGCCCGAGCTGCCGAGTGTTTTCGTGCAGGAGGCTCAATAATGTCAGGCGGCGAGATTTGCAGCTCACGGTGTTTTCCATCCCGGGATCAGCAGGTGGTGACTGCACTTTAATTTGGATCAATGTTCCTAATGTGGTCAGGAGGTGCTGGGGTGAGGATTGTGCAGCAAAGGACTCTGGGGTGAGGACTGGGTCAAAAACACCAAGCAACTTGACTCAGAATCTAAACTGGGTGCATCAGTGAATTCACAATGAAGAATAGAAAACATAGAAACATAGAAATTAGGTGCAGGAGCAGGCCATTCGGCCCTTCGAGCCTGCACCGCCATTCAATATGATCATGGCTGATCATCCAACTCAGTATCCTGTACCGGGGTGCCTTCTCTCCATACCCCCTGATCCCTTCAGCCACAAGGGCCACATCCAACTCCCTCTTAAATATTGCCAACGAACTGGCCTCAACTACCTTCTGTGGCAGAAAATTCCACAGATTCACCACTCTCTGTGTGAAAAACGATTTTCTCATCTGGGTCCTAAAAGACTTCCCCTATCCTTAAACTGTGACCCCTTGTCCGGGGTGGACTTCCCCAACATCGGGGAACAATCTTCCTGCATCTAGCCTGTCCAACCTCTTAAGAATTTTGTAAGTCTCGGGGTGAGATCACCCTTAAATCTTCTAAATGGGTCCGGGGTGGGGAGCGAGTACAAGCCGGGTCTATCCGGGGTGGGGAGTCTTTCTTCATATGGAAGTCGTGCCATCCCAGGAATCAGCTGGTGAACCTTCTCTGTACTCCCTCTATGGCAAGAATGTCTTTCCTCAGATTAGGAGACCAAAACTGCACGGGGTGTGGCCTCACCAAGACCTGTACAACTGCAGTAGAACCTCCCTGCTCTTGTACTCAAATCCTTTTGCTGTGAATGCCAACATACCATTCGCTCTCTTCACAGCCTGCTGCACCTGCATGCCTACTTTCAATGACTAGTGTACCATGACACCCAGGTCTCGTTGCATCTCCCCTTTTCCTAATCGGCCACCATTCAAATAATAGTCTACCTTCCTGTAAGGACAATTTTGCCACCAAAGTGGAAACTCACATTTATCCACATTATACTGCACATCCATTTGCCCACTCACCCAGTCTATCCAAGTCATCCTGCAGCCTGATCCGTAGCATCCTCCTCACAGCATCGCAACACTTCCCCCCACCAGCTTTGTCATACTGCTGTGTGCATTGGGTACAGTCCCTCGTCCAAATCACGGCTGAATGTATATTGTAACATGCCTCACTGCCTGTGGCTCCAGCACTGAAAGGTGCCTGTTGCACCCCACTGAGTCACTGTCTGCCAGCAGCCCTGGTTAATGAAAACTTGTTGGACCCGTCACTGACGGAGGACTCAAAATTTAGAGCGTTCCTCCAGTCTGAACTGGAAAAGCCAGTTCTCTATCACATCAATACTGAACCACCAAGCAACGTGTGACTTTAAGTCAAGGAATTAGAGACAGTACGGGCTTCAGTTGAATTGCCACATGAATAAAAGGTATTGACTTACTAATGATCTCTAAATGTTGAAATTCAATACAAGACGCAAAGAAAACCTGGTGTACTAAAACCCCCATCTAGAACCATGGACAACAGTCTCTCATTATGTTCAAATCATTCATTATTGTGAACCTTTGTTTTTGAACCAAACAGCATCAATTTGTTTTACAATCTAGAGAATGTTCTGTGTTCTGAAGCATTTACACAAGGAGTGTTTGACAGAGCAACATAGAGGGAGCTTGACTCTGTGTCAAGCACTCTGTCCCTGCACTGGGAGTATGTAACAGTGTAGAGGGAACTTCACTCAGTGTCTAACCCGTACCCTGGGTGTGTGTGGACAGGTTGGAAGGAGCCTCACTCCTTCTGTCCCTGTGCTGTCCCTTCCCTGGGAGCATTGGGACAGGACAGATGGAACTTTGTATCTAATCTGTAGCTGACAGCACAGTGACACAGGGAGATTTATTCAGCATTTGACTCGTGCTCTGTCTGACCTGGATGTGTTTGATGGGATAGCTTTGCGGGAGCAGGTACTGGAGTCATAGCGTCATAGATTGATAGTGTGCAAACAGGCAGATTAATCTCCAAAAGACTGGAGGGTGGCTGATACTGACACGTAATTGAAGAAGGACATTAGGGCCAAGCCAGGGATCTACAGCAGTGAGCCTGACATCATTGGTGGGAATGTCCTTAGGGACAGGAACTACCAGTATTTGGATAGGCACGGACTGATTAGGGATAGACCTAAGTTTACAAGATCTAGATCACTTGGGAGGGTGGGCCAAGGATTAGGGACAGCCGGGCTTGTGTTGGGGAAATTGTGCCTCATGAACCTGAAAGGGTTCAACAAAGTCTGGCATCGTGGGCTGGCATGGTAGGTTAGATCATATGAAACCCAACATGAGTTAAATTAGCTTGGAGGAAGTGGACTGCTGCAGGGGTCAGTGCTGAGACCACTGTTGTTGGTTATCTCCATTAACAGTTTGCCATACAATATAATGGACATTGATATTAAGTTTGCAGATGACACCAAAATCAGTGCATGAGTGGACAGTGAGAAGGATAAGTTTACAAGAAGATCTAGATCAGTTGGGAAGGGGAGCCAAGGAATGCCAAATGTAATTTAACTCTGACAAGTGAGGCGGTGTTGAACTTTGGTAGATCAAACCAGGACTGGACTTCCACAGTAAATGGTAGAGCCTGGAGAATGTTGTAGAATAGACAGATGTGGAAATGCAGGGGCATGGTTCTCTGAGAGTGGAGAGTTAGGTGGACAGGGAGCTGGGGTGGCTGTTGGCAGACTGCCTTCAATGGGAAGGGTACCGAGTATAAAAGTTGGGACATGATGATGCAGCTGTACAGGTCATTGGTGAGACCACGCTTGGAGTAAGTACTGTGCAGATCTGGTCACCCAGCTACAGGATGGCATTATATTGGAAAGAACTTGGGAAAGATTCACCAAGATATTGTCTGGATATGTGGGGTTCTGTTTTAGGGAGAGGGAGGATAAGGTGTTTTTTTTTTCTTTGGAGCAAAGGACTAGGCGGCAACCTTATTGATGTGAACAAGATCATGAGGGGCATGGATGAGGTGCACGCTCACAGGCTTTTTCCCAGGATAGAGGTTTCTAAAACAAGAGGGCACAGGCGTAAGGTGCGTGGGGAGATATTTAAAAGGGGACTTCAGGGGCATTTTTATTCACATTGGGTCGGCAGTATCTGGAATGAGTTGCCAGAAGAAACTATAAAAACAGATAGAATTACGATTATCAGATAAATCCGGTATATGGATGAGAAGGATATATGGCCAATGGGACGAGCCCAGAAAGCCAGCTTGGTCGGCATGCACAAGAAGGACTGAAGGCAGATGATGGCGAGACTCTGGGAAAGAACAGCCTGTGGGGCAGTTTAACGTACTGGGAAATGTACTGTTGCTGGGTAGATTCTAACTCTGGAGAAACCCGCCTGTCTCCGGGAAATCCGTGCAATTGTTCCAAATATCTCACCGAGTTCAGGTCAATTACAGAATTCGCAAAAACCATAAATTAATAAAACACAACTGGGTAAAATGGAATTGAGGAATTGGTCTTACCTGAAGTCACTGTCAGCGAGGTTCCTGCACCCCAGTATTCAAGATAGTCACACTGCTCCATCTTCCCACTCCGTCAGTACAATAACTCCACTCGCCCTCCACGTCCAATAATCTCAGCAAAGTGTCAACGTGAACTCTGCCCAGACCAGGAGCAGCCGCTTCCTGCATTTCCATCCCAATCTCCGTCCTTGTTCAACGTCTGGTGTGAATAAAAGAGGCAGTTTTGCAATCTGCTGCCACCGGCTCTGGCCGTCCCTCACAAACACAATCGCCTCCTTTCGGGCTTTTAACCGGCCAGAAATTGACATTTCTTCCCTGCAATGCGAGCCAGGCTTCAGGGATTTGACTGGCAAGCAGCAATGCACAATGGGTGGAGACAGACTGCGCTGCGGACGCTCATTTGTCGGGGGCAGTTTTTGTTCAGCTCTCCGCCGCCGTGGGCCAGTATCACGGTGATTCACCGCCGCTCACAAACTGCGCTCCCACATCCAGCCCGAGGTCCACCGTGGCCAGAGTGGGCAGCGGCTTAATTCAAGCCCCATCCATCTGTGTCCGTGTGTCCCACACAGCAGCGCCCAGTCTCGGCCATTGCAGCCCTGTGGTGGACAGGAGATAACCCACCGCGACTGTCACCGTGCCTCGACCCACAGCGGCTCCTCGCTGCTTGTGTTCCCACATCTCCAGTGGAACTTGTTCCCTGTGCCAGATGATGCACTCGGGATCTGGTTTATATCCACGGGTCCCGGGGAAAGGCGGCGGCCGCAGCGCCCAGAGACGTGATTTAAAGCGTTTGGTTGCGGCAGGTTTTTGTATGGAGGAAGTCCCATCTCTCACACTGTGCCACCCCATATAGTCACTGTGATTCACCGCCGTACAATAACCCCCACCCTCTCTCACAGTCTCCGAGCCACAGTCGCTCCGCACGTCCGACTGTCAACTTGGAGCCCAAGGTCTCTCTCTGTTCATCGATGTTCCTTCTCGCCCAACCATTGACCGTGTCTCAGAGACGGACACCGGGCCTGATCGACCCGTGACTCCAGTTCCACCCACGGCGCTTGGCTCCGAGCTGAGGGCAGGTTCTCTCTCCCCTGGGTTGTTGTCCCGGCCCGGCCCCGCTTCCTCTCACTGTGTCTCTCGCACAGTAATAGATGGCCGTGTCGCTCAGACTCAGGCGGTTCATTTGGAGATAGACGTTGCTGCTGTCCTTGGAAACCTCGAATCGGCCGCGGAAGGCAGGCGCGTATGCTTTGCTACCATACCCCACACTACCCCAACCCACTCCAGCCCTTTCCCGGGGACCTGCTTCACCCAGTGCACGCCGTAGCTGCTGAGGCTGAACCCGCTGGTTTCACAGGTCAGTTTGTGGGACTCTCCGGGCTTTGCCACCGCGGTCGGGGTCTGATTCAGCACGACCGCGGATCGAACGCCTGCCAATAAAAGAGAAACAAAGTTGAATAAACAGTTGAAGAGGCAGAGGGTGAAAGAGTGTCCGAGAAGCAGCCCGGCCCCGAGTGGGGACGACACCCACCTGGCAGACAGGACAGAAGGAGACAGAGATAAGCAGCGACCCCCATCACTCTGAGCACTGACACACACTTGGACACTCCAGGAATGGGCGGCTTCAGCTCAGGCCGGCTTTGTCCGGAGCCGCAGTCAGCGCTGTTTAAATAGGCAAGTGAGCTGTGAGAGAGAGAGGGAGCCGCGGCTTGAACAGGTTCCCACCCACTGAAACCAGAGGCGCGGCTTCCTGTCCCTGCCCCCAGCACCCAGTTCAATTCCCCAAAAGATGTTTGTCTCCACAACAGGTGGCGGGTGGAGGGGCAATGATGAGGTCCGGATTAAAGATTGATCACACTCTGCTCCATCCACTCATTACAATGCTGAACACTTTGTGGAGCAAGAGGTCACTCAGATACCCCAGTGAGGGGCTGAGTTAAAAGTCGGTGTACAGATATCCCCCTGAGAGAGAGGGACACCTGTCAATGTAGATATCCCCTTGGGAGAGAGGGGCTAAGGTTCACCAGTCAGTGTACAGATATCCCCCTGAGAGAGTGGGACTGAGAGAGACCGGTCAGTGTACAGATATCCCCCTGAGAGAGAGGACTGAGAGAGACCGGTCAGTTTGAGTTGAGTTTGAGGAGTTTATTGTCACATGTACCGAGGTACAGTGAAAAGCTTTAGTTGCGTGTTAACCAGACAACAGACGGACAATACATGATTACAATCGAGCACAGTGAGCAGAAACATGATGGAATAACATGAATAAAGTTCAGTGCAAGATAAAACCTGTAAATTCCGATCAAAGATAGTCCGAGGGTCTCAAATGAGGTAGATAGAGCACAGAAGTCAAGTTACAACAGCCAGTCGTGATGCCATGAGTGAAGTCCATCTACGCCTATATTGGCGACAATCTACCATCGGCAACAGTTGACACGATTAGCTACACCAGGCTACGACAGTGGCTCCTCCATGGGTCTCCTTTTTCTCCAGGAGAGGGCCCACCCAGTGTCTTCAGCTCCTGAAACAGCTCAGGGGGAAGCCTGGTGAAGTTTCTGAAGGCAGCCTCATCTTCTTGCTGGAGCTCAGTCATCAGGTTGTCATACTGGTCCAACCTGGGTGTCTACAGGGACAAGGGCTTCAACCACACACACCTCTTCTTGGGCTTCCTCTTCCCCATTCTTCTTGTCCTTCTGTCTTGCTGATCTTTAAGCATGAGGGCTGCTGCAAGCAGCAGGGCTTCTTCTTGTGAGAGCAATGCCCTCAGATGTTGGAAACAATACATCCCCTTTTATAACTGGGTGATTCCATTGTTTTGGAGGCCAAAATGACATGAATTGTCTTCAGTTGTCTCCGACAGTCGTGACTTGTCGTGGCTTGTCGCAAGTGGACGTAGGTTGACTTCGGCTGTCATCTGTGTGGTCGTAGATTGTCGTAATGTGTCGGCGTAGGTTGTCGTAGGTGGACGTCCCAAGTCGCGACGATTGGGTCGCCGGTGGTCGGTAGCTTGCCTTAGCTTGACGTCGACTAGGTGGTAGGTTGTTGAAGCTTGTCGTAGACATTGTTGTAGGGGGGTCCAGTCACCGGTGTTTCGGCGACCTGCTACGAATATGACAGTCGCAGGCAGTCGCCTAAGTGGGACAGGCCCTTAAATGGCTTAATTGTAATCATGCATTGTCCTTCTGCTGACAGATTAACACACAACAAAAGCTTTTCACAGTACACATGTGCACATGAGAATCAACTAAACTGAACTGAATTGAAGTCAATGATGCAGTTGCCAGAGGTGAGTACTTACTCCAAGTCCCTCGAGTTTGGTGATGAGCTTGGCTGGTATAATGGTATCAGACCGTAGATATCCCATGAAAGAGTGAACAGATATACCCCTGACAGTGCGACACTGGTCAGTGTAGATGTCCCAAGAGAGAGGGAATGAGGAAGACCGATCCGTTTACAGAAAGGAGAGGGGGAGAGGGGGAGAGGGAGAGAGGGAGAGAGGGACAGACAGAGGGAGAGATAGACAGGGAGAGACAGACAGGGAGAGGGAGAGAGAGAGAGAGAGCGCTAGTTGTCAGTGTACAAATATGCCAAGAGAGGCACTGAGAGACACTGGTCAGTGTACAGATATCCCCATGAGAGAGAGGGATTGGGAGACATCGGTCAGTGTAGAACAGAAACATAGAAAAATAGGTGCAGGAGTAGGCCATTTGGTCCTTCTGATCATGGCTGATCATCTAAAATCAGTACCCCGTTCCTGCTTTTTCCCCATATTCCTTGATTCATTTAGCACTAAGCGCTAAATCTAACTCTCTCATGAAAACATCCAGTCTGTGGCAGATAATTCCACAGATTCACAACACAGATATCAAGCTCAGAGTAAGGTTCACCGGTCAGAATACAGATAACCCTCTGAGAGAGAGAGAGAGAGAGATAGAAAGAGAGAGAGAGAGAGGCTGAAAGCTGCAGAGAAACTGTGAGCAGTGTAAAGTTAGCCCCCTGAGAGAGATTGACAGGGAGAATTCATGCAGTGAGGGAAAGGGACTGAATTGATAAAACTAATTGGCAGAATCGTCTGCCTCCACTAACCTTGGAAGAAACAATGTGAACCAGAATTACTTGGGTGGAAGGAGGATTATATATTGGTGAGGAATTTTCTCTCCCAGAGATTAAAACAGTTTCATTACTGGACAGGTGTCCCCTGGCTACTGTTAGAAAACCCGTTGACCTGTGTCAGCCATGGGTCTTTTGATGCAAGTTTTCAAGAACAGGAAGTGTACACAGAAGCAGTTGTACTGAGAAACGGGAGGTTGCCCAGTCAAGGGGGCAGCCAAGTGCTGCTGGACGGGTCAATGGCAGGAAATCCCAGGGAGAGACGTTCTTTGGAGCATCTGTTCATTCTTCAGAATGGTCTCACAACAGTTCTAAATCGTGCACCTCCAACAGACATAGAGCAACAAACACAGCTCACTCCAACTCCCATGGCAGCTAAGCAGATGTCCTGTTACCCTTTCAACCTCACTTTTACCATTGCCATTTGTCCTTTTACAGGAACTTGGGATAGTCAGACAGAGGACATCGGGATGTCTTGAGGACAGTGCGTATTATGGACATGGAGGTGCTCGATGTCCTCAGGTGTATGACTAGATAAGACCTATGAAGATTGTTCAAAACATTGATGTCTGGAATGCATTACCAGGGGAAGTTGTGGAAGCAGATACAACAGCAATGATTAAAAAACATTTAGAGATAGATTAGACATTCAGTATTTCCTTTCTCCCGGGGTATGAATGTTTTGGTTCCACTTGTATTCCAAAGTATGCTTTGCCTCACATCAGTGGTAGGGAGGCAACTGGAGAGGATTCTTTGGGATAGGATTTACTACCATTTGGAAGACAATGGGCTAGTTAGGAACCATCAGCATGGCTTTGTACGCCACAGATCATGTCTTACTAACAAATGATTTTTTTGAGGAGGTGACAAAGGTGATCGATGAAGGTAGGGCAGTGGATGTTGTCTATATGGACCTTAGTAAGGCATTTGAGAAATTTCTCCATGGTTAGTTGTCCAAAAAGGTCAAAATGCACGGCATTCATAGTGATTTTGTCGTCTGGATCAATACAGGTTTACTGATAGAAGACAGAGGGTTGTGGTGAAGGGCATTATTCAGACTGGAAGTCTGTGACCAGCTGAGTTCTGCAGGGATCTGCGGACAGTGAGCAAGGATGTTAAAGTATAGATCTGCGAGGACAATGCTATGAGGCTGCAGGGTGACTTGGATAGGTTGGGTGAGTGGGCAGATGCACTCTAAAGTATAGACGGTATAGATCAGCTCAGAAATGGGCAAAGAAATGGAAAATGAGGTTTAATCCGACCAAATGCTTTTGTTTTTCTAAAAAATGACCGATATTCTCCACGCTTGCATGAAGCACATCTCTTCATTGTCCTCTGTCTTCAGAGTCAGTCCTATTGGTCGGTTATCTTTTTAGTAACGTAAGAATTGTTTATAGGTGTTAGTCCTTAAGTCAGGAACATATTTCCATATGTCAAGCAGCCTGCTTGTTCTTTTTAGCAAGTCTGTTCCCTGTGGGAGGCCCCCTGTTCAGATTAAGATAAGCTGCCATCATCTACAGGAAATCTGAGGTGAAGGAAATAGTGCCCACATCACTGTCCAGTTTCACACTCCCGTCAACAGTCAAAATATGAAACGTGTTTCTGGTAAATCAACAGCTGCACGCAGAGATTGTGTTCAAATTTGTCCCATGCATAGAGGATCAGTAAAAAGGTTCTTCAGCCCTCCAGCCCATCCCCACTCTCTGCTGATCTGTGTTTGAACTCCATTTATCCACCTTGGTTCTATGTCCTTTAATCACCAAAGAAGGTGGCTCAACCGTGGCTAACAAGGAAAATTAGGGATAGTGTTAAATCCAAGGAAGAGGCGTATAAATTGGCTAGAGGAAGCAGCAAACCAGAGGACTGGGGGAAATTTAGAATTCAACAGAGGAGGACAAAGGGGTTAATTAAGAGGGGAAAAATAGTATGAAAGAAAGCTTGCAGGGAATATAAAAATTGACCGTAAAAACATTTTTTGATACTGTACTGTATGTGAAGAGGAAAAGATTAGTGAAGACAAATGTAGGTCCTTCACAGTCAGAAACAGATTAATTTATAATGGGAAACAAGGAAATGGTCGACCAGTTAAACGAGTACTTTGGTTCTGTCTTCACTAAGGAAGACGCAAACAATATCCCAGAAATACTAGGGGACTGAGGATCTGGCGTGATGGAGGAACTGAAGAAAATTGACATGAAATGGTGTTGGGTAAACTGTTGGGACTGAAGGCCAATAAATTCCCAGGGCCTGATGGTCTGCAACCCAGAGTACTCAAGGAGGTAGCCATAGAAATCGTGGATGCATTCGTGATCATTTTCCAATGTTCTATAGGCTCCGGATCAGTTCCTGTGGAGGGTGGCTAATGTAACCCCACTTTTTAAGAAAGGAGGGAGAGAGAAAATAGGGAATTATAGACCAGTTATCCTTCCATTGGTAGTGAGGAAGATGCTTGAGTCGAATATTAAATATGTAATAGCAGCGCATTTGGAAAGTAGTGACAGGATCGGTCAGTCAGCATGGATTTATGAAGGGGAAATCATGCTTGACTAAACTTCTGGAAATTTTTGAGGATGTAACAAGTAGAATGGATAAGGGAGAGCCAGTGACTGTGGTGTATTTGGACGTTCAAAAAGCTTTGACAAGGTCCCACACAGGAGATTCATGTGCAAAATTCGTGTGCAAACAGTATTGGGGGTGGGGTACTGACATGGATAGAAAACTGGTGGACAGGAAGCAAAAAGTAGGAATTAACATATCCTTTTCAGAATGGCAGGCAATGACGAGTGGGGTGTCGCAAGGCTTGGTGCTGGGACCCCAGTTATTTACAATATATATTAACAATTTAGACAAGGGAATCAAATGTAACATCTCCACATTTACAGATGACAAAAAGCTGGGTGGCAGTGTGAGCTGCGAGGAGGATGCTATGAGGCTGCAGGGTGACTTGGATAGGTTGGGTGAGTGGGCAGTTGCATTGCAGATGCAGTATAATGTGGATTAATGTGACGTTATCTACTTTGGTGGCAAGAACAGGAAGGCAGATTATTATTCGAATGGTGTCAGATGAGGAAAAGAGGAAGTGCAGCGAGACCTGGGTTTCCCTGTACATCAATCACTGACAGTAACCATGCAGGAACAGCAGGCTGTGAAGAAAGCTAATGGCATTTAGGCCTTCATACCGAGAGGATTTGAGTAAATGAGCAAGGAGGTCCAACTGCAGCTGTACAGGGCCCTGGTGAGACTGCACCTGGAGTATTATTGTGTGCAGATTTGGTCTTCTAATTTGTGGGAGGACATCATTGCTATTGAGGGAGTGCAGAGTAGGTTCACCAGGTTAATTCCCAGGATGGCGCGACTGACATATGATGAAAGAATGGGTCGACTGGGCTTGTATTCACTGGAATTTAGAAAGATGAGAGGGGATCTTATAGAAACATATAAAATTCTTCAGGGATTAGACAGGCTAGATGCAGGAAAAATGCTCCGGATGTTGGGGGAATCCAGAACCAGAGTTTCAGAATAAGGGGTAGGCCGTTTAGGACTGAGATGAGGAAAAACATTTTCACCCATAAAGTTGTGAATCTGTGGAATTCTCTGCCACAGAGGGCAATGGAGGTCAAATCGCTGGGTGTTTTCAAGAGAGTTAGATATAGTTCTTTGGGCTAACGGAATCAAGGGATATGGGGAAAAACAGGAACAGGTTACTGATTTTGGATGATCAGCCATGATCATATTGAATGTCAGTGCTGGCACGATAGGCTGAATGGCCTACTCCTGCACCTATTTTCTATGTTTCTAACATTCTGTCCATGTGGAATCTTTCAACTGAACCCTAAACTTGACAGCTTCCATGGGCAGTTCTGGGTTTCCAGTGCCCTCAATATCCTGGATGCTATGTTTATGATTTTGTCCTTGTTTGGATCCACAGCAGAGGAAGCAGATTCTTCGTCTGCTCCAGTGCATCCAGTGATTATTTTAATCTCCCCAATTACACCTTCAATTCTCCACAGCTCAGGGAGCATAGAACCAGACCTGATATTCCAACCACTTCTCTCCCACTGCCACTGTCCCTGGAGGGGATGCACCCGCTGCACCACCTCCAAGGACACACATCCGTCTTCACTAAGGAGGACACAAACAATCTTCCTGATGTACTAGTGGCCAGAGGATTTGGGGTGACGGGGAACAGAAGGAAATCCACATCAGGCAGTAAATGGTGTTGGGTAGACTGATGGGACTGAAGGCTGATAAATCCCCAGGGTCTGATGGTCTGCATCCCAGGGCACTTAAGGAAGTGGCTCTGGAAATCGTGGACGCATTGGTGTTCATTTTCCAATGTTCTATAGATTTAGGATCAGTTCCTGTGGATTGGAGGGTAGTTAATGTTATTCCACTTTTTAAGAAAGGAGGGAGAGAGAAAACTGGGAATTATAGACCAGTTATCCTGACCAGTGGTGGGGAAGATGCTGGAGTCAATCATAAAGCATTTGATAAGATCCCACACAGGAGATTAGTGGGCAAAATTAGGGCACACAGTATTGGGTGTAGACTGCTGACATCCATATAAAATTGGTTGGCAGACAGGAAACAAAGAGTAAGAATTAACGGGTCCCTTTCAGAATGGCAGGTAGTGACTAGTGGGGTACCGCAAGGCTCGGTGCTGGGACCGCAGTTATTTACAATATATATTAACAATTTAGACGAGAGATTGAAATGTAACATCTCCAAATTTGTGGATGGCACAAAGCTGGGAGGCAGCGTGAGCTACGAGGAGGATGCTATGAGGCAGCAGGGTGACTTGAATAGGTTGGGTGAGTGGGCAGAAGCATGGCAGATGCTGTATAATGTGGATAATTGTGAGGTTATCCACTTCAACTATTTACAATATACATCAATGATTTAGATGATGGGATTCAAAGTAACATTAGCAAATTTGCAGATGACACAAAGCTGGGTGGCAGTGTGAACTGTGAGGAGGATGCTATGAGAATGCAGGGTGACTTGGACAGGTTGGGTGAGTGGGCAGATGCATGGCAGATGCAGTGTAATATGCAAAAATGCAGGGCTGCCAACTCTCACGCTTTGAGCGTGAGAGTCACGCATTTCAGCCAATTCTCACGCCCTCACGCTGATGACAGAATTCTCACGCTGCCTTCAGTCCCTGCACAGCAAAGATCCTAAAGCGGAGCTGTAGGTCTGGGGAAGTTCGTTGGTTGATGGCTGTGAGTGACGTCACGTTTCTTCTCTCTTGGTCGGATGTGCAGCCGCCGACAACATGAAGCAGCCGGAGATAGAACGGGGAAGCTCCCGGGCAGCGGGTGTCAGTGCCTCTGTGCGCCGGCTGCGAGCGCTGCGCTGCCGGCCACCGCTGCAGCCTCGCTCCCGTCCTCCCTCCTGCCCTTCAGCTCACACGGCAGCGCCAGCGCCGCCAATCCTCGCAGCACCGCGCCCGCCGTGGGCGTCCGGGGAGAGAATGGGAGGAGAGAAAGAGAGAGAGAGAGGGAAAGAAAAAAAGGGAGGGATGGAGGCAAAGAGAGACGGGGGAGGGAATGTAGAAAGGAGATGGGGAAGGAGAAAGGGGAGAAAGAGGGAGGGTGAGGAAAGAGAGGGAGGGGGAGGAAAGAGGGAGGGAGAGGGAGGAGGGAGGGGGGAAGGAAAGTTGTGTGTGTATGTGTGTGTATGTGTCTTGTCTCCCTGTGTGTGTGTGTCTCCTTGTGTGTGTGTGTGCCTCCCTGTGTGTGTCTCCTTGTGCGTGTGTGTGTGTGTGCCTCCCTGTGTGTGTCTCCCTGTGTGTGTGTGTGTGTGTGTCTGTCTGTCTCCCTGTGTGTGCCTCCCTGTGTGTGTGTGTCTGTCTCCCTGTGCATCTGTGTGTGTCTCCCTGTGTCTGTGTGTGTGTGTGCGTGTCTGTGTGTGTGTGTGTGTGTCTGTGTGTGTGTGTGTGTGCGCGTCCCTCACTGTGTGTGTGTGTGCGTGTGTGTCTGCCTCCCTGTGTGTGTGTGTGTGTGTATCTCCCTGTGCGTGAGTGTGGGTGTCCCTCCCTGTGTGTGTGTGTGTGTGTGTGCGTGTGTGTCTGTGTGCGTGTCCCTGTGTGTGTGTGTGTGTGTCTCCCTGTGTGTGTGTGTGTGTGTGTGCGTGGCTCCCTGTGTGTGTGTGGCTCCCTGTGTGTGTGTGGCTCCCTGTGTGTGTGTGTGTGTGGCCCCCCCTGTGTGTGTGTGTGCGCGTCCCTCCCTGTGTGTGTGTGTGTGTTTCTGTGTGCGTGCGTGTCTGTGTGTGTGTGTGTGTGTGTGTGTGTGTGTGTGTGTGTGTGTGTGTGTGTGAATGTGTGTGTCTTCCTTTGTGTATGTGTCTCCCTGTGTGTGTGTGTTGTCACATCCTGGCCATAGACAGGGCTGCCAACTCTAACACTTTGAGCATGAGAGTCACGCATTTCAGCCAATTCTCACGCTCTCACGCTAATTACAGAATTCTGTCTTCAGTCCTGTCTTCAGTCCCTGCACAGTTTGTCTCTTTGCGCCACATCAGGGCGATCTGTACGGTTTGGGGAAGCGTGTCGGTTGATGGCTGTGAGTGACGTTGCGTCTCTTTTCTTCTCTTCTCTTCTCTCTTGGTCGGATGTGCAGTTGCCGACAACATGAAGCAGCCGGAGATGGAACTAACCAGATGAATCGGTTGTAAAACCTGGGGGGGGGGGGGACCACAATGAGGCCAAACATCTAGTTCGGCAACCTACGGCACATGGGTTGAATCCAGCCCGTAACCTGAAAAACCACGTATATTTTTTCAATTCATTTTCACGGGGTCGGGGCAGGCGAGCCGACCTGGGAACTGCAGCCAGTCCCGGGGACACGAGCCGACCTGGGGACTGCAGCCAGTCCCGGATACACGAGCCGACCTGGGAACTGCAGCCAGTCCCGGATACACGAGCCGACCTGGGAACTGCAGCCAGTCCCGGATACACGAGCCGACCTGGGGACTGCAGCCAGTCCCGGATACACGAGCCGACCTGGGGACTGCAGCCAGTCCCGGATACACGAGCCGACCTGGGGAACTGCAGCCAGTCCCGGATACACGAGCCGACCTGGGAACTGCAGCCAGTCCCGGGGACACGAGCCGACCTGGGAACTGCAGCCAGTCCCGGATACACGAGCCGACCTGGGACTGCAGCCAGTCCCGGGGACACGAGCCGACCTGGGACTGCAGCCATGAAACACAATGACTGGAGATGTGTGTTATCCAACTAAGGGCAGAAATCAGAATCATGTGTTTATCTTTATTGACGTGACACCATAATAAATATATTACATAAAAAATAATCTAATGGGGTGGCACGGTGGCGCAGCAGTAGAGTTGCTGCCTTACTACCACATGGGTTTTCTCCAAGGCCGGATTTACATATAAGCTTCACAAGCTTAAGCCTAGGGCCTCGAGATTTAGGGGGCCTCGGCAGGGCCAGATTTGCCTATAGGATTCATAGGCTGAAGCCTAGGGCCTCAAAATCTATGGGGCCTCCGGCCAAGGTGTTTTTATTCCCAGAGTAAAAAAAATCCTGGGAAAAAAAAACTGGAGGTCTATCAGCATTTCCACTTTGAAGGAAATTACCCGAAATTCTGGTTCCGGCCCGCTGTAAGTTTTGGGGTAAACAATTGCGACCACCCGTGCCTGCGCAGTTGGGGGAAGCCGATTACGCAGTAGAGACGCAAAATGACTCTGTCGATGCCTCATGTCTACTCCAGGTAAGTAGTGGAATATTGCGTTGCGGGAGTGCCCATTTCTCCGGACCGGCGGGGAGGGGAGGGGGGCTGCGATGTCTGTGGTGCGGAGTCGGAGCCTCGCTGCGTGGGAGGGAAAGAGAGGGGGAATGTGAGAGGGGGGAAGTGGGGGGGTTGAGACAGAGGGAGGGGAGAGAGGGAGGGAGAGAGAAAGAGAGAGGGGAGGGAGAGAGAGAGAGAGAGAGGGGGGGAGAGGGGAGGGGAGAGAGAGAGGGGGTGTGAGAGGGAGAGAAAGAGAGAGAGGGGAGGGGAGAGAGGGAGGGAGAGAGAGAGAGAGAGGGGGGGGAGAGAGGGGGGTGTGAGAGGGGAAAGGGGGGGTTGAGACAGAGGGGGGGGAGAGAGGGGAGAGGGGGGAGAGAGAGGGGAGGGAGAGGGGAGGAGAGAGAGAGAGGGGGAGGGAGAGAGAGAGAGAGGGGATGTGAGAGAGGGGGAAAGGGGTTGAGACAGAGGGGGAGAGAGAGAGGGGGGGGAGAGAGAGGGGGGAGAGAGAGAGAGAGAGGAGAGAGAGGAGGAGGGGGGAGAGAGAGATGGGGGAGAGAGAGAGGGGGAGGGAGGGAAAGGGGATTATCTTTAGTGAGATTGCAAAATTAAGGTAGGTTTTAGAGCAATTATATTTTCTCCTCCATATGAATAATATCAAACAATTGGAATATTATCATATAAATGCATCATATAAACAGATAAAGTGCAATAGGCTGCTATTGTTCAGAGCTTGTTTGATGTCGTGTTTAATAGCCTGATGGCTGTGAGGAAGAAGCTGTCCCTGAACCCGGATGTTCCAGATTTCAAGCTCCTGTACTTTCTTCCCGATGGCAACGGAGAGATGAGTGTGTGGCCAGGATGGTGTGGGTCTTTGATGATGTTGACAAGCTTTTTGAGGCAGCGACTGCGATAGATCTCTTCAATGGTGGGGAGGTCAGAGCCGATGATGGACTGGGCAGTGGTCACAACTTTCTGCATTCTTTTCCGCTCCTGGACTTTCAAGTTGCCGAACCAAGCCACGATGCAACCAGTCAGCATGCTCAATACTGTGCACCTGTAGAAGTTTGAGAGAGTCCTCCTTGACATACCGACTCTCCGTAATCTTCTCAGGAAGTAGAGCCGTTGATGTGCCTTCTTTATTATTGCATCAGTGTGCTGGGACCAGGAAAGATCTTGTTATAATATGGCAGAAACTCTCCTCTGTACTGATCTGTGCTGCATTTGCTATGGAGTGCTGATGGGAAAGTGTTCAGGACCCTTTACCAGGGCCGGCCTTAGGGGGTGTGGGGCCCAATTGGGAACATTTTGGTGAGCCCCAGGTTCCCAGCCAAGGTCTGTAGAATCATAGAAATACAAATAAAGTCTATTATAGACTTTATATCTCTATGATAGAATGGAAAGTAAACAAAATGTGCGTTTAAAAAATGCCTGCGTTAATGGACCAAACAGATCTAAGCTACATTTTAATATACAATTGCATAAGTCTACACGTAACAAAGAAAATGTGTAGATCACCTCTAAAAAGTACATAGTTATAATACCACTTGTTTTAGTGACTGTGAAATGAAAAACAAGTTTAATTAACTAGATCCTGGAAAACCAATAACTATTGGAGAAAAACCTGTTCAGGCATTAAATGTTGGGCTTCAGCCCCATCCTGCCCTTTGGGCTTTTACCCCATCCTAACTTAGTTGTGTTTGTGTGTGCTAGTTGTCTGTGCGTTATGTGTGTGTGTGGGAGGGAGGGAGTGAGAGAAGGGAGAAAGGAGAAGGGAAGAGAGAGAGGAGGGAGAGAGGGGAGAGAGAGAGAGAGGAGGAGGAGAGAGAGAAGGGAGGGAAGGAAGGAGAGAAGGGAGCAGGGGGAAGAAGTGAAGAGAGGGAGGGAGGGAAGGGAGAGAAGGAGAGAAGCTAAAAGAGAGAGGAATGAGAGAAAGAGGGGAGGGAGGGAAGGAGAGAAGGAGGGGTGGAGGGAGGGAGGGAGGGAAGGAGAGAAGGCAAAATAGTGAGAGGAAGGAAAGAAGGAAAAGAGAGAGAGGAAGGAGAGAAAAAAAGGGAGGGAGGGAAGGAGAGAAGGGAGGGAGGGAAGGAGAAAAGGGAGAGAGAGAAGGGACGGAGAGAAGGGAGGGAGAGGGCTGGCGGCAGGAGCGGATACCGGGGTCCGGGCAGACGGGTGTGAGCTGAGGCCGAGGTTTGTAAACGTTGCTCCAACGCCTGGCCCGGCCCAGCCCGGTATTGTCTGTAGTATCTTTGTTGTTCACCGCGTCTCCCCGGGGAGAGAGGGGGGTGGAGGTGGGGCTGTGTGCGTGAACCACGGCAACTGGAGGGGCGGGAGCGCTGCCCCGGGACCATGAGGGAAGACCCACCTCCCCCTCTCCCCCTTCTCCATTGCCCCTCACACGCCCTTCCCCATCTACACCTTTCATCCCCCTCCACCCCTCTACTCTCTCTCCACCCCTCTCTCCCCCGCCCCCCCCCCCCCCCACCCCTCCACTCGGGGTAGATCTACCCGAGCCGAGAGTCGATTACTCCAAAGATCCTAGAGCAGAGCTTTGGATTACTCTGGCGCGGGGCCCAATTGGGGGCAATTGGTCCAATCGGCTTAAGGCCGGCGCTGCCCTTTACAAATAATCTGCTCCAATGTGATAATCATGTTCTGAAGAAGCTTCATGTTGTACAAAATCACTTTGTAAAGACAATGATACCAATGGGGGATAGGAGGCTTTGGGGCTAGAGTGTTTGAGACTCGCAATAAGAGTTACTTTTCCGACAGGATTTTAAAAATAAAGGTATTTTCTAAACCAATAACCTTTCTTTTGTTACTTCAAACTAAAAACACTAAAGGCTGTGCTAAAAAATAAAGTGCTGGAGTAACAATGGGTCAGGCAGCATCTCTGGAGAACACGGTCGTGATGTTTCAGGTTGGGATCCTTCTTCATTGATTGTGGTGGTGGGTGGTGGGGGGGGGGGGTTAGGACAAAACCTGGCAAGTGATAGGTGGATAGAGGTGAGGGAGAGTATTGATAGGAATTGCAGATGCTAGTTTACACCAAAATAGGCACAAAATACTGGAGTAACACAGCGGGTCAGATAGCATCTCTGGAGAAAAGGAATAGATGACATTTCGGGTCAAGACCCTTCTTCAGACTGAGTCACGGGAAAGGGAAACTAGAGGTACGAGAAGGTACAAAACAAATGAGAGCCATCATCGATGACTCAGGAAAGGCAAAGCCCACAATGGTCCATTGTTGGCTGTGGATGAAGTGATAATGAAGGGATACGAACCATGAAACTAGCAAGTTGTCTTGGGTGATGGAGGGAGGGAGAGAGAGGGATTGCAAGGGACCCCAACAGTCCACTTAGGTGAGGCAGAGTGTCACGCATCTCCTCCAACCTCCAATGTATCGGCAAGACTAAGCACAGACTGGGCGATCATTTTGTTGACACACCTAGGCTCAGTCCGCCTTGGCCTACGAGACCTACCAGTTGTCAAAGATGTTAATTCCTCTTCCCATTCCCACACTGACCTTTACGTCCTGTGCCTCCTCCAATGTCAGACTGAGGCCACATGCAAATTGCAGAACTAGCACCTCATATTTTGCTTGGGCAGCTTACAACCCAGCGGTATGAATATAGAAACATAGAAACATAGGAAATAGGTGCAGGAGTAGGCCATTCGGCCCTTCGAGCCTGCACCGCCATTCAATATGATCATGGCTGATCATCCAACTCAGTATCCTGTACCTGCCTTCTCTCCATACCCCCTGATCCCTTTAGCCACATGGGCCACATCTAACTCCCTCTTAAATATAGCCAATGAAATGGCCTCAACTACCTTCTGTGGCAGAGAATTCCACAGATTCACCACAATATTGATTTCTCCAACTTTAAGTAACCCTTGCAATCCCTCTCTCGTCTCTCTCCTCAGACTGAAGAAGGGTCCCGAGCTGAAACGTCCCCTACCCATTTTCTCCAGAGATGCTGCCTGACCTGACCTGACCTGACCTCCAGCATTTTTGTGTCGATCTTTGGTACAAACCAGCATCTGCAGATCATTTTTATTATATTCTATAATACAATATCATGACTGCTAATGGCAGACAAATTGAACCTGCAGAAACCAAATAAACCCATTGAACAAATCAACACCTCACAATACCATCCATGGGCCACAGACTGCCACATGTTACTCTGGGCTTTAAGAGGAGGGAGATCCACTTCATTACATTAACTTGCATTACATTTCATTACATTAACATTTGCATTAACTTGGATGAAAACTTAATGAGGTATCAAAGACAGCCATTGATTTACTTGAATCGCAGCAACCATTTGTTATTAATAACTGCCAGATGTCTGAAACTCAATAACATTTAGACCCAGTCCTTCTCCTTACACTTCCTCTCAGGTTGCACAGGCAGGTTTAATTTGAGCAGGGGGCCCTCCCAGCAGAGCTGTTACTACAGAGAATAAACATACTGCTTTACATATGAAAAAATAATTCTGATGCTGTGTTTTGCACAGGTTCATGTTTACCCCCACAGAATGGGGCTGAAAGAATCAAAACCAATGGGCAATGAAGACCCTCTCCACATTTCAGTAAATCTGCCACGTTTAGAAATGGGCTCAAAGTGCTGGTGATTGTCATTGATCATGATTACACTGACTAAGCAATGGGAACGAGCTGTCCAGACGTACGTACACCTGCATTTTAGGTTCTGATGGAGCTGAGAGACTCCCACCAGCAACTTATTCTGTGTTTGCTCGAGCTGATCATAGAGATCCACCCTGACGACTGTAGTTAAAGTGATCGGGTAGATGGGAATTGGCAGCATCAAAGCAATAAACTAAGGACAAACTAAAAAGTTGCACGAGCTGCCTTTAAAACATTACAAAAAGCCGTGGGCAGAATCCCTGTAGAACGTGTTTGAGCTGATGTTTGCTGATGAGAACCAAGGCTGCTCAGTGAATCAGTTTTAAGACTGAAGCAGCAGCCTGGGCCACAATCAATAGACAATAGACATTAGACAATAGACAATAGTAATAGACAATCGACAATAGACAATAGGTGCAGGAGTAGGCCATTCGGCCCTTCGAGTCAGCACCGCCATTCAATGTGATCATGGCTGAGCATCCCAAATCAGTACCCCATTCCTGCCTTCTCCCCATATCCCCTGACTCCGCTATCTTTAAGAGCCCTAACAAGCTCTCTCATTAAAGTATCCAGAGAACCAGCCTCTATCGCTCCACAGACTCACAACTCTCTGTGTGATAAAGTGTTTCCTCATCTCCATTCTAAATATCTTACCCCTTTTTCTTAAATTGTGGTCCCTGGTTCTGGCCCCAACATCGGGAACATGTTTCCTGCCTCTATCGTGTCCAAACCCTTAACAATCTTATATGTTTTAATAAGATACCCTCATCCTTCTAAACTCCAGAGCATACAAGCCCAGCCGCTCCATTCTCTCAGCGGAGGCGCTGGGGGAGAACATGAAGCAGTGAGTGGCGGCGGGAGAGGGAGAGCGGGAGGGTCGGAGCCGCATCTGGGTTGTCAATGTGATCACTGGGAGTAAGAGGGGGAGGCGAGAGAGGGTAGGAGGAGGGGGGAGGGGGAGTAAGAGGGAGGAGAGGGGGGATGAAGGGAGGGGGAGGGGGAGGGGGAGAGAGATGCGAGGGAGAGGGGGAGGGGTGATGGGATTGGAGGAGAGGGAGTGGATAGGGTGGAGAGCAAAGGGGAAGGGAGAGTGAGGCTGGGATAGAGAGAGGGGAGTGGATGGAGGTAGAATGGGATGGGGATCGGGGGTAGAGGGTGGGGGGAGTGGAGGCGGAGGCAGGAAGGGGTAGTGGGAGTGAAGAGTGAGAGGAAGGGATGAGGTGGACACGTGGGTGAGGGAGTAGGGTTGAATGGGAGGGGAGGGGGAGAGAGGGGTGAAGAGAAGGAAGGTGAAAGAAGGGAGGGGTGCTGAGGAGGGGGTGGGGGAGGGTGGGAAGGGGTTGGGGAAGTGTGGAAGGTGGTGGAAAAGGGGTAGTGGGAGAGGTAGGTGGGAAAGGGAGGAGTAAGGTTGGGAGGGGGATAAAGCAGGAAGGAAGGAGGTCAGAAAGAGGTGGAAAGGGGGTAGAAGGAGCTAGGATGGCATAGAAGAAGTAGGAGGAAGGGATGGAAAAGGAGGAATAGGTTGGTGTGGGGGATAGAGGGAGAGGAAGGAGTTGCTGGCCAAAGGGTGGAGGGGGTAGACAGAGGGCCGAAGGAGGAAAGGGGGGTGGAAGGAGACAGAGGGGGTGGAGCGAGGGATAGGGACTGAGTGGGGTAGATGGAGAGGAACAGGCATGGGCTAAAGATGTTAAAGGGAGTGGGTTAGGGAGAGGAAGCGGCATTGGGAGGGGTAGAGAGGGGGGGATCCACTTCAGTGTTGTGGGTTCTGAAGTGGCTGATGAGGCCACTAACTGATCCCCGGGTAGGGTTGTTGGGTAGTTTGTCGGCTGGTGTTTGTGATCTGCACAGGCAAAGGGACCAAGGTTGTGCACACCATCCCGGTTGCTTCTCCATTTGGAGAGGCCGTTGGCCAGAGGTTCACAGGACTCAGTGGCATGGGAATGTTGGGTTGTTTAAAGACCCTTTGAGAACATCCATGAATCTTTCCTTTTTAATTGTCTACTATGTCAGAACTCACAATAGCATGTTTGAGAGTTGGAGGGATGGCAGGCTGGTTTGTGTGATAAACTGTGCTGTGATCATAACTCTCTGCAATTTCTTGCTCTCGGGCAGAGAAACAAGCTTTGATGTGTCCAGATAGAATGCTCTCTATAATAGAAATTGATAAGAGTGCTTGGAGATGTGCTGATTTTACTTAGCCTTCTGAAGAAGTAAAGGCATTAGTGCTTTCTTGGCTGTAGTGTCAATGTGGTTGGATCAGGACAAATTTACACATGGAAACTTGAAGATCTGACCATCTCCACTTCAGTACCATTGATACAGACTAGAGCAGCGGTTCCCAACCTTTTTCATCCCTTTTACCCCAGGCAACTTTAATAGTGCTTAACAATGTTATTTCACTTATTTGTGAATAACTAATGATGAACCAGAACCAAACACAGTCAGTCAATGAGAGAAAATATGTACAAATCCAGACTCAACAAATGTATCCACTGGGTGGGCAAAATGTGCCCCCTGGGTAAATTACCAAGCCCTGTATCTCCATCTTGTACTCGGCTAAATCATTGATTGCCATAAGTTAATTAGTTGTAGGAACGGAATTCAGCCCATCAAGTCCACTCCGCCTTTTAGTCGTGGCTGATCTATCTTTCCCTCTCAACTGCCTTTTCCTGCCTTCTCCCAATAACCACTGACACCCGTACTAATCAAGCACCTATGAATCTACTCCTTAAAATATACATTGACGGCCCCCACAGCCGTCTGTGGCAATGGATTTCACAGATTCTCTGGCACACTTGCAGACGGTGGTCAGATGTCGTGGGACTTTGTACAAGCCAAGGACAATGTGGCTGGTTATTGTACAAATGGAACATGCATGATGCAGAAGCATGCAGTTGTGGCCTTAAGTCTAACACCATAAGGCACAGCACGGCCTGCAGGGGGGAAGCTGGGAAGTCGCCGAGCTCGGCCCCGAGTTGAGTCGTGGAGGAGGGAGCCGCTGGTGACGATGAACACGAGGAGAGGGACCTGTGTATTGCCACCAGCGCTTTCAAGGCCGGCTGCAGGAGGCATCCCCGGGACACAGGCAGTCGGGTGAGGAGAGGGACGTCGGTTCACAGTCCGAGCCCGTCGAGGGTGACAGAGGTGGTAAGCCTGGAGCCTACCTGGATCGGGAGCCTCTCCAGTACATCGAGCACATGTGAGGACTGGACTTTAGATTTTTTGTAAACGGTGCCAAAATATGGAGCGATGCAAAAATAATTTCAGTGTGCAGTGAACACGTGACAATAAAACACCTTTGAGGAGCCATTTTGTTTTCCTGTATAGCATTTCAGGGGGGCATTGATATAATCCCCAAGGACAGTATCCACTCCCTGATAAACACATCCAATTAAAGTCACACTTCCTCCTTGGCCTCCAGAAAAAAATACTTTGTGACTTTTCTGCTGATTTCAAATCAGAGTTGAGAACAACCTAAGCTTTAAATTCTGATCCATGTCCCTTTTGTTATGGTTTCTTGGTTCTGGAGACATTTTTTAAATAAACGCCTATAATTTCCTAATTAGGGGACAAATAACAGGAGAAGGGAATTTTACTTCGGAGTCACGTGAGTGACTACGTGAAGAACCCCGTACAGCCGTTGGTGCGTCATGACGTCAGACGCATTGGTGCAGTCGGCCGGTTGGAGCAGCAGCGCTCCTCCAAGCGGTAAACTTAAAAACGAGAGGTAAGTTTTAAAAAATTTTCCAATGGTCATTTTCTGCGACGGTTGGAGGTCTCTGGTAGAAATGTTCAGAAAATTAAGAAGATTTCGGCGAGGTGCTCCGCAGGTAGGAAGGAAAGTGACCAGGAGAGAGTTGTTGATGGAGGCCCATCTGGTACACCTGGTCCGGTGCTGGCTACACAGCCAGTGGTTGCGGACCCACTGCCTGTGAGCAGTGGAGACTTGCCAGTAGGGCGGAAGGCCACTGGCAAGTCTGATAGGCCCGTGGACCCTGAGTCGGGCCTGGAGGTTATACCCTCCATAGGAGAGTCCGTTTGCACACGGCTCTCCCAGGTCGAGATTCTATTACAAAAGAATGCTCGACAGGGACCAGCTCCGTGAGGAGGAGTGTGCCCAAGCCAGGGTGTGGGAGAGCCTGTGCTAGCAGCACCTGTTACAGGGCTGCAGGACTATCCTGCCTGTGAGGAGGATGTTCCATCTGTGCAGTTTGCTGACACTGATTCTATGGTGGGGGAGAGCAGTAAAGGAGTTCAGTTGGAGGTAATTCCTAATATTGCTGATAAAAAAATAAAAAATTCCTGTGCTTAGAGAGGCAGAAGAGGCGATTGAAACAGAATTGGCTGAAGCAATTCAGTATATGCTCTCCCACCAGTTACAGGACCTAGCTATGGTTGAAGCTCCTGTTAATTGTGATCTCCTGATGGTACCGGTGGTTAATCACCAAATTTGGTCACAGTTGGGTATGCCACCCAGGAGATGAAATTTCAAAAAGTGCTTAAATTGTTGTCAGCAGGTGTTACGGCTGTTGTAAAAGTTATTGATACAGCGAATATGCTTGAAGCACACCAGGATGCACTTGGATTTTTGTGTAGTGCATTTTGAAATAAACAATATCAGGAGGCCTGCTATAAGGCCAGTGATTAACCCTAACTTGGCGAGTCTGTGCAAACCGACTAGTGTACCGCCACGAAATCTGCTGTTTGGAGGTAACCTTGCAAAAAGGGTAAAACACTGTCATGAAGATGTTAAAACCATGGCTCTCATTAAGCCGGCTGGCAAACAAGGCAAAGGTTTGTTCCTTATCGGAAAGGCACTAGTGTGGATGCAGTGTCTATTCATGGTGATGATAGAAGATATTTGAAATTTGTTTGGATGACTCAGTTGTGGCAATTCAAGGCATTGCCTAATGGATTAACTTCAGCTCCTAGACTATTTACTAAATTGGTAAAATCTGTGTTAGCATTACTCAGAGCTCAGGGGCATGTGGTAATGGCCTATTTAGATGATATTCTGATTGTTGGAAAGACTCATGCTGAAGCTCAATCATCCGTTTCAGTTGTTAAATTCACTTTTGAACAATTTGGATTTGTTGTTCACCCAGATAAATCTAAATTATCACCAGTCCAAATTATTGATTATCTGGGATTTACCATTAATTCAAATCACATGTTGGTAACTTTGCCGAGGGATAAATTGGATCCGTTAATTGAGGACTGTGTTAATCTCATTGGAGAACAACAGCCTTCAATTAGACAAGTAGCCAGGTTAATTGGGAAGTTTGTTGAAGCATTTCCAGCTGTGCAGTATGGTCCTCTACATTATCAACAATTACAACGATTAAAGGAACAGGCACTGAGAATACAAAGGGGCCATTTTGATAGGCCTATGCAGTTGTCAGCTGGGGCAATTTCTGACATACAATGGTGGATAGTACATGTTTCAAAAAGTTTTAGGAAGGTTTTGGTGGAACCACCTTCAATGATATTACAGACTGATGTAAGTGCACTGGGTTGGGGTGCAACAGATATGTCTTCTAGTTGTGGAGGCAGATGGAATGTTGATGAGACATCCCTTCTTCAATTAAGAGGGATTAATTATTTAGAGTTGTTGGGAACCTGGAATGGGCTTAATGCTTATTGTTCTACCAGGAGGAACTTGCATGTGCAGGTTCAGATTGACAACACCACAGCAGTGGCATATGTAAACCACATGGGTGGAGTCAAGTCACTGTCTTGTGATAGACTGGCTAACCAGATTTGGAGCTGGTGTCTTGACCAAAATATCTGGCTTTCAGCAATTTATTTGCCAGGAAGATTCAACACTGTAGCTGACACTAGGTCATGTCAGTTTAATGACAACATAGAATGGATGTTAAATCAGGATGTATTTAATCAAGTGATTGTTCAGTATGGATTGCCAGATATTGCCTTGTTTGCATCTAGATTAAATCATCAGTTGCCCAGATATGTTTCGTGGGAACCAGATCCTGGTGCAGTAGCGATGGATGCGTTTTCGCTGCACTGGAGAGGAATGTTTGTGTATGTATTTCCTCCATTCTGTCTCATCAGCAGATGTTTGCAAAAGATCAAGCAGGGCTCCGCTTCAGGGGTATTGGTAGTGTCAGATTGGCCTACTCAAGCATGGTTTCCCGTTGTATTACAAATGGCTAGGGAGCCTCACATGAGTATTCCCAAGAATAAAAATCTACTGGTGAATCCAGTAACTGGGGATCAACATCCTTTACATGATCGTATTGATCTGTTAATTTGCAGATTTTAAGGAGGCCATACCTGGGGAGAGGACTGTCTGATCGTACTGTGCATGTTCTCATGTCAGCCTGCAGGGATAGTACACAGAAGCAATATATTTCCTCGATAAGGAAGTGGGAGCAATTCTGTCTACAGCAGGATATTTCATATCAAACTGCAGGGATCACAGACGTATTGGAGTTTTGTCAACTCTTTATTTCGACCAAATATTAAGTTACAGTGCGATCAATTCAGCCAGAAGTGCTCTGTCTTATATACCCATGAATTCAGAATTGCATACAGTAGGGACACATCCATTAGTTTCACGATTCATGAAGGGAGTTTTCAATTCTAATCCTCCTAAACCCAGGTATGCCGGTATTTGGAATGTGAGTGAGGTTCTTATGCTTCTTCGCCAGTGGGCTCCGGTTACAAGCCTATCTATAGCCAAATTAACTATGAAGGTGGTCATGCTTATGGCGTTGGTTTCAGCCCAACGTGTACAAACATTGCAAAAGCTACGGCTACATAAAATGCATGTGTCGGCAGATGCCATTATATTTTAAGTCTATGATTTGCTTAAACATAGTAGAAGAGGCATGACAGGATGTAAGATTGTGTTTTCAGCATACCCCACAGATGATCGCTTGTGTGTAGTCTCACATTTATCATGTTACATTGAGATTACTAAAGCTCTAAGAGGAACAGAGTCTGCATTATTTATTAGTCACGAAAAACCACACAGTAAGGTGTCGGTGCAAACAATTTCAAGGTGGCTAAAGCGGGTCCTGGGAAGTGCTGGAATTGATACTGATAAATTCAAATCTCATTCCACCAGGGCGGCATCAACTTCCGCGGCAAGGACGATGGACGTGCCAATAGACCATATCCTCGCCGCCGCAGGATGGTCCAGTGAGCTGACCTTTCAAAGGTTTTATCACAAGCCGATTTCAAGGCTGGGGTGTTTGCTGATTCTGTTTTGAGTACTGTTATAGTTTCCCCCTGAGTTAGAGGGGTTTGTTATGATTTTGTTTGTAAATAAACTGCTATTCATTTAACAAATGTTATTATTGATGCATTATTGATTGTTAACGACTTTTGAGTCAATCGATGCAGTGTGAACGCCGGATTTGGGTCTGCGGCGTGAAATCACAGTGCTTTGAAGTCTTCACGTAGTCACTCACGTGACTCCGAAGTAAAATAGTAAGATTAAATGGAACTTACCAGTTTGAAGTTTGATCTTTAATTTATGAGGAGTCGAGTTGAGGGACTACGTGCCCTCCGATCCCACCCTCATAGATCTCAGCTGGTAGTTCTAGTCTTTGTTATCTTACCATTATACTTCAGTCATTGTTAGCTGTGAATTCACTCCGCTGCTTTGAAGATTGACGCACCAACGGCTGTATGGGGTTCTTCACGTAGTCCCTCAACTTGACTCCTCATAAAATAAAGATCAAACTCCAAACTGATAAGTTCTTGTTTAATCTTACTAATTTAGTGCTAAAGAAAATATATTTTCAATGAATACAAATGAGGTTCGACAACGTTTAAAAAATAGATAATATTGGACTTCACAACGTCACTGGCGAATATTTGCCACGGGTTTTATTTATAACCAGTTGCTGCATTGATGTTCAGAATACTTCTATGTTATCTTTGATTTTTCTGCTGCCTCTGAACAAGTCATTGTAATCTCCTCCAGTGTCTTCCCTCCATTATCCAACCTGATGGAATTGGTTCCACATTGATCAGGTTGTATTTTGAGTTTCTTCAGCCAGGGGATTTGTTCTAGGAAACCCCCAGGATTATCCTTGGCTCTGCATTTCTCACACGTGTTGTTCCTCGGTAACGCAACCTGCAGATTTGGGCGCTGCCTCCCACATGTCTAGTGATGATGTCCAGCTCCATCTTTCCAGCTATCCATGCACGGAGTGTGGTTCTGTTATCCAGTATTAAAAAGACTGCAATTTCTTCCAATTTAAATGTTATTTAATCAGTAGAATCTCTGCCTCACATCGCAGGGACCCGGGTTCGATCCTGACTATGAATTCATGTTGGTATGGAGTTTTTACGTTCTCCCTGTGACCATGTGGGTTTCCTCCCACACTCCAATGATGTGCAGGTTTGTAGGTTAATTGGCTGCTGTAAATTCATGTTATAGTAACAGAATTAGGCCATTTGGCCCATCAAGTCTACTTCACCATTCAATCATGGCTGATCTATCTTTCCCTCCCAACCCCATTCTCCTGCCTTCTCCCCATAACCCCAGACACCCGTACTAATCAAGACTCTATCTGCCATAAAAATATCCAACGGACTTGGCCTCTGCAACCTTCTGTGGCAATGAATTGTCCTATTGTCCCTAATCTGTAGCATAGAACCAGTGTATGAGGATCGCTGGTCGGCACAGACTCGGTGGGTTGAAGGGCCTGTTTCCACGCTGCATCTCTTAGAAAAAAATGCAACCCACTATTTTGGCCCCATACAGATTTTAAATACTTGCGTGATTGCCTGACACTTTCTGAATCACAGTTCACATCCTATTCACCTTAGCTGATCCCCAGCTTGAGCTTCCAGCTCTTCATCCTCCCCATTTCAAAAAGGATCAATCTCTGCTCATGTTTGCTCTTCTCCTTATTAACTTTAGGTAACCCAAGACCTACTGAAATTAAAGAAAAAAACTCTCATTCTTGACAGAAAATTCCCTTTCCAATTGCTGCAAAGTTTTAATAACCCTCCAAGTCACCTTCCCCACAATAACACCTGGCATTTTCCCTGCATCCAATAGCTGCCCTCACTATCGATAACCATGGATCAGTTGCAAAGGCTGAATTATTACTTTGGTTCTTAATTCCTCTATCCTGGGAAATGAGCACTGCGTATTCACCCTATTCCCCTCACTTTTTATATACCTCTATAACATCACCCCTCAGTCTCCTGCGCTCCAAGGAATAAAGTCTGAGCTTACCCAATCTCTCCCTGTAGCTCAGGCCCACGAGTCCTGGCAACACCATTGCATTATGTCAGATGTTAGAGATACAACACGGAAAGTGGCCCTTCAACCAACCAACTCCGTGCCGACCAGTACACTATCACTCTCCTCCACACATCAGAGGCAATTTTTGCTGAAACCAATTAACGTACAAATCTCCATGTCTTTGGAGTGTGGGCGAAAACTGAAAACCACGCGGTTACATGGAGAAGGTACAAACTCCGAACAGACAACATCAGGATGGAACCCGGGTCTCTGGTGCTGTGAGACAGCAACTCTACCGCTGGTCTACTGTGCCACCCATGCAATGTGTAAAACTGTGCGTGTATTCCCTCATGCAGCCCTCCTTTTGTATTCATTCAAAATGTATCAAGGATGCATCACAGCATGGTTTGGGAATGGCAGGCAACTGAACCATCCTGTCACTGACTGGAGAGCGGTTCTGAGCTACTATCTACCTCATTGGAGACCCTCGGACTATCTTTGTTCGGACTTTACTGGACATTATCTTGCACTAAATGTTATTTCCTTTATCATGTATCTGCACTGGATGGCTGGGTTGTAATCATGTCTTGTCTTTCTGCTGACTGGTTAGCACGCACGCAACCTCAGTACACGTGACAATAAACTAAGCTGGAGTATTTTACCAGGGAAACGGGTGACGCCCCAATTTCCCTCCAGGGATGTATAAAGTTTTATTGTATCGTAATCCAGTAACTTAAATCCGCTGGAGTAAACTTGATGGAAAACACACCAGACTGATGAGGTATGTTCTCTCTCTGTTGCATGTGGGGATTCACTGGGAAATATATTTAGCTAATGTTCAGCTCAACATCTGAAATGTTCAGATAGTATAGATGAACATTGTCGATCGTGAGGCTAATGGTAACAAGGACAGTCTCACTGCAGCCAAATCCCTAAATGATTGGAGACAATAGATTCAGTAATAACTTTTTTAATTGAATTAGATTAGTACATGAAAAGCAAATAATTTTGAGACAGCAGGGAAAAGTGACGGTGTTGCCCATCTTTTTTTTGCATTGACAACCGTTTTGGTCTTGGATTAGCACAGACTTGGTTCTAAACTGTGGTGAATTAAGCATGAAATTATTAAAGGAAAAACTAATTTTTGTTTTGCAGTGCATTCTCATAATGACTTCTTGCTTACGATCCTCACGAGATGTCAGATTATGGTTTCAGCTCCAGGTAAATTAGATTTTAATACTTTCTGCAAAAATACCCAATACTTATCTGTTTTAGTGCTTCTCCTAACATGCTGTGTCTTCATCCCTCTGCTTACGGACTTCTGTCTTCTAATTGAGATGTAGCGAATTAAAATTCTCATCGACCTTTTCAAATCCCTCCCCGTCTTTGCTCTTCTCTATTCTTCAACATTTATATTTGTAACTCCTCCTACTCTGGCCGCCTCATTTTGCAGTGATCTTATGTTTCTTACAAAATGATGCATGAACATTTCCTACATCTATTCTGTTTCTAAAACCTTCATCTTGTCCTCTTCCGGTTTGCTTTTTTTTAAATTTGTGCAAAAACAGGTCCCTATATTGCTAGGATGTTTTCGCCACCTTACTCACCATTCACCTCTGATCCAAGCGCACAAAGTTTTTTCCAATCAGAGGAAGATTACAAAAATAATGAAGGTTTAAAAAATGGTGAGATCAGCAGATTGGTCTACTTGTCTGTCAATCAGCATGTAGGTAATGCCCCTTCCGGCATCCGCTGTTAATCACTGGGCGGGGCGAGGAGAATAAAGCCCCGGATGCGGGGCTGAGTCCACCAGCCATGCTGATTGAGTCCATGACCCGTGCGGAGGAGAACAACCAGCGAAGCGGCCAGCGCCCACTGTGAGTCCCCATCGCACCCCCAGCCCCTTCCCCCCCGGCCCCCCTCGCTGGCTCCTGCCCCCTCGCCGTAATACCGTACTCTCCCCCATGGCTCTTCCCCCATATTTTCTCTGAGCTCTCTCCCCCCTGCACCCACACCCCTCCCCCCCACACCCCAAACACACCCCCCTCCCACACAGCCCTCCCTTCCACACACCCCTCACAACCCTACCCTGCTCACACATACCCCTCTCCCACACACCCCTTTTCCCCAAACCACCTTGCTCACACATACCCCCAACACAACACATCTCGCCCCCCCCCTACAACCCTTCCGCCAACACTACCCCCTCCCACACACCCCTCCCCTCCACACCCCCCACCCACACAACAGCCTTCTGTGACAATGAATTCTCTAGATTCACCATCCTATGACAAATTAAATTCCTTTTTAAATCAGTTTAAATATTAAAAGCAGCAGATTGTAGTCCCCCAGCATATCTCCATCTCGGTTATGTAGTTGGAGGCTTTATTTGGTTTCCAGGCATGGAGGGATGGGGAAGACAAAAGATCATTTAATTAACTTAAAGTGTTTATGGAGGTGTGCTTGTTTAAATGCGTTTTGATTAGTTAGTTTTGGTTAACTAGTTGTTTTTCCAATTATTTACATCAACTTTTTAAATAATATCAGTCTATGCTGGTCTCACATCGACAATTACAACCAAAACATGCTCTGACGATGGCTATTTAACCCAATCCATGGCTTTTAAAGATAGAAAGACTTAAATTTTCATAGCTGAATCACAGCCCTTTCAGGGTATTTTCAAGGTGGAGAGTGACAGATATTTGATGGGTAGGGCTATCAAGAGTTATGGGGAGAAGACAGGAGAATGGTGTTGAGAGGGAAGGATAATCAGCCATGATTGAATGGCGCAGTAGACTCGAAGGGCTGAATGGCTTAATCCTGCTCCTTAAACATATGAATAAAGTCTCTGAACATCAGAGGCTCCTGAGGAAAAAGACAGTGCTGGAGTAACGCAGTGGTCGGGTGGCATCCCTGGAGAGCATGGATAGGTGGCGTTTCTGGACCGTTTTTCAGACTGAGTGCAGGTGTGGGAGGAAGGAAGCCAGAAGAGTGGAGGAGCAGGACAAAGCATGGTAGGTCATAGGTAAACACAGGCGAGGCAGGTTAGTGTTGGGCAGATGGTTGGACAAAGGCCAGAGATGAACACGTACAAGGAGCAAAATAAAAGGATTAGTGAGTTGCGAATTGTGAAGCTAGGGGATTGACGAGGTTCGAGTTGTGTAGGAATGTAGGGGAGAGCTGGGTGCAGGATCGGCTCAGGGGAGGGGGGGGTTTATAGGGGAGGGGATGCATGGGACTCGGGGACAATGGGCAGGGGGTCTAGCAGAAATACTATCTGAAACTTCGAATAGTCAGGTGCAATTCATTGCCACAGGAGGCTGTGAGGTCCAAGTCAATGGATATTTTTAAGGCAGAGGTGGATTGATTCTTGTTTAGACAGGTGACAGAGGTTATGGAGGTGAGGTTATGAGGGAGAGTTAGATCAGCCATGATTGAATGGTGGAGTAGACGTGATGGGCCGAATGACCTAATTCTGCTCCTATTCCTTATGAACTCATACCTTGTAGCCTGATTCATGAGTACAGAAGATTAATATGAATGGGACACCACAGGTCAGTATGTGTGGGCAGTGACCCAGATCCAGCAACATTCAGCCAAACATTGCCCTGGTCCATCTACAATGAAGATAATGTTAGAATTGCTTATCAATAGCAAATTTGGAATAACATTGTACATGATCGTTTTTTGTCAAGTTAATGCCAGGATCAGATCCCATTTCTTTTCAGTAGATAGTGTGCGTGTGTAAACATATCATTACATTTAGCAATCCGATAATTTTCAAATAATTCATGAAGCTTTTTGCTGAAGTGCTTGCATCTTCCTCCAGCATCGTTTCCAAGCACAGAACCCTTTGTCAGGGGTGCAGAAGTTTGTGATGGAGGATCCCCAAGAGGAGGATGATGTGAAGTTTTGCACTCACACCATAGTGCTTCCCACAAGAGGGCATTAGAAGGCCGGATGAATGTAACAGCATTTGAATGTGGGTTGGATAATGTTTCTGAAGATGAGGTGGCGGCAGTGGTGCATGCATTGGAGGTACTGCATTATGTTCAGTTTTATTTCATTACAAACATATTTTGGTTCTTGTTCACTTAAACCAAGTTGCATCCTGCTATACTGCAGCATCAGCTGTCTCCCATGTACTAGCAGTAAAGCTGTGCGGCAAAGTGGCGCAGCAGCAGAGTTGCTGCCTTACAGCGCCAGAGACCCAGGTTCGATCCTGACCACAGGTGCTGTCCGTACAGTGTTTGTACCTTCTCCCCGTGACCACGTGGGTTTTCTCCAGCTGCCCCAGTTTCCACCCACACTCCAAAGACGTACATGTGTGTAGGTTAACTTGGCTGCAGTAAATTGTCTCTAGTGTGTAGGATAGAGTACGTGTATGGGGTGATTGCTCGTCAACGCGGACTCGGTGGGCAAAATGGCCTGTTTATGTGTTGTATCTCTAAACTAAACTAAATAAATCTACATTTTCTTCACCTGGGTGCTGGGAAGACCAATGTTATGACTTTAGTTCGCCGCCGCAGTTTCTTTTAAATTGCCACCAATTCCGTCCTTCTCTCTGGTAACCGTTTGACAGTTAACCTGACTGTTGGGGATGTTGTTACCCTGATTAAACTGAATTTGTAGGCAGGAACTGAAGGTGCTGGTTAAACTGAACTTGGGCTTTGAACCATATATATCCATGTCATCATTGCCGACATTTGTCTCTAATATTGCCTCACTCCATCTCAACTCATGTCATCTGTTATCTCTTTGTAACACTTAGACCTGGTATTCCAAATTGTTTCGGATAAATGGAAACGCAAGGAACTGCAGATGCTGGTTTACAAAAATAGACACAAGGTGCTGGAGTAAATCAGCGGGTGAGGCAGCTTGTCTGGAGAACAGGGGAAAGTGACGTTTCGGGTCTGAAGAACGGTCCCGACCTGAAACGTCACCTATTCATTTTCACCAGAGATGCTGCCTGTCCCACGGAGTTACTCCAGCAATGTTATGGAATAAACTCTGTCTTCTACCCTCTAAGTTAATCTATTATCATCAGCCTAACTTGTACATGATCCCGATAACTCATCAGCTCATTGTTAAACACTTTGATTTGAGATTAGAGGAATGAGGGGTGACCTCATTGAAACATACAGAATAGTGAAAGGCTTGGATCGAGTGGATGTGGAGAGGATGTTTCCATGAGTGGGAGAGTCTAGGACAAGGTCATAGCCTCAGAATTAAAGGATGTTCTTTTAGTGTGGAAATGAGGGGAACTTTCTTCAGTCAGAGGGTGGTGAATCTGTGGAAGTCTTTGCCAGGGAAGGCCATGGAGGCTAAATCAGTGGATATTTTTCAGGCAGAGATAGATTGATTCTTGATTAGTACGGGTGTCAGAGGTTATGTGGAGAAGGCAGGAGAATGGGGTTTGGGGGGAGAGATAGATCAGCCATAATGTGCCGAATGGCCCTATTCTACTATCACTTATGGCCGTATGATTTTAAAGATCCTACCCTTGTTCTGATCTCCCTTTTCCAATAATTCTAATGAGACTCGTGGACTCCTTCAGTTACAGCTTATAGTCATACAGTCACGGAGTGATACAGTGTGGAGACAGGCCCAACTTGGCCACACTGGCCAACATGTCCCACCTACACTAGTCCCACGCGCCTGTGTTTGGTCCATATCCCTCCAAACCTGTCCTATCCATGTACCTGTCTAACTTCTTCTTAAACCTCAAATACCTCCTCCAGCAGCTTGTTCCATACACCCACAACCCTTTGTTTGAAAATGTTACCCCTCAGATTTATATTAAATCTTTTCCCCTTCACCGTAAACCTATGTCCTCTGGTCCTCAATTCCCCTACTCTGGGCAAGAGACTCTGTGCATCTACCCGATCTATTCCTCTGATGATTTTATACACCTCTATAAGATCATCCCTCATCCTCCTGCTTCACGGAATAGAGTCCCAACCTACACCACCTCTCACTGTAGCTCAGACCCTCGAGTCCTGGCAACATACTTGTAAAACTTCTCTGTACCCTTTCCTATAACATGGTGCCCAGAACTGAACACAATACTCTAAATATTTGGTCTTTGGTCATCTACAATTCGAATCACTAAAATGGTAACTGTTACTTATATTAAGTTTTCTTTTCTCAGTGCTGTTAAGGCAAGCTTGCAGTGATGATACTGCAAGATGTAATGAATAGCACTGGCCTCAGCACAAGAGACCCGCGTTTGATCCTGACCTCAGGTGCTATCTGTGTGCAGTTTGCATGTTCATCCTGTGGTTTTCCACCGGGTGTGTTCCGGTTTCCTCCCACATCCCTAAGACGTGCGGGTTTGTAGGTTATTTGGCCCTCTGTAAAGAGCCTCCGGAGTGTAGGGAGTGGATGATAAAGTCGGATAACATGGAACTAGTGTGAATGGGTGATCGATGGTTGGTGTGAAGATAGTGGGCTGAAGGGCTTGTTTCCATGTTGTATCTCTAAAACTAATGTCCACCAATTTACTTTTGTTAATTATTTCCAGCATTTTATTGCCGCGATTTTTTTGGTGAAAGTGACTTTTATTTGGAACTTCTGGGGCTTTTGAAACTATTATGAGGGGAACACAATATGCATGGTGTGTAGGAAAGCTGTTCCAGGTGTCAACTTCTGTACATTGGTGAGACCAAGCGCAGGCTTGACGATTGTTTTGCTGAACAGCTCCGCTCAGTCCACCTTAACATACCTGATCTCTCAGTTGCACAACACTTTATCGGCCCCCTCCGGCCTGGGCCCTCCTCCATTGTCAGATTGAGGCCGTGCACAAATTGGAGGAACAGCACCTCATATTTTGCTTGGGTAGCTTACACCCAAGCGGTATGAACATTGACTTCTCTAATTCAAAAGCCCTAGCCGCCTTGCTTTCCCTCTCTCTCCATCCCCTTCCCCTTCCCAGTTATTCCACCAGACTTACTGTCTCCGTCGACATACTATCTCTGTCTCACTCAATCCTCTAACATCAGTCTGAAGAAGGCTCTTGACCCAAAGTGTCGCACATTCCTTCTCTTCAGAGATGCTTCCTGTCCTGCTCAGTTAATCCAGCATTTTGTGTCCACAATATGCAGGGTAACAATTCACAGTTACTTAAGGGCCTGTCCCACCAGCATGCGACTCCATGCGGTGAGTGCGACCTAACGTGGTCGCTTGAGCCGTCCGGCCTCGCGGGGCCGGTCCCATTTCGATTGCCGGAGCCGTATAGAGTTGTGCGGGGCTGGTCCCTACATCGCGCAGGGCTCCAAAAAACTGACCATGTTCAAAAATTCCGCATGGCAACGGCCTGTCGGCCCGCAGCCGCCTCGACGCATTACGCACCGCCTCGACGTCATGCCTCCGTGACCCTCTCTGTGTGTGCCTCCGTGGCCCTCTCTCTCTGTGCCTCCGTGGCCCTCTCTCTGTGCCTCCGTGACCCTCTCTCTCTGTGCCTCCGTGACCCTCTCTCTGTGCCTCCGTGACCCTCCTCTCTGTGCCTCCGTGATGACCCTCTCTCTGTGCCTCCGTGACCCTCTCTCTGTGCCTCCGTGACCCTCTCTCTGTGCCTCCGTGACCCTCTCTCTGTGCCTCCGTGACCCTCTCTCTGTGCCTGACCCCGTGACCTCTCTCTCTGTGCCTCCGTGACCCTCTCTCTGTGCCTCCGTGACCCCTCTCTGTGCCTCCGTGACCCCTCTCTCTGAACCCTCATCTCTGTGCCTCCGTGACCCTCCTCTTCTCTCGTGACCCTCTCTCAGTGCTCCGTGACCCTCTCTCTGTCCTCCGTGACCCTCTCTGTGTACCTCCGTGTCCCTCTCAGTTGTTGTGCCTCTACTCTCTCTCTTGCGAACGTACCGCGACTTCGCTCCAACTTCGCTCCAACTTTGCGCCACGTCACGCCACTCACCGACCACTGCGTGCGGCCACCCTCTCTCGGCCCCAGCTGCCCGGGTTTTGGTCGCGCTCGCCGCAAGCAGGCGCATGCTAGGTGGGACCGGCCCTGTACGGGATCACCAGACCTCCGCGCGGCCCCGCTTCCAGAACAAAAGGATGCTTACTTGCGTTAAGGGCCTGTCCCACCAGCATGCGACTCCATGGGGTGAGTGCGGACTAAACTGGAAGCGGGGCCGCGCGGAGGTCGATGATGATCCCCGTACAGGGCCGGTCCCACCAGGTGCCTCAGGCGGCGTGCGCGATGAAACCGGCAGCGGGGGCCGCGGTGGGAGGTCGCGATGTGAGTGGCGCGACGCGGCGCGAAGTTGGAACGAAGTCCGCGGTAAGTTCGCAAGGACAGAGAGGCACACACAGAGAGGGCCATGGAGGCACACACAGAGAGGGCCATGGAGGCACACACAGAGAGGGCCATGGAGGCACACACAGAGAGGGCCATGGAGGCACACACAAAGAGGGTCATGGAGGCACACAGAGAGAGGGCCATGGAGGCACACACAGAGAGGGCCATGGAGGCACACACAAAGAGGGTCATGGAAGCACACAGAGAGAGGGCCATGGAGGCACACACAGAGAGGGTCATGGAGGCACACAGAGAGGGCCATGGAGGGTCAGAGAGGGCCATGGAGGCAACACAGAGAGGGCCATCATGCAGAGGGTCACGGAGGCACACACAGAGAGGGCCATGGAGGCACACACAGAGAGGGTCACGGAGGCACATATAGAGAGGGCCATGGAGGCACACACAGAGAGGGACCATGGAGGCATAGAGAGGCCATGGAGGAGAGAGGGCCATGGAGGCACACACAGAGAGGCCATGGGGCACACACAGAGAGGGTCACGGAGGCACACACAGAGAGGGCCATGGAGGCACACACAGAGAGGGCCATGGAGGCACACACAGAGAGGGCCATGGAGGCACACACAGAGAGGGCCATGGAGGCACACACAGAGAGGGTCACGGAGGCACACACAGAGAGGGCCATGGAGGCACACAGAGAGAGGGCACAACAGAGAGGGTCACGGAGGCACACACAGAGAGGGTCACGGAGGCACGACGTCGAGGCGGTGCGTACGGCTTCGAGGCGGCTGTGGGCCGACAGACCGTTTGCCGCGCGGAATTTTCGAACATGGTCAGTTTTTCGGTGCCCCGCGCGATGTCGGGACCAGCTCTGCACAACTCCTTACGGCTCCGGCGATCTAAGTGGGACCGGACCCGCGAGGCCCGACGGCACAAGCGACCACGATTAGGTCGTGCTCACTGCATGGAGCCGCATGCTGGTGGGACAGCAGGCCCTTTACAGAGCAGTGTAATCCCATTGACAACACAATGGAGTGGGAGAATTCCAAGAGTGCTGTGATCCATAGTGAAATGCTTGTTATCATTTTGGTACAGCGTATTTTATGCATACCATTTGATATAACGAAAGGTAACATCGCATATTGAAGACTTGCAACCAAAGAGCCAAGGCATTTCAGTGGAGAATTTGTAGTGAGCTTTCATACATCAAGGATTAGTATAATATTTTAAAATGTTTTGTACAATTTATTTTTGAATGCTTCATAATATCAGGGCGATCAAAATCTTTCCATGTCCTTGACAACAGGAAACGCTGGAGCGCTGTCTTGCTAGTTATCAGATATTAGGGCTGCACAGCGGTCGAGCTGCTGTCTTATAGCGTCAAAGACCTGGGTTCAATCCTGACTACAGGTGCCGTGTGTAGAAGTTTGTATGTTCTCCCCGTGACCGTGTGGGTTTTCTCCGGGTGCTCTGGTTTCCTCCCACATTCCAAAGACATACAGGTTTGTAGGTTAATTGGCTTTGGTAAAAATTGTAAATTGTCCCTAGTGTGTGGGATAGTGCAAGTGTAAGGAGTTAAACGCCGGTCGGCGCTAACTCAGTGGGCTGAAGGACCGTTTCCACACTGTACCTCAAGTCTAATCAGAGTTTTTATTTTATCTGATTTGTGGGGTTGTTAAGACCTGCCCATGATGCACGCTGCCACGCTGGGTCCTGTCTTTTCAGATACGTAGCTTGTTTCCCTGCAAGTTGGGGACAGAGATTCATACCTCAGAGAGAACACTAGCAGCCTACAAGTTTCAGTTCTGTATCTTAGTTGCCGATGTAAAATTGATTGTAATCATGTATAGTCTTTTCACTAACTTGATAGCAGGCAACAAAAACGTTTTTCACCGTACCTCGGTACAAATGGATAATAAACTAAATTAAACTAAATACGGCTTTGGGAAGATTACAGGACTAGCCCAACTTACACATCAAAATACTAAGTAAATAATGTGAAGAAAACTCAATAACATATTCATTTAATAAAGGTACAACATGGAAACTAGCCCTTCGCCTACCGAGTCCACACCGACCATTGATCACCCGTTCACCTTTGTTATCCTACTTTTGCATTCACTCTGCCAGCTGCCCTCAAAGGGATTTGAGAAAACAAAATCACTGGACCATTTCCTGAAATTATTTGACATATTAAAGGACTAGAATGGTTAAAAGTGAATGTGAAAAATCCTCCACATTAACTTTGTTTCCCTTTGCAGAGTCATTACAGAGTCATGTAATAATTGTTTTTCCCTCAGTTCATCTGCAATATAAATTGTTGCTGACTCCTCCAGCCAGCTGTGTTGCAGTATAAGGCATTGGATTGGAACGTATATCTTTCATTCAGTCACTTTGTGTTTTGCCCCCGGCTTCAGAACCAATTAGACTTTGCGGTGACGTTTTAAATTCAGGGGCTGAAATCGACGTCTGGATTACTTGAGTTCCTCGTTCAGGAAGCCAGTGATTCACCGGATGAGTTGAAAGGCCACTGACAAACATTTTTGTGTTTCTGGCGCAGTCCTCAGTTACGCCCCGACCTCCGCTCAGCTTCCTCCCCTACTCCCTTCCTTCCACTTCTCAGAAGCAAAGGAAGTTAAACTGGCATGGTATGGGGTGGTACTTTATTTATCCCATGTACCGAGTACAGTGAAATTCATTTTTGTATGCAGTTCAGTACGTACCACTATACATAAACACTTAGATACATGTTAGATAAGCATCTCAGATGGAGTACGAGTGTATAGCAGCAGTACACTGAGACAGTACACAGAGTCGCCAGTTTGGCCCCATTTTCAACTCCCAGTTGTTGTAAGTGCAGGGATCTTGACCTGACCATGAAGCTCTGTTGTCCTGGCGGCGTTGCAGGGTCGGCCTGGCCAAGCGTAGCCGTTGCTGCTGTAGGCCTTGTGCGGTCCATGTGCTCATTATATGTGCTTTCTGAAGCTGCAGGTGAATTCTACACGTTGCCACATATTGTGCTGCTGTAACGCTTCAGTGCACTTTCTTTCCCTTCTCAGAACCAAGGGAATTTAAACTACAGATCATTATATGTGCTTTCTGAAGCTCCAGGTGAATGATACACTTTGAACATATTGTGTTGCTTCACTGTACTTACCTCTCCAGCTCTGGTCTCATGGAATGACAGAGCTGTCTTTTGAGGAAAGATTTAGTGAATTGGATTTATTTTCGCTCCAGTTTAAATGAGTGAGAGGTTTAGTTTAGTTTAAAGATACAGTGTGGATGCAGACCCTTCAGCCCATAAAATACAATACAACACAGTTTTATTCGTCACATTGCACATAAAGTGCAAGTGAAATAAATTTGCCAGCAGCATACAATGATAAATAACACCCAAAACACACTAAAAAGTTAACATAAACATCCACCACAGCATTCATCATTGTGGTGGAAGGCACAAAATTTGGCCAGTCCTCCTCCATTTCCCCCCCCCCCCCCGTGGTCAGGACCTCAACAACTCCGCAGTCATCGCTGCGGGTGTCCAGGTAAAAGTCCAGGTAAGTCCAGAATCGTCTCTTCCCCACTGGAGACCGCGGCTTCAGGATGGTGTAGGCCGCAGACCGGCGGTCGAAGTTTTAAAGTCCCCTCCGCGCCGCAGCCAGAAGCACCGCAGGTCGGAGCTCCTCTCGAGGGGTGATGGTAATTCCACGCCAGACCCGCAGTAGAAATAGGCAGCAGGTCGGCAGTTGGAGCTCTTCTCCCGAGTCCCAACGAGGGATCCCGGGCTGTGGACGCCGCGCCAGCTGGAGCTTTGCAACCGCAGCTTCAGGCTGGCGGCTGCCGTGGGCCAGCGAAATGGAGCACTCCCCTCCGGCAAGCCCCAGCGAGGGCTCGACCGCTCCGCGCTGAGAGTCCGCACTGCGCCCGCCGCTGAAGCCCCGGGCGCTTCTCCGGGTAAGGCTGCGCCGATCCTTGCTGTTAGGCCATGGGGGAGGCGACCTGGAAAAAGTAGCCGCTCAATGGAACTGCAATGGCAGTGGAAGTGAAATGAAAATGCAATGAGCTGTTTGGCTTGGCCTGTCCTGTCCTTGAAACTGCAATGGCAGTGGAAGTGTAATGAAAATGCAATGAGCTATTCGGCCTGACCTGTGCTTGAAACCGCAATGGCAATGGAAGTGAAATGAAAATGCAATGAGCTCTTCAGCCTGCCCTGTGCTTGAAACCGGTTTCCCCCTTACCCCCCCACACCACCCCCCACACAAGACACACAAAGAAACACTAAAACATACTTTCAAACACACAAAACAAAAGTTGAAAAGACTAACACGCTGCTGACAGGGCTGCTGGCTTGCAGCGCTCTCACCGACCATGGAGTCCGCACAGACCAATAATCACCCGTCCACCAATCCTCAGTTATCCCAGTTGCGTGGTAGTATTGGCCACTTTGGGTGCCTGACGAAATGGAGGATTTCTGCTTTTGTAAAGCCTGCTTGACATCTTATGCAAAAGCTGCAAAGACCATGAGGATCATGGCTCCAGAGTGTCTGTGGCCTGGGACGAGGTTGAATAAAGTTTGATGTCCACATGGCCTTTAATTGTTAACTAGACTAAGTGGGACCTGTTGGGTCCCATGTTCACAGAAGAGGGCTGGTCCCCGAATGCAATATTCCACCTCTCCATCAATTCCAATATTGGTGGCCAGTGGGGGGGGAGGGGGCTTTCTGGAACGCTAGTATGGGTGTTGTGGGCCGAAGGGACTGGTTTCAAAAGGGCTAGTATGGACATTGTGGGTCAAATGCATTCTTGGGCTGGCAGCTCAGTCACTCAGGCCTGGTGGGCTGGCAGCTCAGTCATTCAGGCTTGGTGGGCTGGCAGCTCAGTCACTCAAGCCTGGTGGGCTGGCAGCTCAGTTACTCAGGCCTGGTGGGCTGACAGCTCAGAAACTGCCATAAATTCAGCCCAAAACAGATGTTTTGTGAGAGAGAAGTGGGAAAGGGTGGAGAATCATCACAGGAATGAAGAAGGAAAATCTATCCTGGCCTGTATCTCACAGGGATCCAATGAAGTGAGGGAGAAAAACACTGGGGTGAGGTTTAATACTTGCAGGGGGAATACTTACTGATGTGCCAAAGGGACTCCTCCTGGGCTAGAGCAGGCCCGATGGGCTGAAGGGGCTCTTTAAAAAAAAATCTGAGTGAAATCTCAGTGAAAGGCACTTTTTCTGGACTTTTCCTGTCCTGGCCAGGGCCTTTTGGGCCAAAATGCACCTCCTGGGCTAATACGGGCATTTTGGGCAAAGGGGACCGGTTTCTCAGCTAATAGGGGACTAGTGGGCCAAAATTAGTGGTTTCAGGCAGGCCAAATAGCTCATTGCATTTTCATTTCATTTCCATTTTCCATTGCGGTTTCAAACACAGGGCAGGCTGAAGAGCTCACTGCATTTTCATTTTACTTTCAATGCCATTGCGGTTTCAAGCACAGGGCAGGCTGAAGAGCTCATTGCATTTGCATTTCACTTCCATTGCCATTGCGGTTTCAAGCACAGGTCAGGCCGGATAGCTCATTGCATTTTCATTACACTTCCACTGCCATTGCAGTTTCAAGCACAGCGCAGGCCAAACAACTCATTTCATTTTCATTAAGGGCTAACAAATCATTTATTGCAAGTACATTGCAGACTCACAGTTCAGTTGATTCACAGCTTGGAATAGGAGTCGTGGCCTTTGCTTCACAATCTTGCAGAGTGACTGAATCATGTCCAGGCATCCGGGGTTTTATAGGCCCTCCCCCGGAAGGGGCATTACCTTTATCGCGGTGATTGACAGGCGAGATGATCACAAGGTTTTTTAAACATTCATAACTCTTTTATTTTCATCAGTGGGAAAAATCCGCGGGGCCTCATCAGCGGAGGAGGACTGTGAGTAAGATGGGCAAAAATCATAGCAGTATATGATAGTGTTATTTCTAAAAGCAATATACAGCGCAGACAGGAAGTGGTCAAGATGAGACTTTTAATTATATAGATTATGGTCTTGCTATCTTTCAAGATAATGGCAAATTGCACTTATTGCCTCTCATTTAATCCACTATTGGTTCCATATCTGTCTTTAAACTTCACATGCCAACATTTCCAGTTTATCTTAACATTACTAGAATGCCGTTCCTTCTTTCAACTGAGAGAGGACCTATTTTCAAGGTACACCTAGACTTGCTGGACCCGTCTGAAGAAGGGTCTCGACCCGAAACGTCGCCTATCTCCTTCGCTCCTTAGATGCTGCTGCACCCGCTGAGTTTCTCCAGCTTTTTGTGTAACCCTCGATTCTACAGCATCTGCAGTTCCTTCTTTAGACTTGCTGGACGTTCATTTAGAAGCTGGGCTTTTCCAGAACAAACCAATGCAACATTTCAGGTCTCAACCCAAAACGTCACCTCCATGTTCTCCAGAAGTGCTAACTGACCTGCTGAGTTACTTCAGCACTTTGTGTCTTTTTTTTTGTAAACCAGCATTTGTAGTTCCTTGCTTCTAAATCAATCTATACTCCAATGTACATTTTAAAGGCGGAGATTGTCAGATTCTTGATTAGTACGGGTGTTATGGGGAGAAGGGGGGAGAATGGGATTGAGAGGGAGAGATAGATCAGCCATGATTGAACAGTGGAGTAGACTTGATGGGCCGAATGGCCCAATTCTGCTCCTATAATTTATGAACAAGCCCGAAGAAATCTCGAAACTAAATGCTGCCTATTCGACTTCAGAGATGTTGCCTGACCTGCTGAATTACTTCAGCGCGCTTTTATTTAAACATGGGCTTGTACTTCCTTCAGTCTTGAAAGCACAATATTATTAGTAGTCATCTGCCTCTACAAGAGGGCTGAAAACCGTTGCTGCCTGCCAACGGGGGGGGGGGGCAAAACAGTTCCTCTCTGGGTGCTAAATGTCTATGTAAACAAACTGCAATAAATGCAAACTGTAAATAAGTCAATGTTCTCCAGAGATGCTGCCTGGCCTGTTGAGTTACTCCAGCACTCTGTTGTTTTGTTGCAAAATCATAGGTTAGGTTGATGTGGAATCTGCACTTCCCAAGTGAGTCAGGATTATCAGGATCTTTATTCAAGCACGTTCAATAGTACATGTGGGGGTCAGCTCTCACAGTTCGGTGCCAAATGAAATGTATAAATCATCCAGTTGGCAGTAAATTCTCCTCCGCAGGTTTCTGCTAACATTGGTGTGTGTGTGTGTGTGTCCGTGTCTGCATATGTGTGCATGTCTGTGTGTGTGTGTGTCTGTCTCACTGTGTGTGCGTGGGTCTGTATATGTGGGTGTGCGTCTCTGTGTGCGTGTCAGTGTGTGTGTGTGCGTGTGTCTGTGTGTGTTTGTGTCCGTGTGTGTTTGTGTCTGCATGTGTGTGCCTGTCTGTGTGTCTGTCTGTGTGTGTGTGTCTGTCTGTCACAGTGTGTGCGTGGGTCTGTATGTGTGTGTGTGCGTCTCAGTGTGCGTCTCTGTGTGCGTGTCAGTGTGTGTGCGTGTGTGTGTGTCAGTGTGTGTGTGTGTCTGTGTGGGTGCGTCTGTGTCTGTGTCTCTGTGTTTGTATGTGTGTCTCTGTGTGTGTTTCTGGTTTTCCCTTGACTGCAGTAGTTTCTGCGTAGGAATTTAACATTCCAAGACTAGTCATAGATTCGAACGAGACCACTGGAGGACAGAGAATCTAAGGGGGTCAATGAACTGAAAGAAATTTTCATCAGCTGAGAAATAGTATTGGGTAGGCTAATGGGACTGAAGGATGATAAATCCCCGGGGCCTCATGGACTGTATCCCAGGGTTCTCAGGGAGGTGGCTCTAGAAATAATGGACGCATTTGGTGATCATTTTCCAATGTTCAATAGATTTAGGATCAGTTCCTGTGGATTGGAGGATAGCTAATGTTATCCCACATTTCAAGAAAGGAGCGAGAGAGAAAACGGGGAATTACAGGCCAGTTAGCCTGACTTCGGGAAAGATGGGAAGGTGGGAAAGATGCTGGAGTCAATTATTAAAGAGGTAATAATGGGGCATTTGGATAGCAGTAAAAGGATTAGTCCAAGTCAGCATGGAATTATGAAAGGAAAATCATGCTTGACTAATCTTCTGGAATTTTTTAGGCTGTGACATGTAAAATGGATGAAAGGGAGCCAGTGGATGTAGTGTATCTAGACTTGCAGACAGCCTTTGATAAGGTCCCGCACGGGAGACTGGTGACTAAAAGTAGAGCACATGGGTATTGGGGGGGGTGGTGACGTGGATAGAAAATTGGTTGGCAGACAGGAAGCAAAGAGTAGGAATGAACGGACCCCTTTTCAGAATGGCAGGCAGTGGCGAGTGGAGTGCCGCAAGGCTCAGTGTTGGGGCCACAACTGTTTACCATATATTTTAATGATTTGGAAGAGGGAATTAGGAGCAACACTAGTAAGTTTGCGGATGACACAAAGCTGGGTGGCAGTGTGAACTGTGAAGAGAATGTTGGTAGGTTGCAGGGTGGCCTGGACAGGTTGAGTGAGTGGGCAGTTGTGTGGCAGATGCAGGATAATATAGATAAATGTAAGGCTATCCACTTTGGTGGCAAGAACAAGGGGGCAGATTATTATCTCAATGGGGTTAGGTTAGGTAAGGGGGAGGTACAGCGAGACCTGGGTGCCCTTGTACACCGGTCACTGAAAGTTGGTGTGCAGGTACAGCAGGCAGTGAAGAAAGCTAATGGAATGTTGGCCTTCAGAACAAGAGGATTTCAGTATAGGAGTAGAGAGGTTCTTCTGCAGTTGTATAGGGCTATGGTAAGACCACATCTGGAGTATTGCGTACAGTTTTGGTCTCCAAATTTTTGGAAGGACATCCTTGTGATTGAGGCAGTGCAGCGTAGGTTCACGAGATTGATCCCTGGGATGGCGAGACTGTCATATGAGGAAAGATTGAAAATACTAGGCTTGTATTCACTGGAGTTTAGAAGGATGAGGGGGATCTTGTAGAAACGAATAAAATTATAAAAGGACTGGACAAGCTAGATGCAGGAAAATGTTCCAAATGTTGGGCGAGTCCAGAACCAGGGGCCACAGTCTTAGAATAAAGGGCAAGCCATTTAAGACTGAGGTGAGAAAAAACTTTTTCACCCAGAGAGTTGTGAATTTGTGGAATTCCCTGCCACAGAGGGCAGTGGAGGCCAAATCAATGGATGGATTTAAGAGATAGTAAGATAGAGCTCTAGGGACTAGTGGAATCAAGGGATATGAGGAGAAGGCAGGCACAGATATTTGGCTTAAAACCAGAGATGGGATGCGGCTGGAAATGTTCCAGCGAGCAGGTGGAGCAATTTAGGGCAAAAATCATTCTTGATACCTGATGTCGCTCAATGTACTGCGGGTTTCTTATTTTAGTTCCTGATCTAACGAGGAGCAATAAAGTGCACTCTGGTCCTAGTCTCTTCGAATAGTGGAAACATCCTCCCCACATCCACTCTATCCAGGCCTTTCACTATTCAGTAATTTTCTATGAGAATCCCCCCTCATTCCTCTAGGTAAGCAAGGTCCTTTACGGGCTGAGGTCCTTTACGGTTTGTAGAAAGGGGACACTAAATCCTATTTTCCCGTCTAGTGTCTTAAACTGATCATGGTCTGTTGCCTCTGCAAATGGTATGTGCTTAATAGTATCATGAGGGAATGTGGTTCACAGACATTGACAGTTGTGCAGGAAGGAACTGCAGATGCTGGTTTACACCGAAGATAGACACAAAATGCTGGAGTAACTCTGCGGGGAATGCAGCATTTCCCGAGAGAAGAAATGGGTGATGTTTTGGGTTGAGACCTTTCTTCAGACTGGGAGGAAGTGTAGAGATATGGTGTGAAAATGAGATCAAAGCAGATCGTGATAAGGAAATGTTAAATGGTTCATTTGGTAGCTGAGGGGAAGGTGACAACAAGGCATACAATCAGTAATATTTAATCAGGAGGATAGTGAAACTAGTCAGAGAACTAGGGTGGGGGAGGGACGGAGAGAGTGGGAAAGCAAGGGTCACTTGAAGTTAGAGAACTCAATAGTCATACCGCTGGGGTGTAAGCTGCCCAAGCAAAATATGAGATGCTGTTCCTCCAATTTGCGCTAGGCCTCACTCTGACAGTGGAGGGGGCCCAGGACAGAAAGGTCAGTGGGAATGGGAGGGGTAGTTAAAGCGTTAAGCAACCACGAGATCGTGTAGGCCTAGGCGGACCGAGCAGTGGTGTTCAGCGAGGGAGTTTGTAGAATAATGGGTCAAATAAGGTGGAGGAACTGAGTGAAATCCAGGTTAGCCGGGAAGTTAAAGGCCGATAAATCACCGGGCCAGATAGTCTGCATCCCAGAGTACTCATGGAAGTAGCCACAGAAATAGTGGATGCATTAGTGGTAATTTTTCAAAACTCCTTAGATTCTGGAGTTGTTCCTGAGGATTAGAGGGTAGATAATGTAACCCCACTTTTTAAAAAAGGAGGGAGAGAGAAAACGGGGAATTACAGAGCAGTTATTCTAACATCGGTAGTGGGGAAACTGCTAGAGTCAATTATTAAAGATGGGATAGCAGCGCATTTGGAAAGTGGTGAAATCATTGCACAAAGTCAGCATGGATTTCCGAAAGGTAAATCATGTCTGACGAATCTTATAGAATTTTTCGAGGATGTAACTAGTAGAGTGGATAAGGGAGAACCAGTGGATGTGTTATATCTAGACTTTCAGAAGGCTTTCGACAAGGTCCCACATAAGAGATTAGAATACAAACTTAAAGCACACGGTATTGGGGGTTCAGTATTGATGTGGATAGAGAACTGGCTGGCAGACAGGAAGCAAAGGGCAGGAGTAAACGAGTCCTTTTCAGAATGGCAGGCAGTGAGTAGTGGGATACCGCAAGGCTCAGTGCTGGGACCCCAGCTATTTACAATATATATTAATGATTTGGACGAGGGAATTGAATGCAACATCTCCAAGTTTGCGGATGACACTATGCTAGGGGGTAGTGTTAGGTGTGAGGAGGATGCTAGGAGGCTGCAAGGTGACTTGGATAGGCTGGGTGAGTGGGCAAATGCATGGCAGATGCAGCATAATGTGGATAAATGTGAGGTTATCCACTTTGGTGGCAAAAACAGAGGGTAGACTATTATCTGAATGGTGGCAAATTAGGAAAAGGGGAGATGCAACGAGACCTGGGTGTCATGGTACACCAATCATTGAAAGTAGGCATGCAGGTGCAGCAGGCAGTGAAGAAAGCAAATGGTATGTTAGCATTCATAGCGAAAGGATTTGAGTATAGGAGCAGGGAGGTTCTACTGCAGTTGTACAGGGTTTTGGTGAGACCACACCTGGAATATTGCGTACAGTTTTGGTCTCCAAATCTGAGGAAAGACATTCTTGCCATAGAAGGGGTACAGAGAAGGTTCACCAGACTGATTCCTGGGATGTCAGGACTTTCATATGAGGAACGACTGGATAGACTTGGCTTGTACTCGCTAGAATTTAGAAGACTGAGGGGGGATCTTATAGAAACTTACAAAATGCTTAAGGGGTTGGATAGGCTAGATGCAGGAAGATTGTTCCCGATGTTGGGGAGGTCCAGAACAAGGGGTCACAGTCTAAGGATAAGGGGGAATTCCTTTAGGAGCGAGATGAGGAAAACATTTTTCACACAGAGAGTGGTGAGTCTCTGGAATTCTCTGCCACAGAAGGTGGTTGAGACCAGTTCACTGGCTATATTTAAGAGAGAGTTAGATGTGGCCCTTGTGACTAAAGGGATCAGGGGGTATGGAGAGAAGGCAGGTACAGGGTACTGAGTTGGATGATCAGCCATGATCATATTGAATGGTGGAGCAGGCTCGAAGGGCCGAATGGCCTACTCCTGCACCTATTTTCTATGTTTCTATGTTTCTATGTTAGCCCTCTGCAAACTTTAAAACCCAATGAGTTGTTCCTTCTCCATTTGACACATCAAGTCCTCTCCGTCATTCAATCATATCTGGATTGGCATGGCTTAGAACATCAGAACAACCCTCTGCCACTGCCACTGATTTCTCAGGGACTCCACTAATCCCTCTGTGTGTTTTATATCTGTCGGTTATGGTGTTCAGATTTGTCAAATATTTAAGTGCATTTCAACAGTGGAGTCTTTAGGTTTATAGAGTTAAGTGTGAAACTGTTAAAGCAGAAGTATTTTCATGCCAGGAACAAACTACACACGCTTTGACTGTAGACAACTCTCATTTGGTAAATGTCAAAAATATTCCGCAGCATTTTAAGCACTTTTCCCCAACAAGGTCGGGTGGCGCAGCGGTAGAGTTGCTGCCTCACAGCGCCGGAGACACGGGTTCAATCCTGACAACGGGTGCTGTCTGTACAGAGTTTGTACGTTCTCCCCGTGTCCCGCGTGGGTTTTCTCCGGGTGCTCTGGTTTCCTCACACACCCCAAAGACGTACAGGTTTGTAGGATAATTGGCTTTGGTAAAAAGTTCCCAGTGTGTAGGATAGTGCAGGTATACAGGTGAATGCTGGTCAGCGTGGGCTCGGTGGGCCAAAGGGCCCGTTGCCACACTGTATCTCAAAACTAAAACACTTGAGATTTAATATTGTTTGCCTTTTATTCCTTAACAGATCTAAGTATGATTAAGATAACCCCTTGTCCCCTGTGTTGATCAAATTAATGGGTGTAATTGCCTTGGACCCTTCCCCCACCTGCCCTTCACTTCTGGAGTAATAGAATCAAGCTCATAACTTTTGGACACATCTTCCTATAGTTTAGTTTCTATAAGTGGGGTTTAATTTAATGCAGATTTAACTTTCTCCTGTGAAGCATTATCTTGTCCATCACTCAGGTTTCATCAACGTATTTCATTTCTTGAACTGTCAACAGTTTCATTTTGACGGCAAAGTTGGAGCTTGTGTGCATTGGCAATGTAGCTCTTTCATATAAGCAAGACACCAGCCAGACCATGAAGGAACAGAGTGCTGGAGTAACTCAGCGGGTCGAGCAGCATCTCTGGAGAACATGGGTGGGTGACGTTTTTGTTCGGGACCCTTCTTCAGGACTAAACACCAACGAGTTCTGGACTCACCATGAGGTAGAAACATAGAAAATAGATGCAGGAAATTGGCCATTCGGCCCTTCGTGCCAGCACCGCCTTTCAATATGATCATGGCTGATCATCCAAATTCAATACTCCGTTCCTGCTATCTCACCATATCCCTTGATTCCATTTGCCATAAGAGCCACGTTCAACTTTCTCTTGAAAACATCCAGTGAATTGGCCTCCACTGCCTTCTGTGGCAGAGAATTCCACAGATTTTCTGCGTTAAAATGTTTTCCCTCAACTCAGTCCTAAATGGCCTAACCCTTATTCTTAAACTGTGACCCCTGGTTCTGGACTCCCCCAACATCGGGAACATTGTTGCTGCATCTAGACAGTTCAATCCTTTAAGAATTTTATATGTTTCTATAAGATCCTCTCTCATCCTTCTGAATTCCAGCGAATCCAAGCCCAGTCAACCCATTCTTTCATCTTATGTCAGAACCGTCATCCCGGGAATTAACCTGGTGAACCTACGCTGCAATCCCTCAATAGCAAGAATGTCCTTCCTTAAATAAGGAAAGGTACAGAAGTTTGAAAACACAAAACTCCAGATTCAGGGATAGTTTCTTCCCAGCTGTTATCAGGCAAATGAATCATCCTACCACAACCAGAGAGCAGTGCTGAACTGCTATCTACCTCATTGGTGACCCTCGGACTATCCTTGATCGGACTTTGCTGTCTTTATCTTGCACTAAACGTTATTCCCTTACCATGTATGTATACACTGTAAATGGCTCGATTGTGATCATGCATTGTCTTTCTGCTGACTGTTTTTAGCTTGCGACAAAAAGCTTTTCTCTGTACACGTGACAATAAACTCAACTGAACTGAGTTCCTTGTATCTAACATTTGAGTCCAGTTGGTTATAACCACTGTGACGGTCATATGGTGAAGTGGTTTATTCCCAATGTTAATAGATTTGTGTTTCTGGGGCTGCCTTTCCATTTGTAAAGATCGCAAGTTTTGTAAACCATCATAATCAAAAGGTGATCTACATACCCCCCCACCTCATAGTGCCTGGGCCAATGTGACCTCACAGTGAAACTGCATCCGTAAACCCATGAGAGACAGCCACCATATTTCATCTGCCAACTTGGCAAACTGGTCCCCTCTCCATTTCATCTGTGTGCACGCGCGAAGAACTCAGGAATAGGAAGAGAGAAGTGGGGTAACGCAATACCCCGTTCATGCCAGTATAGAAACAGCCGCTCCATACACCACACCCCTTCCGATATTATGCAGCTTCTAGATTTCTCGGTGACGTGTAACTCCCAACGCGACCCACCCTAACCATGGTTATGATCTTTGGTTAAGATGAGTGAAAAGTGAATTCCTTCCCCCCCGCAATGCGGAGTGAATCAATAACCAAAGCAAGGAGTTTCGAGAATGCCGCAGACAAAGGCAATACAGCGCCACACAGACGTTACAAGAGGAGATCTAAGGTAGATCTGAATCTGTTAATAGACCCAAGAATAAAAGGTGGAATGACTCAGCGAGAGGGGACTTCATTCTTAAACTGTGACCCCTGGTTTCTGGACTCCCCCTAACATCGGGAACATAGGGACGTTAGGGCTCTTCTGCCACCTCTAGAGAGCTTTCTTTGTCGGGAGAGAATCCTACCCCGTCTCCATCCATGACAAACACGTGTCCTCCTCGTTCACCCTTTCTCCCATCTCCAACATTCCCACATCTCCCCCCCCCCCACTCTCTCCCTCTACCACCTCCTTGCTCCATCTCCAACACTCCCCCACCATGCCCGCTAGAACCACCCCCCCTCCCCCCACTCCCCCCTCTTGGCCCCTACCCCCAGTCACCCTATACCCTTCTACCCTACGCCCTCTGGACTACTTTTTATATCCACTGTTAGGTGCAACACTCTGTCTTGGCTTCACTACTCCACTGTGGCCCACTCAATCCGGAAGGGTCCGACCTGAAACGACAAATGACAAGGAGCATGTCTGTGCGAGAACATGGATAGGTGACTTTCACAACATGCTGGAGTAACTCAGCAGATCAGGCAGCATCTGTGTCCGAACTTGGATAGGTGACGTTTCACAGGACAATGAAGCCTAGTTGGTGAACTAGGGTGGGGAGGGATGGAGAGAGAGGGAAAGAAAGGGTTACTTGAAGTTGGAAAAATCAATATTCATATCGCTGAGTTGTAATCTGCCTGTTCTGCTGAGTTTCTCCAGCATTTTGTGTCTATCTTCAGTGTAAACCAGCATCCTGCACATTTTGTCTTGCCCACATTGACCAAGATGCTCCATCTACACCAGTCCCACCTGCCTGCACTTGCTCCATATCTATCCATATCCTATCCATGTCAAGAGTCAAGAGTGTTTTATTGTCATACTTGACTAAGTGGAAACCCTTGGGTCCCAGTCACACGGGAGACCTGGTCCTCCAACGCAATATTCCACCACTCACCTGTTCCCCCAACGCATCGGCGGGTGCGTTCTGTAGCCGGGGGACAGGGACGGCCTCAGGCGGGGAGCGTCCTGCAGCCAGGGAGGGTGACGGCTTCAGGCCTGTCGGGGTGTGTGTGTGGGGGGAGGGGAGGTGTGTTTGGGGGGAGAGAGGGTTGGGTGGGGGGTGAGGGGTTTGGGAGGGGGGATGGTTGTAGGATGTGGGAGGGGTGGGGGGGTAGGGGTTGTGGGGGGTGGGAGGATGGTGGGGAGAAGGTGGGGGGATAGCGGGGGAAGGGGGTTGTAGGGCAGGGGTGTTGTGGGGGGTAGGGGTAGGGGTGTGTGGTAGGGGGATTGTGGGGGAGGGCGTGTGGATGAGGCGAGGAGGGGGAGGGGGGTGTAGGGGAGGGGTGTGAAAGGGAGGGGGGGATGTAGGGGAGGGGAGTTGTAGGGGAGTGGGGGTACGGGGTGGGTGTGTAAGGGAGAGGGGTGTAGAAAATGGGGGGCTTGGGGGTGGGTTGTGGGGATAGGGGTAGGGGAGAGGGTATATGTGGAGGGGGTGATGTGGGCTCCCACTCGCAGAACACAGCCCTCGCTCGCAGAACAGAGCACAGACCCTGCTCGCAGAACACAGACTCCATTGGCACTTTGCTCACTACGCTCCCTCAGCTTGATTCTCGCGGCCGGTGATTGATAGCGGGTGCCGGAAGGGGCATTGCCGTCCTGGCGAATAACAAACCAATAACTTTTCTAATATTTCACCGATCGGAACAAAACTTATTTGAGGCAGCAGAGGAGAATGGTGAGTAAGGTGGTTTAAAATCGTAGCGCAATGGAAATCGTTTTTTGAGCAAATTTATTTACAACGCAGACCGGAAGTGGTCAAGATGAGTGTTTTAGTAGTAGTATAGATCGATGTCCCAAAATGGACAATTAAATTCTGACGTACGATACAATAGAACTTATGTATCCCAGGAGGGAAATTGATCTGCTAACAGTGATAAAACACAAGATGAAGGCGGTCATGGTGGCGCAGGGGTAGAGTTGCTGCCTTACAGCGAATGCAGCGCCGGAGACCCGGGTCCAAATACGGGTGCTGTCTGTACGGAGTTTGTATGTTCTCCCCATGACCTGTGTCGATTTTCTCCAAGAACTTCGGTTTCCTCCCACACTCCAAAGACGTACAGGTTTGTCGGTTAATTGGTTTTGGTAACATTGTAATTGTCCCTAGTGTGTGGAGTAGTGCTAGTGTACGGGATGATCGCTGGTTAGTGTTAATGTGCGGAATCGCTGGTCGGCGCGGACCCGGTGGACCGAAGGGACTGTTTCTGTGCTGTATCTCTAAACTAAACTAAACGAGTTAATTATGGTAGTGCTTTAGGAATGTTGGATACACAACAGCGTACAGCCAAGTCTTAAACTATGCCTCTGGAGAATAATCTATTCAGTTTTGGACTAATCATGCTTTTTATGTTGATGCGTTGAGAAAAAGTAAATCTTTGAGGCTGGGCAAATATCCATGGGTCAGGCAAACTAGTTCACTTCAAATGAAATAATTGGCTTGTTTAACTGTTGGTTAATCGTTTACAGCATCTGCAGACTCTTGTTAATTAAGAATTATTTTAAAATAGGGTTCAACTTTGTCAGAGCTTCACTTGTAAACCCAACATTTTGCATCTTTGAACCATGAATTGGAGACCCAAAAATCTCTGTCAAATTGATTATCAAAATTACCAAATGCTCCCGGAATGACGCCAGCGCTTGGGAACATTTCAATTATAATTCTTCACTTTTCCTTCAAATTCAATTTTTTTTTAAAAAGGTTCAGCTTGTGTACTTTAAACAGCCTTTTTATTTTAAATATCCTTAGCAGACTCTGTGGGCTGAAGGGCCTGTTTCTGCGCTGCATCTCTAAAACTAAAACAAAACTCACACGAGGGCCAGGGATGGGAACTGAATATTCAAGGGTATACCTCCTATCGAAAAGACAGACAGGTGAGCAGAGGGGTGGGGTAGCTCTGTTGGTGAGGAATAAAATTCAGTCCCTTGCAAGGGGTGACATTGAAACAGGAGATGTGGAGTCATTATGAATAGAACTAAGGAATTGTAAGGGTAAAAAAGACCCTAATGGGACTTAACTAGAAGCCCACAAACAGTAGCCTGGATCTAGGGTGCAAGTTGAATCAGGACTTAAAATTGGCATGAAGTAAAGGTAATGCAATGGTTGTTATGGGAGATTTCAACATGCAAATAGACTGGGAAAATCAGGTTGGTACTGGGCCCCAGAAAGGGAATTTGTGGAGTGCCTCCTTGGTGGATTCTTAGAGCAGCTTGTATTGGAGCCTACCAGAAGGCAATTCTGGATTTAGTGTTATGTAATGAACCGGATTTGATAAAGGAACTTGGGGTTAAGGAGCCGTTAGGAGGGAGTGACCATAATATGGTCAAGTTTAATCTACAATTGGAAAGGGAGAAGGGTAAATCGGAGGTGTCAGTGAATAAAGGGGACTATGGAGCCATGAGGGAGGAGCTGGCCTAAGTTGACTGGAAAGATACCGTAGCAAGGATGACAATGGAACAACAATGGCAGGTATTTCTGGGAATAATACAGAAGGTGCAGGATCAGTTAATTCCAAAGTGGAAGAAAGATTCCAAGGGGAGTAAGGGGCTGACAAGGAACATCAGGGACAGTTTAAAAATAAAAGAGAAGTACAACATAGCAAAGATTAGCAGGAAGCAAGAGGATTGGCTAATGTTTAAGGAGCAACAGAAGATAACTAAAAAGGCAATATGGGGAGAAAAGATGAGGTACAAAGGTAAGCTAGCCAAGATTATAAAGGAGGATAGTAAAAACTTCTTTAGGTATCTGAAGAGGAAAAAAATAGTTAAGACCAAAGCTGGACCCTTGAAGACTGAAAAAGGTGAATTTATTATGGGAAACAAGGAAATGGCAGATGAGTTGAACAGGTACTTTGGATCCGTCTTCACTAGGAGGACACAAACAATCTTCCTTATATACTAGTGGCCAGAGGATCTGGGGGTGATGGAGGAGCTGAAGGAAATCCACATTAGGCCGGAAATGGTGTTGGGTGGACTGCTGGGACTGAAGGCTGATAAATCCCCAGGGCCTGATGGCCTGCATCCCAGGGCACTTCAGGAAGTGGATCTAGAAATCATGGACCCATTGGTGATCATTTTCCAATGTTCTATAGATTCAGAATCAGTTCCTGTTGATTGGATGGTAGTTAATTTTCTCCCACTTCCCTTTTAGAATTGCAACAGAAAAATTTAAGTATTTGGGCATCCAAATGACTAGGAAATATAAATCATTACTCAACACAAACTATATGCCTTTATTAACTAAAATTAAATGGGTTGATTAAATTTTGGGAAACACTGCCTATGTCCTTAATAGGCAGAATAAATTCGATAAAAATGATCTTCTTACCAATAGTAGGGCAATAGTAATAGGGGATTCAATTGTCAGGGGAATAGATAGGCGTTTCTGCGGCCGCAAACGAGACTCCAGGATGGTATGTTGCCTCCCTGGTGCAAAGGTCAGGGATGTCACTGAACGGCTGCAGAACATTCTGGAGGGGGAGGGTGAACAGCCAGTTGTCGTGGTGCATGTTGGCACCAACGATATAGGTAAAAAAAGGGATGAGGTCCTACAAGGTGAATTTAGGGAGCTAGGAGATAAACTTAAAAGTAGGACCTCAAAGGTAGTAATCTCCGGATTACTACCAGTACCACGGGCCAGTCAGAGTAGAAATAGGAGGATAATGCAAATGAATACGTGGCTTGAAAAGTGGTGTGCAAGGGGGAGGGATTCAAATTTTTAGGGCACTGGGACCAGTTCTGGGGGAGGTGGGACCGGTACAAACAGGACGGTTTGCACCTGGAATGGAATGGAACCAATATTCTTGGGGGAGTGTTTGCTAGTGCTGTCGGGGAGGATTTAAACTAATGTGGCAGGGGGATGGGTACAAGAGCAGAGAGGCAGGAGGGTGTAAAATGAGGGTAGAAGCATTAGGTAGCAAGGTGAAAAGTAAAAGTGGCAGGCAGACAAAACCAGGGCAAAAATCAAAAAGGGCCACTGTTCAGCAAAATTGTATAAGGGGTAAGTGCGTTGTAAAGACAAGCCTGAAGGCTTTGTGTCTCAATGCAAGGAGTATTTCGTAATAAGGTGGACGAGTTGAACGTGCAGATATAGATATTAATGATTATGATATAGTTGGGATCACGGAGACATGGCTCCAGGTGACGTAGGCTGGGAGCTGAACATCCAGGGATATTCAATATTCAGGAGGGATAGAGAGAAAGGGAAAAGGAGGTGGGTAGCGTTGCTGGTTAGAGAGGAGATTAACGCAATGGAAAGGAAGGACATTAGCTTGGAGGATGTGGAATCGGTATGGGCAGAGCTACAAAACACTAAGGGGCAGAAAACGCTGGTGGGTGTTGTGTACAGGCCACCTAACAGTAGCAGAGAAGTTGGGGATGGTATCAAACAGGAAATTAGAAATGCGTGCGACAAAGGCAAAACAGTTATAATGGGTGACTTCAATCTAACATATAGATTGGGTTAATCAAATTGGCAGGGGTGCTGAGGAAGAGGATTTTTTGGAATGTATGCGGGATAGTTATCTAAATCAACATGTAGAGGAACCAACGAGAGAGCAGGCTATTTTAGACTGGGTTTTGAGTAATGAGGAAGGGGTAATTAGCTGTCTTGTTGTACGTGCCCCCTTGGGCAAGAGTGACCATAATATGGTTGAGTTCTATTGGATGGAGAGTGACATTGTTAATTCAGAAACAATGGTTCTGAACTTAAAGAAAGGTAACTGTTGAGGGTATGAGACGTGAATTGGCCAAGATTGACTGGCAATTAATTCTAAAAGGGTTGACGGTGGATATACAATGGAAGACATTTAAAGACTGCATGGATGAACTACAAAAATTGTTCATCCCAGTTTGGCAAAAGAATAAATCGGGGAAGGTAGTGGCATCCGTGGATAACAAGGGAAATCAGGGATAGTATCAAAGCAAAGGATGATGCGTACAAAGTAGCCAGAAAAAGCAGCATACCAGAGGACTGGGAGAAATTCAGAGACCAGCAGAGGAGGACAAAGGGCTTAATTAGGAAAGGAAAAATGGATAATGAAAGAAAACTGGCAGGGAACATAAAAACTGACTGCAAAAGTTTTTATAGATATGTGAAGAGAAAGAGGTTAGTTAAAACAAATGTAGGTCCCTTGCAGTCAGAAACAGGTGAGTTGATCATGGGGAACAAGGATATGGCGGACCAATTGAATAACTACTTTGGTTCCGTCTTCACTAAGGAAGACATAAATAATCTGCCTGAAATAGCAGGGGACTGTGGGTCAAAGGAGGAATTGAGTGAAATCCAGGTCAGTCGGGAAGTGGTGTTGGGTAAATTGAATAGATTAAAGGCCGATAAATCCCCAGGGCCAGATAGGCTGCATCCCAGAGTGCTTAAGGAAGTAGCTCAGGAAATAGTGGATGCATTAGTGATAATCTTTCAAAAACTCTTTAGATTCTGGAGTAGTTCCTGAGGATTGGCTGGTAGCAAATGTAACCCCTCTTTTTAAGAAGGGAGGGAGAGAGAAAACGGGGAATTACAGACCAGTTAGTCTAACATCGGTAGTGGGGAAACTGCTAGAGTCAGTTATTAAAAGATGGGATAGCAGCACATTTGGAAAAGTGGTGAAATCATTGGACAAAGTCAGCATGGATTTACGAAAGGTAAATCATGTCTGACGAATCTTGTGGAATTTTTCGAGGATGTAACTAGTAGCGTGGATAAGGGAGAACCAGTGGATGTGGTATATCTGGACTTCCAGAAGGCTTTCGACAAGGTCCCACATAAGAGATTAGTATACAAACTTAAAGCATACGGTATTAGGGGTTCAGTATTGATGTGGATAGAGAACTGGCTGGCAAACAGGAAGCAAAGAGTAGGAGTAAACGGGTCCTTTTCACAATGGCAGGCAGTAACTAGTGGGGTACCCGCAGGGCTCAGTGCTGGGACCCCAGCTATTTACAATATATATTAATGATCTGGATGAGGGAATTGAAGGCAATATCTCCAAGTTTGCGGATGTCACTAAGCTGGGGGGCAGTTTTCGCTGTGAGGAGGATGCTAGGAGACTGCAAGGTGACTTGGATAGGCTGGGTGAGTGGGGCAAATGTTTGGCAGATGCAGTATAATGTGGATAAAATGTGAGGTTATCCACTTTGATGGCAAAAACAGGAAAGCAGACTATTATTTAAATGGTGGCCGATTAGGAAAAGGGGAGATGCAGCGAGACCTGGGTGTCATGGTACACCAGTCATTGAAAGTAGGCATGCAGGTGCAGCAGGCAAATGAAAAAAGCGAATGGTATGTTAGCTTTCATAGCAAAAGGATTTGAGTACAGGAGCAGGGAGGTTCTACTTCAGTTGTACAGGGTCTTGGTGAGACCACACCTGGAGTATTGCGTACAGTTTTGGTCTCCAAATCTGAGGAAGGACATTATTGCCATAGAATGAGTGCAGAGAAGGTTCACCAGACTGATTCCTGGGATGTCAGGACTGTCCTATGAAGAAAGACTGGATAGACTCGGTTTATACTCTCTGGAATTTAGGAGATTGAGAGGGGATCTTATAGAAACTTACAAAATTCTTAAGGGGTTGGACAGGCTAGATGCAGGAAGATTGTTCCCGATGTTGGGGAAGTCCAGGACAAGGGGTCACAGCTTAAGGATAAGGGGGAAATCCTTTAAGACCGAGATGAGAAAGACTTTTTTCACACAGAGAGTGGTGAGTCTCTGGAACTCTCTGCCACAGAGGGTAGTTGAGGCCAGTTCATTGGCTATATTTAAGAGTGAGTTGGATGTGGCCCTTGTGGCTAAGGGGATCAGAGGGTATGGAGAGAAGGCAGGTACGGGATACTGAGTTGGATGATCAGCCATGATCATATTGAATGGCGGTGCAGGCTCGAAGGGCTGAATGGCCTACTCCTGCACCTAATTTCTATGTTTCTATGTTTCTATACTGTACCTATTTCAATCAATATCAATATACTTACCAAAAAAAAATTTTAAAAATTAGATTCTGATATTACAAACTTCATATGGGACTATAAATCACACAGAATTCAAAGAAAACAGTGGTCCTTCTTTCCCTGATGAAACTGAAAAATATAATATATAAGGAAAATCCAATTATTCACAGTATAATACGAATTTGGAAACAAATAAAATTCAAAATCAAGAAATTTATCGCTTCTTTCTCCAATAGCTAATAATCCCTCATTCAAACCATCTATTATTGATAAAACGTTTATTGATTGGGAAAGAATTGGAATTAAAATGATGGGAGATATGTATGATATGGGAAAACTTTTATCATTCCAACAACTACAACCAAATTATAATTTGAAAATTAATCAATATTTTAAATATCTTCAAATTCGAGATTATTTGAAAAAAGATATACAAGGATATCAAACTCTAACCCCAGATTTATTAGAGGAAGAAATGAAAAGAAAGGCAGAATCAAGCAATTTAATATGATACTTATATAATATAATTCTAAATCTAGAAACGCCAACGACAGAGGCAATTAGAAGGAACAAGAGTTATTGATAAAAATTCCGAACGACAGATGGGAAAAAAAATCTATTATATATACATAAATGTTCAATTAATGTAAGACATAACCTAATTCAATTTAAAATTTTACATAGATTACATTACTCGAAAACTAGACAGAATAAAATATTTTCAAATGTTTCCCCCATCTGTGACAAATGTCTAACTCAAAATGCCACAATAGCACCTTCCTTTGTCTCTTGTACAAAACTGCATACAGTTTTGGAACTTTTACAAAACTATTTAACACAAAATTGAACCCCAATACAGAACTGATTATCTTTGGATCAATGGAAGAGGGAAGTAAACTAACTGTATTCCAAGAAGCTCTTCTTAATTATGGTTTAATAACACCAAAAAAATGTATACTCAAATTCTGGAAAAACGCAACCACACCAAAGTTCAAAATGTGGATTTCAAATATGTCGGAAACGCTACATCTTGAAGAAATGCGATTCCTCCTATTAGGCAAAGTAGACCAATTCTTAAAGACTTGGTCTCCTTTTATCAACTTTTTACAAGCATATGGTGCAACATAACACAGAAATTAAATGGTTCAGAACTGGGTGACGGATGGGCAAAAATACGAAATAGGTAGATCTCTCCTAATTTCTCTTTTCTCTACTTTCTCTTTTTCTTTCAATCTTTTTAGCTTTTTATCTCTTTCTTTCGCTATCTGTTTCTACTCGCTTGTCTATCTATTCTGACACTCTTTATTTCTTTTTTCTTTCACTGTTCTTTTACTATTAAATTAAAAATAAGAAGTTGTACAAGAATGGTAATATGTATGTATGTATTAGGTACTCAAGTACCACACTATTGTACTTACTTCTAACAATTTTTTTTTTAAATTAAAAATAAATAAATCAATAAATAAAAAAGATATTCTTTTAAAATATAAAAAAATCTTATAAAAAAATTCTTATAAAAAAATTCTTATAAAAAAATTCTCCCACTTTTTAAGAAAGGTGGGAGAGAGAAAACAGGGAATTATAGACCAGTTAAGGGTCTGTCCCACTTTCATGATGTAATTCACGACCTCTACCGATTTTGCCCTTGATTCATACTCGTAGCATGGTCGTTACGAGGTTGTAGGAGGTCGTAAGCAGGCCGTGATACTTGTCGAAGGTACTCGTGGCGTTAAGTAGGTCGGTGCTTTTTTCTAGCATGATGAAAAATGTTCACAAGTAAAAAAGGTCGTGAAAGGGGGACAGGCCATTTAGCCTGACATCGGTGGTGGGGAAGATGCTGGAGTCAATTATAATAGATTAAATAATGGCATTTGTATAGCAGTAAATGGATCGGTGCGAGTCAACATGGATTTACGAAGGGGAAATCATATGTAACTAACCTTCTGGATTTTTTTCAGGATGTAACTAGGGAAATGGACAAGGGAGAGCCAGTGGGTGTAGTGTACCTGGACTTTCAGAAAGCATTTGATAAGGTCCCACATAGGAGATTAGTGGGCAAAATGGTATTGGGAGTAGAGTGCTGACATGGATAGAAAATTGGTTGGCAGACAGGAAGCAAAGAGTAGGGATTAACGGGTCCCTTTCAGAATGGCAGACAGTGACTAGTGGGGTGCTGGGACTGCAGCAATTTACAAAATCCATTAATGATTTAGATGAAGGGATTCAAAGTAACATGAGCAAATTTGCAGATGACTCAAAGCTGGGTGACAGTGTGAACTGTGAAGGGGACGCTATGAGAATGCAGGGTGACTTGGACAGGTTAGGTGAGTGGGCAGATGCATGGCACATGCAGTTTAATGTGGATACATGTGTGGTTATCCACTTTGGTAGCAAAAACAGGAAGGCAGATTATTATTGACTAAATGGTGTCAAGTTGGGAAAAGGGGAAGTACAATGGGATTGGGGGTCCTTATTCATCAGTCAATGAAAGTAAGCATGCAAGTACAGCAGGCAGTGAAGAAAGTGAATGGCATGTTGGCCTTCATAACAAAAGGAGTTGAGCCTAGGAGCAAATAGGTCCTTCTGCAGTTGTAGAGAGCCCGAGTGAGACCACATCTGGAGTACTGTGTGCAGTTTTGGTCCGCTAATTTGAGGAGGGACATTCTGGCTTTTGAGGGGGTGCAGCGTAGGTTTACAAGTTTAATTCCCGGGATGGTGGGACTGTCATATGCTGAGAGAATGGAACGGCTGGGCTTGTATACTCTGAAGTTAAAAGGGATGAGAGGGGATCTTACATAGAAACATAGAAACATAGAAATTAGGTGCAGGAGTAGGCCATTCAGCCCTTCGAGCCTGCACCGCCATTCAATATGATCATGGCTGATCATCCAACTCAGCATCCCGTACCTGCCTTCTCTCCATACCCTCTGATCCCCTTAGCCACAAGGGCCACATCCAACTCACTCTTAAATATAGCCAATGAACTGGCCTCAACTACCCTCTGTGGCAGAGAGTTCCAGAGACTCACCACTCTCTGTGTGAAAAAAGTCTTTCTCATCTCGGTCTTAAAGGATTTCCCCCTTATCCTTAAGCTGTGACCCCTTGTCCTGGACTTCCCCAACATCGGGAACAATCTTCCTGCATCTTAGCCTGTCCAACCCCTTAAGAATTTTGTAAGTTTCTATAAGATCCCCTCTCAATCTCCTAAATTCCAGAGAGTATAAACCGAGTCTATCCAGTCTTTCTTCATAAGACAGTCCTGACATCCCAGGAATCAGTCTGGTGAACCTTCTCTGCACTCATTCTATGGCAATAATGTCCCTTCCTCAGATTTGGAGACCAAAACTGTACGCAATACTCCAGGTGTGGTCTCAAAACCAAGACCCTGTACAACTGAAGTAGAACCCTCCCTGCTCCTGTACTCAAATCCTTTTGCTATGAAAGCTAACATACCATTCGCTTTTTTTCACTGCCTGCTGCACCTGCATGCCTACTTTCAATGACTGGTGTACCATGACACCCAGTCTCGCTGCATCTCCCCTTTTCCTAATCGGCCACCATTTAAATAATAGTCTGCTTTCCTGTTTTTGCCACCAAAGTGGATAACCTCACATTTATCCACATTATACAGCATCTGCCAAACATTTGCCCACTCACCCAGCCTATCCAAGTCACCTTGCAGTCTCCTAGCATCCTCCTCACAGCGAAAACTGCCCCCCCAGCTTAGTGTCATCCGCAAAACTTGGAGATATTTGCCTTCAATTCCCTCATCCAGGATCATTAATATATATTGTAAATAGCTGGGGTCCCAGCACTGAGCCCTGCGGTACCCCACTAGTTACTAGCCTGCCATTGTGAAAAGGACCGTTTACTCCTACTCTTTGCTTCCTGTTTTGCCAGCCAGTTCTCTAATCCCACATCAATACTGAACCCCTAATACCGTATGCTTTAAGTTTGTATACTAATCTCTTATGTGGGACCTTGTCGAAAGCCTTCTGGAAGTCCAGATATACCACATCCACTGGTTCTCCCTTATCCACGCTAACTAGTTACATCCACGAAAAATTCCACAAGATTCGTCAGACATGATTTACCTTTCGTAAATCCATGCTGACTTTGTCCAATGATTTCACCACTTTTCCAAATGTGCTGCTATCCCATCTTTAATAACTGACTCTAGCAGTTTCCCCACTACCGATGTTAGACATAACTGGTCTGTAATTCCCCGTTTTCTCTCCTCCCTCCCTTCTTAAAAAGAGGGGTTACATTTGCTACCCCGCCAATCCTCAGGAACTACTCCAGAATCTAAAGAGTTTTGAAAGATTAATCACTAATGCATCCACTATTTCCTGAGCTACTTCCTTAAGCACTCTGGGATGCAGCCTATCTGGCCCTGGGGATTTATCGGCCTTTAATCTATTCAATTTACCCAACACCACTTCCCGACTGACCTGGATTTCACTCAATTCCTCCTTTGACCCACAGTCCCCTGCTATTTTCAGGCAGATTATTTATGTCTTTCCTTAGTGAAGACGGAACCAAAGTAGTTATTCAATTGGTCCGCCATATCCTTGTTCCCCATGATCAACTCACCTGTTTCTGACTGCAAGGGACCTACATTTGTTTTAACTAACCTCTTTCTCTTCACATATCTATAAAAAACTTTTGCAGTCAGTTTTTATATGTTCCCTGCCAGTTTTCTTTCATAATCTATTTTTCCTTTCCTAATTAAGCCCTTTGTCCTCCTCTGCTGGTCTCTGAATTTCTCCCAGTCCTCTGGTATGCTGCTTTTTTCTGGCTACTTTGTACGCATCATCCTTTGCTTTGATACTATCCCTGATTTCCCTTGTTATCCACGGATGCACTACCTTCCCCGATTTATTCTTTTGCCAAACTGGGATGAACAATTTTTGTAGTTTCATCCATGCAGTCTTTAAATGTCTTCCATTGTATATCCACCGTCAACCCTTTTAGAATTAATTGCCAGTCAATCTGGCCAATTCACGTCTCATACCCTCAAAGTTACCTTTCTTTAAGTTCAGAACCATTGTTTCTGAATTAACAATGTCACTCTCCATCCTAATGAAGAACTCAACCATATTATGGTCACTCTTGCCCAAGGGGCACGTACAACAAGACGGCTAATTACCCCTTCCTCATTACTCAAAACCCAGTCTAAAATAGCCTGCTCTCTCGTTGGTTCCTCTACATGTTGATTTAGATAACTATCCCCGCATACATTCCAAAAAATCCTCTTCCTCAGCACCCCTGCCAATTTGATTAACCAATCTATATGTAGATTGAAGTCACCCATTATAACTGTTTTTGCCTTTGTCGCACGCATTTCTAATTTCCTGTTTGATACCATCCCCAACTTCTCTGCTACTGTTAGGTGGCCTGTACACAACACCCACCAGCGTTTTCCTGCCCCTTAGTGTTTTGTAGCTCTACCCATACCGATTCCACATCCTCCAAGCTAATGTCCTTCCTTTCCATTGCGTTAATCTCCTCTCTAACCAGCAACGCTACCCCACCTCCTTTTCCTTTCTCTCTATCCCTCCTGAATATTGAATATCCCTGGATGTTCAGCTCCCAGCCTACGTCACCCCTGGAGCCATGTCTCCGTGATCCCAACTATATCATAATCATTAATATCTATCTGCACGTTCAACTCGTCCACCTTATTACGAATACTCCTTGCATTGAGACACAAAGCCTTCAGGCTTGTCTTTACAACGCACTTACCCCTTATACAATTTTGCTGAAAAGTGGCCCTTTTTGATTTTTGCCCTGGTTTTGTCTGCCTGCCACTTTTACTTTTCACCTTGCTACCTAATGCTTCTACCCTCATTTTAACACCCTCCTGCCTCTCTGCTCTTGTACCCATCCCCCTGCCACATTAGTTTTAAATCCTCCCCGACAGCACTAGCAAACACTCCCCCAAGAATATTGGTTCCATTCCATTCCAGGTGCAAACCGTCCTTTTGTACCGGTCCCACCTCCCCCAGAACTGGTCCCAGTGCCCTAAAAAATTTGAATCCCTCCCCCTTGCACCACTTTTCAAGCCACGTATTCATTTGCATTATCCTCCTATTTCTACTCTGACTGGCCCGTGGTACTGGTAGTAATCCGGAGATTACTACCTTTGAGGTCCTACTTTTAAGTTTATCTCCTAGCTCCCTAAATTCACCTTGTAGGACCTCATCCCTTTTTTTACCTATATTGTTGGTGCCAACATGCACCACGACAACTGGCTGTTCACCCTCCCCCTCCAGAATGTTCTGCAGCCGTTCAGTGACATCCCTGACCTTTGCACCAGGAGGCAACATACCATCCTGGAGTCTCGTTTGCGGCCGCAGAAACGCCTATCTATTCCCCTGACAATTGAATCCCCTATTACTATTGCCCTTCCCCTCTTTTTTTCCCCCCTCATGTGCTGCAGAGCCACCCATGGTGCCATGAACCTGGCTGCTGCTGCATCCCCTGATGAGCCATCTCCCTCAACAGTATCCAAAATGGTATACCTGTTTAGGAGGGAGATGACCGCAGGGGACTCCTGCACTACCTGCCTACTGCTTTGCTGGCTATTGGCCACCCGTTTCCCTTCTTGTCCTCTTACCTTTTGCCTGCGGTGTGACCAACTCACTGTACGTGCTATCCACGACTTTTCTCCGCATCGTGGATGCTCCAGTATGAATCCAGCCGCAGTTCCAATCGTTCAATGCGGTCTGCCAGGAGCTGCAGCTGCTGGACACACTTCCTGCAAACGTAGTCACCAGGGACACCGACCATCTCCCTGATCTCCCACATGTTGCAGGCTGAACAAACCACGGGGCCAATCTCTACTGCCATACCTTACTCCCAAATTACTCTGTATTAAATAATAAAAAAACACAAAAACTTATCCTTTAAACTTTACTACTAAATACTGAATCCTTAACTCCCAGAATCCCTAACTCCCAGAATCCCTAACTCCCAGAAGGCAGAAATGTAAAATTGTAAACCCGGGGTTGCACCCAATCAGCTGCTTCCTCGGGTCCTCTTCCACCAATCAGCGGCTTCCTCAAAAAAAACCCACTTCTCCAAATGGAATGTTATGGATTTTGGTAAAAACAAGCCCCGCGCTAGATTTTTATCCTTACCGGTCGGGTGTCGCTCCTCCCCCTCCTCCTCCTCTTCTTCCAACGGCTCCTGTGGGCCTCTGGAAAAACAAGCCCCGCGCTAGATTTTTATCCTTACCGGTCGGGTGTCGCTCCTCCCCCTCCTCCTCTTCTTCCAACGGCTCCTGTGAGCCTCTGGAAAAACAAGCCCCGCGCTAGATTTTTATCCTTACCGGTCGGGTGTCGCTCCTCCCCCTCCTCTTCTTCCAACGGCTCCTGTGGGCCTCTGGAAAAACAAGCCCCGCGCTAGATTTTATCCTTACCGGTCGGGTGTCGCTCCTCCCCCTCCTCCTCTTCTTCCAACGGCTCCTGTTTATATGAAACATATAAGATTATTAAGGGTTTGGACACGCTAGAGGCAGGAAACATGTTCCCGATGTTGGGGGAGTCCAGAATCAGGGCCCACAGTTTAAGAATAAGGGGTAACCATTTAGAATGGAGATGAGGAAACACTTCTTCACACAGAGAGTTGTGAGTCTGTGCAATTCTCTGCCTTAGAGGGCAGTGGAGGTCGGTTCTCTGGATACTTTCAAGAGACTGCTAGATAGGGCTCTTAAAGATAGTGGAGCCGGGGGATATGGGGGGGAAGGCAGGAACGGTACCCGGACGTGGCGTCGAAGGACGAGAAGCCGAAGCTCAGAAGTGAAAGCCAAATAACTGAACGGAAACGAAGCCGAAACGCCAACTGACCGAAAGGGTGGGACGCCTAAAAGCAAACTAACCGAATGGACATGACGCCGCCATGGAGCTGGACGGGACTGTACAACTTGGAGCTTGGGATCAGAGTGCCCAGTCACCTATGGCTTGTGTGGGAAAATCATCCCCACCCTCCCGTCTCCATCGGCCAGTGATGTGATGGACACAGGGGTCTGGACCAATCGCTGACATGTCCCGCTCTCCCCGGCCGTCATTTGACTTTTCGGCAAAGCGGCCATTCGGTGAGTTGGCTTGTAGGCAACGCAGCCTTTCAGTGATTTGGCATTTTGGCAGAACGACCTTTCGGTGAGTTTGCTTTGAGGCGTCCCACCCTTTCGGTTAGTTGGCTTTTAGACGCCCTACCCTTTTCATTTAGTTGGCGTTTCGGCTTTGTACCCATTTAGTTCTTTGGTGTTTCAGCTTTGTTTCCGTTCGGTTATTTGGCTTCCACTTATTTGCATCGGCTTCTCGTCCTTCAACGCCACGTCCACACACAGGCAGGAACGGGGCCATGATCACATTGAATGGCGGTGCTGGCTCGAAGGGCCAAAAGACCTACTCCTGCACCTATTCTCTATTGTCTATTGTCTCTTGGCTCATCCCTGGATTGTGACTGGCTTCTCTTCCCGGGAGCTCTTTGTAACCTGCACGGTTTTCAAATGGGAAATGCTGGTACGGGTCGATTTCCCACTTGGTAGAAGATGCCTCCAGTCCCATAGCAACCACCAAATCCATCTGCTGGACTCCCAAACACTCTATTGGATGGATGGGCTGCACATAAAGAGGGTGACTGTGCAGTGGGGAGGATCTGCATCTAAAAGTAGAGCAGACAAAATGTAAAGGAAGGAACTGCAGATGTTGATTTATACCAAAGATAGACGCAAAATGTTGGAGTAACTTAAGGGCCTGTCCCACTTTCAGAAGTTATTCACGAATTCTCCTGAGTTATTCACGATTTCTCCCGAGTTTTCAAACTCACAGAATGTTCGTAATGAGTCCTTAGGAGGCCGTAGGGGTCTGTGGATATATCGTAGCAGCTCGTTATTACTCGGGGCATCAGGTAAGTCGGGACGTTTTTTCAGCATGATGAAAAATGTCCACGAGTAAAAAAATAACCCCGAGTACCTATGGCTGGCATAACGAGCCACTACAATATATCCACAGACCCCTACAGCCTCCTAAGGACTCGTTACGAACATTCTGCGAGTTTGAAAACTCGGGAGAATTCGTGAATAACTTGGGAAAGTGAAACAGGCCCTTTAGTGGAACAGGTGGCATCTTTGAATAGAAGGAATGGGCGATGTTTTGTGCCTATCTTCGGTGTAAACCAGCATCTGCAGTTCTTATATCACCCTCTCTATTTCTCGTTTGCCTCACCCCTGACTCTCAGTCTGAAGAAGGGCCTTGACCTGAAACCTCACTTACTCTAGCATTTTGTAGAACAAGTTGGGGGAAAATGGGCTGGAAGAGAGACCAGAATAAGATGCAATATATCAAATTCCCATCTACAGTGGCTTTCATTATGGTGTTTCATTACAGTTCTTCTCATTATGGTGGTGTTCAGTTTGTGTACAGTCTGTATTGGAGAACTTTATGTTTAGGCTTATTATTGTCACATGTACTGAGATACAGTGAAAAGCTTTGTTTTGTCCCTCATTTTCCTCCTGCAGTCGGGGCAGTTGAACCATCTGTCAGGGCAATCGGAGCTCCCACAGCCAGCGGTCGAAGCCCCCGCGTCAGGACAATCAAAGCTCCCGCGTTGGGGCCATCCAAGCTCCTGCGGCTTGGAGTTCCCGATGTCTGTCTCTAACCAGAGACCGCGGGCTCCGTGATGTTAAGCCCCGCAGGCTGCTGTGGTGGAGCCGCCCTGTAATGAGCCATGTTCCCTTGCCACAGAAATAAATACCTCCCGGCCAAAAGATCTTTGGTGCAAGCATTGAATTTGGCAGAATAACTGCATTAATCTGTCCAACTTGTGTTTGTTTGCCACTCTGTAGCAACAATGTGCCGATACAAGTTGCACATCCTCATTTCCCAGGAAGAGCTTGGTAAATCGGCTCAGCCGGTGAGTAGAATAAAATATCACTGCATCTGGTTGACCCAGAGAGCACGGTCCCTCATTGATGTGTGGGAAGGAGCAGAACTGTAGATGCTGGTTTAAACAAAAGATAGACACAAAAAGCTGGAAATAACTGGGTCAGGCAGCATCTGTGGAGAAAAGGAATGGGTGACGTTTAGGATTGAGACCCTTCTTCAGACTGAGAGTCAGGGGTGAGGGAAACGAGAGATATGGAAGACATTTGAATGCAGACGATGATCAAGGTATAGTAGATTGGTTCATTCAAAGGTAGACACAAAATGCTGGAGTAACTCAGCGGGAAAGGCAGCATCTCTGGAGAGAAGGAATGGGTGACATTTTGGGTCTGCAGACTAGAATGGTTCATTGTTGGTGGGGGAGAAGATGACAACAAGGCATACAATCAGTAAAATTAATCGGGGCAGTGTATTCAGACCCGAAACGTCACCTGCCCTTTTTCTCCAGAGATGCTGTCTGTCCCGCTGAGTTCCTCCAGCCTTTTGTGTCTATCTTTGGTTTTTCATTGATCTTTGACATTGCCCTCCATGGTGAGTAGAGCCTTTTGGTTCCAGAGCCTTTCTGGATTATCCTCCGAGACTTTACTGGAGAACCTACCTGATCTCCTGGTTGCTCAACACTTAATTCCCCTCACATTCACACACTGACCTTTCTGTCCTGGGCCTCCTCCATTGTCATTGTGAGGCCCAGTGGTTTGGGCGATCAAATTGAAATTAGCTTCCTTGAAGTTGATGTCAGGAGAACTGTTTAAAGAAGATTAAATAATTTAGTGGGTTTAGCATGAGCATTGGCTGCAGCTCACTGCATTGGTCATAATTAGCAATGTTGGATACATGTAAACATGTATAATTGCAGATGCCTGACATTAAGGTGGTTGGAGGTACCCAGTTGTCTGAGACTGGTTTCACAATTGCTGCTAGTCAGAGGGTGGTGATTGTGTGGAATTCTTTGCCACAGAAAGCTGTGGAGGCCGTCGATGGATATTTCGAAGGCAGAGATAGATAGATTTTTGTTTAAGAAAGTATCTGCAGATGCTGGAAAAATCGAAGGTAGACAAAAATGGTGGAGGAACAGTGGGTGAGGCAGCATCAATGGAGAGAAGGAATAGGTGATGTTTCAGGTAGAGACCCTTCTTCAGAGTGACAGAGATAGATAGATTTTTGATTAGTGCAGGTGTCAGGGATTATGTGGAGAAGGCAGGAGAACTGCATTAGGAGAGAGGGATAGATCAGCCAAGATTGAATGGCGGAATGGACTTGATGGGCCGCATGGCCTAATTCTGCTCCTATCACTTATGAACTTATGAACAGCAGCTCAATTTTTGCTTGTGCAGCTTACACCCCAGTAGTATGAACATTGACTTCTCTAACTTCAAGTAGCCCTTGCTTTCCCTCTCTCTCCAACACTCCCCCTTCCCAGTTCTACCACTAATCTTACTGTCTCCGGCTACGTTTTATCTCTGTGCCTCCCACTCCTCTGTCATCAGTCTGAAGAAGGGTCTCAACCCGAAACATCATCCATTCCTTCTCTCCAGAGATGCTGCCTGTCCCGCTGAGTTACTCCAGCATTTTGTGTCTTATCTTCGATTTAAAGGACATTTTGACAGGTACGGAAATAGGAAAGGTTGAGAGGGATATGGGCCAAGTGCAGGCAGGTGGGACTAGAGTAGTACGTTCTCCCTGTGACTCCGTGGGTTTTCTCCGGGTGCTCCGATTTCCTCTCACATTCCAAAGACGTGTAGGTTAATTCTGAATATTGCCCCCAGTGAGTAGGGTAGACCTAATGTACAGGTGATCACTGGTCAGCGCGTAGTTAGTGGGCCGAATGACCTGTTTCCATGCTGTATCTCTAAAGTAAGCTTCTATGGAATGACAGTGTATCATTTCACCACGTTGAGCAATGCTATCTGTATCTTGGACATCACCACAATCCCATCATATGTTAACACCTCAATTAACATTGAACCCTCATTCATAGGTTACAGGGGCAGAATTAAACCATTCGGCCCATCAAGTCTACTCCACCATTCAATTATGGCTGATCTATCTTTCCCTCTCAACCCCATTGCCTTCTCCCTATAACCCCTGACACTCGTTCTAATCAAGAATCTATCTATCTCCACCTAAAAAATATCCAATGCGTTGGTCTCCACAGATGACTATGGCAATGAATTCCATAGATTCACCACCTTCTGGCTAAGGACATTCCTCCTCATCTCCTTCTTAAAGGAATGTCCTTTAATTCTGAGGCTCTGGTCCTCTACTAGGGGTTGCCAACTTTTTTCATCCCGTTTACCCATGGCAACTTTAATGACACTTATTTAATTTCAGTTATTTATGAACAACTAATGATGAACAGATACCAGCATACCAGAACCAAACACGTCATTCAATGAGAAAAAATATGTACAAATGCAGAATAAACAAATGTACCCCCTGGGTAGTCGAAATTTACCCTCTGGGGGTATATCCAAGACTCTGCCATGAGTGGAAACATCCTCTCCACATCTACGCTGTCCAAACCTTGCACTATTTGGTGCATTTCAATGAACTCCAGTGAGTACAGGCCCACTGCCGTCATAAATGCTCATCATAGGTTAACCCACTCATTCTTGGGATCATTCTCGTAAACCTCCTCTGGACTCTCGCCAGAGCCAGCACATCCTTACTCAGATATGGTGTACAAAACTGCTCATAATACTCCAAATGTGGCTTGACCAGCGCCTCATAGAGCCTCAGCATTACATCCCTGTTTTTGTATACTAGCCCTGTTGAAATAAATGCTAGCATTGCGTTTGCCTTCTGTATTATCGATTTGTCTTGCCGATTACCTTTTTGGGAATCCTGCACCAGCACTCCCAAGTCCCTTTGCACCTCCAATTTCTGGATTCTCACCTCATTTAGAAATTAGTCTACGCCTTTTTTCCCATTCATCTTTCTCTCAAACTGTGTTTTATACCATCCCTTGAACTCCAGTTTTTAAACATCTGTTCATTATTCACTCTGCCATTATTTGTTTCTAGCTTCCTCATCCATCCCAATTAGCTCCTATCCCCCACATATGCTGAATACTCCTTAGTTTTAGAGATACAGCGTGGAAGCAGGCCCTTCGGCCCACAGAGTCCACGCTGACCAACGATCAACCACATGCTAGTTCTATGTTATTCTACACACTCGGGGACAATTCAAAGAAGCCAATTAGCATCAGAGCTGCTGCCTCACAGCACCAGAAACCTGGGTCAGTTTAGTTTATTGTCACGTGTAACAAGGTATAGTGAAAAGCTTTTTGTTGCGTGCTATCCAGTCAGCGGAAAGACAATACGTGATTACAATCGAGCCATTTACCGTGTACGGATGCATGATAAGGGAATAATGTTTAGTGCAAGATAAACCCTGTAAAGTCCAATCACGGATAGACCAAGGACCATCAATGAGGTAGATAGTAGTTCAGCACTGCTCTCTGGTTGGGGTAGGATAGTACAGTTGCCTGATAAAAGCTGGAAAGCAACTGTCCCTGAACCTGTGCGTTTTCACACTTCTATACGTTTTGCCTGATGGGAGAGGGGAACAGAGGGAGTGGCCAGTGAGTGGCATGTCCTTGATTATTCTGCTGGCCTTGCCGAGGCTGGGAATGAGTTTGACGCTGACCTCGAGTGCTGCGTGAGTGTGTGGAGTTTGCACGTTTTCCTGTGTCCATGTGGCTTCTCCTCCGGGTGTGTGTGCTGACGGATTGTGCTCCCTACCCGCAGGGTGTTTCAAGGGTACGTGGTCAAGAAGAACAGCTCTCCCACTAAGAGCTGTGAGCAGTTCAAGTCCCCGCCTAGAGGCAGCTCTGGGGAGACCATGGACTCCGTCGGCATTTCATCATCGGACTACAACAACTGGAAAATTGATGAGACCTGCACACCCACCCACACGCCCAATGACACACCCGCCCAAATGCCCACCATCATGCCCACCGACATGCCAACTGACATGCCCACCGACACGCCCACCGACACACCCACCGTCACGCCCACCGTCATGCCCCCGACATGCCCACTGACATGCCCACCGTCACGCCCACCGTCATGCCCACCGACATGCCCACTGACACGCCCACCAACATGCCCACCGACATGCCCACTGACACGCCCACTGATATGCCCACTGATATGCCCACTGATATGCCCACTGACATGCCCACCGACATGCCCACCGACATGCCCACCGACATGCCCACTGACATGCCCACTGACATGCCCACCGTCATGCCCACCGACATGCCCACTGACATGCCCACTGACATGCCCACCGTCATGCCCACCGACATGCCCACCGACATGCCCACCGACATGCCCACTGACATGCCCACCGTCATGCCCACCGACATGCCCACCGACATGCCCACTGACATGCCCACCGACATGCCCACCGACATGCCCACCGACATGCCCACTGACATGCCCACTGACATGCCCACTGACATGCCCACTGACATGCCCACTGACATGCCCACTGACATGCCCACTGACATGCCCACCGACATGCCCACCGACATGCCCACCGACATGCCCACCGACATGCCCACCGACATGCCCACCGACATGCCCACTGACACGCCCACTGACACGCCCACTGACGCCCACTGACACGCACACCGACACGCCCACCGACACGCCACCGACACGCCCACCGACACGCCCACCGACACGCCCACCGACATGCCCACCGACATGCCCACCGACATGCCCACCGACATGCCCACCGACATGCCCACCGACATGCCCACCGACATGCCCACCGACACGCCCACCGACAACGCCACCGACACGCCCACCGACACGCCCACCGACACGCCCACCGTCACGCCCACTGACATGCCCACTGACATGCCCACTGACATGCCCACTGACATGCCCACTGACATGCCCACTGACACGCCCACTGACACGCCCACTGACACGCCCACTGACACGCCCACCGACACGCCCACCGACATGCCCACCGACATGCCCACTGACATGCCCACCGTTATGCCCACCGTTATGCCCACCGACATGCCCACTAACATGCCCACTGACATGCCCACTGACACGCCCACTGACACGCCCACTGACATGCCCACTGACATGCCCACTGACATGCCCACCGACATGCCCACCGACATGCCCACTGACATGCCCACTGACACGCCCACTGACACGCCCACCGACATGCCCACTGACATGCCCACTGGCATGCCCACTGACATGACCACCGACATGCCCACCGACATGCCCACTGTCACACCCACCTACATGCCCACTGACATGCCCACCGACATGCCCACTGACATGCCCACTGACATGCCCACTGACATGCCCACTGACATGCCCACTGACATACCCACTGATATACCCACCGACATGCCCATTGACATGCCCATCGACATGCCCACTGACAATCCCACTGACACGGCCACCTACATGCCCGCCGTCCCGACCGTCAACTTGCCCATCGACACGCCTGTGGACAGGCCCACCAACAAACCCGCCGACACGCCGAAGAGCCGCAAAAAAAGATAACGAGAGAACCCCTCCCTCATGTACCGCACGGTGGTGCAGCCGTAGTGTTGCTGCCTTGCAGCACTTGCAGCGCCAGAGACCTGGGTTTGATCAAAACAGCAGGTACTGTCTGTACAGAGTTTGTACCTTCTCCCCATGACCTGCATGGGTTTTCTCCGGGCTCTCTGGTTTCCTCCCACACTCCAAAGAGGTGCAAGTTTGTAGGTTAATTGGCTTGGTATAAATGTAAATTGTCTCTAGTGTATGTGGGGAAGTGTTAATGTGCGGGGAGCACTGGTCGGTGCGGACTGTGGGGTCGAAGGGCCTGCTTCCCCGCTGTGTCTCTAAAACTAAAAAACTAAAACACAGCTGTGAGGGACTGTAGATGCCTGCGTACTTTAAAAAAACGCAAAGTGCTGGAGTAACTCAGCAGAGTGCAAGTGACCCGGCCTAATGTTTCAATACAAAAGGTTTTACGACGAGACTGTTCTAACTTTGTGAAAACAAAATGTTTTCCCAGAATACTACCTGGATTAGAGGCTTCAGCTACAGGGATAGGTCGGATAGACTTGGATTGTTTTCTGTGCCACGTCAGAAGATGAGAAGAGACTTGGCAAAATTATGAGTGGTCCAGATAGGGCAGACAGTCAGAATCTTTCTCCCCCAGGCTGCAAATGTCCAAGACAACACTTATTCACACCCTCCAGAGATGCTGCCTGACCTGCTGAGAGTATAGTCTAGTTTATTATTGTCACGTGTACCGAGGTGCAGTGTAAAGCTATATCTAGTTAGTGGAAGGGCAATACAAGATTACAATCAACCCATCCGCAGTGTACAGATATAGAATTAAGGGAATAACGTTTAGTGCAAGGTAGAGTCTGATTTAAGATAGTCTGACGGATAGTTTAAGAATATGTGGTAAGTCATTAACGGAGGAGAGGAAAAGCCTTTCCACACAGAGTTGTGAATGTGAAATTCTCTGCCTCAGAGGTTAGCAGAGGCCAGTTCTCTTTGAAGAGAGAGCTTGGCAGAGCTCTTAAAGATAGCGGAGTCAAGAGATATGGGGAGAAGGCAGGAATGGGGTACTGATTGTGGATGATCAGCCATGATCACAGCGAATGGCGGTGCCGGCTCGAGGGGCCGAATGGTCTACTCCTGCACCTATTGTCTATTGTCTTCAATTAATAATAATGAATGTATAAAAATGTTATTAGTCAAGTATGTCCACGTACAAGGAATTTACCTTGGTGCTTTGCTCGGAAGTAACAACAAGATATTCAGTAGACAATTAAAATTAAAATATTATAATTGAAACATGCGAAAATAAAGTACCGGTGTAAAAAGAGGCTACAGACTTTAGGCTGTTGAGTAAAGTTACTGCTCATGGAAAGAAGCTGCTTTTATGTCTGGCTGTGGCAGCTTTGATAGTCCAGAGTTGCCTCCCAGAGGGAAGTGATTCAAAGAGTTTGTGGCCAGAGGTGAGAGCGGCAGAAAACATCTGCCAATACGGGACTGCTCTCTGGTTGGTGATAGGATGGTTAGAACATAGGACAGTACAGCACAGGAACGGGGCATTTGGTCCACAATGTTTATGTCGAACATGATGCCAGGTTATACTCTTATCTGCCTGTACACGATCCATATCCCTCTCTCCCCTCTACTTCCATGTGCCCACCTAAAAGCTTCATAAACACCCCTGTCGTATCTGCCTCCACCACCATCCCAGGTCAAGCATTCCAGTCCCCCACCACTGCCCCCCGCGCATCCCCATTAAACTTTCCCCCTCTCACCTTTATAGTGATGCCCTCTAGTCTTGGACATTTGTAACCCTCGAAGCCCTCGAATCCAGGCAGCTTTCTGATAAAACGTTTTGTTTTCAAAAAGTTAGAACCTTTTCCTCGTAAAACATTTTGTGCTGCGCACGTCCATCTAACTCGTTCTAATGAATGGTTGGATGCAAGGAACTGCAGATGCTGGTTTATTATATAAAGATAAAGTGCTGGAGTAACTCCGCAGTCGCTGGGGGATTCTCGCCTGGAGAAAAGGCAGTTTTGTGATCCTGTGTGGAGGTCAAGTAAGTGGAGGAGCTTTGATTCTGCGTGTGGATCCTGAGGAAGGATAAAGTGAAGCTGAGATCTATGGAGTGAGCCCACTTATTCCAGCACTTTGTGGCGCAGCGGTAGAGTTGCTGCCTTACAGCGCCAGAGAACCCGTGTTCGATCCTGATCATGGGTGCTGCCTGTACGCAGTTTACGTTCCCCTGTGACCCACTTGAGTTTTCCCCCCAGGTGCACCGGCTTCCTCCCAGACGTCCAGGTTTATAGCTTAAATTAGGCTTCTGAAAAATCGTAAATTTTCCTGGTTGTAGGATGGTGTGTGAATCGCTGGTCGGTGTGAACTCGGTGGGCCGAAAAGCCTGTTTCCGCACTGTATCTGTAAAGTCGCTCAAATAAGACTTGGCTGCTTTTTAAGCAGTTGTTATGTTATGCAGAAAAGCAAGTACAGTACAAGTGAAGCTTTGCATGTTGCAAGTGCATCACACCAATATTTTTGTTTAGTTTACCTTAGAGAAACAGTCTCTTCAGCCCACTGAGTCTGTGGTGCGACCAGCGATCACACCCATTCATTAGTTCTATGCTACACACTAAGAACAATTTACAGAAGCTAAATAACCAATAACCCTGCACATCTTTGGGATGTGAGAGGAAATGGGATATGACAATGAAACATTCTTGACTCTTGAAACCGGAGGAAACCCACGTGTTCACAGGGCGAATGTGTAAACTCCACACGGACAGCTTCTGAGGTCAGGTCTAACTCAGGTCTCTGGATCTGTGAGGAAGCAACTAATCTCATGATTTTATACACGTCTATAAGATCACCACATCCTATATAGAGGATGGGAGCAGCCTGGGTTGAAGATAGAACTGGAAAATTGGATTGGAAAATATCTAAATTCCCATCCGTACTGTTTTGTTTTCCAGCCGAATGAATCATTAGCATCTTCCTTATCCCCCCACACAATGCCAACTTCGGGTCTCTCGTCGTGGATCCACAACATTTCCTGCTTGCCTTTCTTCCACCACAAGGACCACAAGAGCGCCATCTTGGGGACTTCCCGCAGCTCCAGGGCGCCATGCCCTAAGTACAACAAGCAGAACGAGGAAAATTGCATCATCCACGTCAGCCTCGAGAACGGCAATAGGAATCGCTACAAAAGCATTGCAGTACGTGCATGGCATTCTTCCATGGCTCAGATACCACTTTATAGCAGAGACACAGCATGGAAACAGGCCCTTCGGCCCACCGATTCCACATCGACCAACGATTGGATAGGATGCACTAGTTCCTGCACTCTAGGGACAATTTACTGAAGCCAATTAACCTAGAATCCCGTATACCTTTGAAGTGTGGGAGGAAACCAGAGCACTGGTGATTAGTCAGGGGTTATGAGGGAAGGCAGGAAAATGGGGTTAGGAGGGAGAGAAAGATCGGCCATGTTTCAATGGCGGATTAAGCTCGATGGGCCGAATGGCCTAACTCTGCTTCTATGAGCGTATGAGCGCCCAAAGAAATTCCTGCGCCGTCACTGGGAGAACGTACAAACTCCCCACAGACAGCACCCACAGTCAGGATGGAACCCGGGTCTCTGGCGCTGTATGGCAGCAACTCCACCATTGCTGCAATATATTGTGACTTCTGAATATAAAAGTTGGGAAATGTGAAAAGTTGAAAACCCAAGAGCTTGTTTCGTGCTGTTTAGCTCAAAGTCTACAACATCCAAACTTTAATTGATATTCTGGTTCTCTCTCATAAGGGGCAAGAGCCAGATATAGAGTGATACAGCGTGGTCCCTTTGGCCCATCTTGCCCACACTGGCCAACATGTCCCACCTGCCTGCATTCGGCCCATATCACTCCAAACATGTCCTATCCATCGACCTGTCCAATCGCTTCTTAAACGATCACCCTGCCTTAACTTCTCCTCTGGCAGCTCGTTCCATACACCCACTCAATGTGAGATTTAATAGGCTTTTTCACACAAGTGGGTGGTCGATGTAGTGGTACAGAAGGCTGAGAGGTGATCATATAGAGGTGTATAAAATCATCAGGGGAATAGAAAGAGTGAATGCAGAGGGTCTTTTACCCAGGGGAGGGAAATCAAGAACCAGAGAACATGGGTTTAAGGTGTGAGAGGGGCAAGATTTAATAGGAATCTGGTGGGTGTTGGGTTTTTGGGAGTGAGCTGCCAGAGGAGGTAGTTGTGACAGAACTATACAATTATTTATAACTCAACTGAACAAGTACATGGATAGAAAAAGTTTTCGAGGATATGGGTCAAACATGGGCAGGTAGGACTGGCGTAGAAAAAGGGCATCTTGGCCGGTTTGGGCAAGTTAGGTTGAAAGGCCCATTTCCGTAGTGTTATGGTGATAAGGTATAATGGTTTGAAAGGTGCTCTGTATATGATTCCTGGAATGTCATTGGGGACACTCTAATCATTCATTCCCTGTAGTTTGAAATGGGAGGAGAGAATATAGATCCTATGTTCATTGTGTTGATTATTTGTTCAAATCATGATCCTTTGCCAAACAGGGGTGTAAAAGCATCCGAAAAATCAATCTATAATGGCAATAATTTAAAATTAACATGTCCTTTGCCAACTGCAGTGGAAGTTTTACTTTGGAATTAACAGTGTTGGAAACAGGCCCTTTGGCCCACTGAGTCCATGCCGACCACCAATCACCCCGTACACTAGCACTATCCTACACACTAGGGACAATGTACAATTTACAGATTCCAATCAACTTTGCAATCCTGCACGTCTTTGGAGTGTAGGAGGAATCCGAGTCACACCCTGAAAAACCCACACGGTCACAGGGAGAAACGTACAAACTCCGTGCAGACAATACCCGTAGTCAGGATCGAACTGGGTCTCAGGGCGCTGTAAGGTGCAGCTTTGTAACCACCCAATTGTTCGCAACCTTATCCGCATCTGTTGGAGACCAAAAAAAACTATACAAAGATTTCAACTCCACCCGATTAGTTTCTTTGTAATACAGTCCACTTTAATATCTATTGCCACAGAAAGGCTGTAGAGGCCAAGTCGTGGATATTTTTAAGACATAGGTTCTTGATTAGTATAGGTTCAAGGTTAGGTGAGAGGCAGGAGAATGGGGGTGAGGAGAAAGAGATAGATCAACCATGACTGAAGGCCTAATTTCCACTACTATACGTTATGAACATGGCAGCAGACAGCACCAGTAGTCAGGATCGAACCCAGGTCTCTGGTGCTGTACTGCAGCAACTCTGCCGCTGCTCCACCGTGACTCCCTACATTTCCTTGATTTTTCTGCCTTGTGGCTCTTTTAAAAGATTACAGGTACATTATCTAATTACAAACTGAAGGCAAGAACCCTGCAGAGGATCCAGGGATGTCATCTTGGTTAAATTTCAATGGTCTGTTTGCTGATTTTTCAGAGTAAATTGCTTCTACTTTGTCAGAAGCTTAGTTTAATTTATTGTCATGTGCACAGTAAAAAGCTTTTGTTTGTGCGCTAACCAGTCTCCGGAAAGACAATACATGATTACAATCAAGCCATCCACAGGGTACAGAAACATGATAAAGGGAATAACGTGAATAACGTTTAGTGCAAGATAAAGTTCACTAAAATCCGATTGAAGATAGTCCGAGCATCTCCAATGAGGTAGATAGTAGCTCAAGGCCGCTCTCTGGTTGTTGGTGGAATGGTTCAGATGCCTGATAACAGAAAGTGGGATAACATTGAGCTGGTGTGAAAGGGTATTCAATGGATGGTGTAAACTCGATGGTCCAAAGGGCCTGTTTCCATTCTGTATCTCTAAACTTAACTGACCACAGGCCTGAGGAGTGATTGCAAACGACTGATCAAATAATGGGGTAGCATTTTTCTAAGATACACACAAAATACTGGAGTAACTCAGCGGGTCAGGCAGCACCTGTGGAGTGAAGGAATGGGTGATGTTTCGGGTCGAGACCCTTCTTCAAACTGAAAGTCAGGGGAGAGGGAGTCTGGAGATATGGAAGATTAAGGGTGTGGAAAATGACAGATAAAGCAGACGATGCAGGCCGAAGTGGAGCATTTTTCGAACACTTGTTTGTTTTCTGGTAACAGGTAACCCTTTCAGAAGATCCTCAGTGCCTCCCCTCCCTCTCAATACACCAAGCGTCTGAAGTAAATACCTTTTCCCTTCCTCTCCAGGTGACCAATCAAGACAGGGCCCCGTTCGTAATCCAGAGAGCCATGTCAGAGAACAACCTGCAAGGGCTTTGTCCCTGATCCTCTCAAAAGACAGAGGTGAGAATTAAAAGATAGGTTTCCTTGATGCTGGGATAGATGTACAGTCTTCCGCCTAAACTCAATTTGTTTGCAGGAGCTCAGCAGATCAAGGTGGCGCAGGTGGTAGAGTTTGCTGCCTTACAGCGTTTAGAGACCCTGGTTTCCATCCTGACTCCATGTACTGTCTGTACAGAATTTGTAACATTCTCCCTCATGACCGCGTGAGTTTTCTCCGGGTCCTCCGGTTTTCCTCCCACCCTCCAAAGACATGCAGTTTGTAGGTTGATTGGCTTTATAAAATATTCATCCCTGACTTCCGGTGGCGCTATGGAGCCCTAGAGTATAGCGCCAGCCAGCTCCGCAAAAAAATTGTAAAAAACGGGGGTTTTAAACGACTTACCGGCTGCCTGCAACAAACTGCTTGCTGTTCCTTCACCGACTGTGCCGAGTGACGTCATCAGGCGCGCGACGAACTATGTCGGTCTCACGGAGCCCTAACCGACAAGGGGTAAAGGTCGACCAAACCCGGCAGAGACCGGGAGAAGGCCCAAAGTGAAGCCTCGAGTCGAGTAGGACTCGGATCCCTGGAAGATGTTCCAAAAAACATGGACAAAAATGGAAGGTGAGGAACTGAAATCTTTTATTCTCATCAGATGGTTAGCTAAAGAAGAATTAAAGGGTGAAATAAAAAATGTAAAGAAGAAATAAACCATATAAACAGTTTGATGGATACTCAGCTGAATCAGATGAGAAATCAACTGAAAGACTTAAAACAAGAAACGGAAGTTTAAATATTGAAAAAAAGGTTAAGAAAATGTCGGATGAATTAAAGGAAGAATTTATTGAAATGTTAACACCATGGAGGAAAAGATGGATGGAAAACTGGAAAAGTTTAAAAAAGACATCGATAATAGGATTTAATCCTATTGAAGAAATGCAGAAACAACAGATGGCTGAAATAAAAAACCTTGAGCAAACAGCTGAGACGAATGCTTTGACTACAGCGAACCTGTTTACAGAAAACGAACGTCCTGATGAGCATGCTGACTAAAACAGCAGAGAAATGTACTGAGCTAGAAGGACATCAGAGAAGGCAAAATCTGAGAATTGTAGGGATTTCCTGAGGGTCTGAGAGAATATCGACGGCCCTCGAGAGTTCACTGCTAAATTACTCAAAGAAGTTCTATCTCTGGAAGAAATGCCTTTATTAGCTCGTGCTCACAGAGTCAGTAGACGTCAGACCAGACCCAACGCTCCTCCCAGACAAATGATTATAAAAGTACAATTTGATTTTGTTCTGGATGAGATTATGCGGAAAGCTTCGAAAACTAAAAACTTGACATTTGAAGGTCAAAGGATTAGTATTTATCGAGACTATCCACCAGAGGTCGCCAGGAAACGAAAAGCATTCAATGAAGCCAAAAGTCTTAATGCGTGGAGTAGAAAATCTGAGATACGGTTGAACTACCCAGCGACTTTAAGAGTTTCTTATAAGAATGAGGAGTACTTTTTTCAAGACCCCAACACAGCATTGGAGTTTGCTCAGCAGTTCAAGACTTGAAGAATACCTACAAGCAAGTTATACTGACTTTACCATCTTCAGATATTCAACATGAACTTTTAATATTTACTGAGACTCTCAAGAGGATATGGACTTGATGGAATAGACAATGTCGAATGGAATGGAGGGAATAAAACAAGATTTGACAACGTCATCTGGATATCTGGACTTTGATAATTAGTTCTAAACATATAACTAACATAAATAATTAACACACACCTTAAATTATAATACGTTTTATTATTAGTTTTTCCCACCCTATTTTTTTATTAATTAGGAATGTCTATTATTACAAATCACTATTACTAATAATTAATAACTATTTCCCCCCTTTTTTGAACTGAATTAATTGTATGTTATTCATCTTTTTATATAGCCTTTGTATTTTTTTATGTCTAATATTAGATAGATTTCTAAGTTAGCTTTAGATATTGATATTTTTAAAGGAAGAACCTTTTTTTTTTAATTCTTCCTCTTTTCTCTTTTTCTCTCCTCCCCTTCCTGTTTTTTGTTTTTTTATTATTATTCTTTCCCCCTCTCCCCCCCCCTTTTTTACATTATATATTATAACCCACCCCCGTTTAAAATATTAGTTAAGGAATAGTAATTCCCTAATTCCAGGAGCAGTCGTGTTAATAACATCGATGACGGAAGTCGTTAATATATAGGTCATCTTAATATGGCTGGCACAAACTACATCGATCTAGATGTAGTTCTTTTTTCTTTTACACACACAGTACTTCTATTTATTTTTCTTTCTATCTTTTATATCTATAGTAATTTTTGGTTTGATTGGAGTAATATAATGTACCAAGGGGAGATATAATTCATGAGGGGCAAAAAAGAGATTTAAACTACATCCACTCAGGGTTCAGGTGTAAGGTTGGTTTATCGCGCTGATTCCTTAGATCCTGCAGATCCCCAAAAATCTAAAATGCAATAGCAAGGACAGACTTAAAAAGAAATACGGGGAATGAGTGGATTAACATTAACATTCTGCAGTTTGGAATGTTAAAGGTATTAATGAAAACCGATAAAGAGAGGAAAAGTATTGACAATTTAAAGGCAAGTAAAGCTGATGTAATTTACATTCAAGAGACCCATCTAAAAAAAGAGGCTGGAAAAACAGGTTGAAAGCTAAATGGATTGATAAAATATATCACTCTTCTTTACACATAAATCAAGAGGCGTAGCAATATTATTTCGTAAAGGTACTTTATTTAAACATACATTAACCATAGATGATAAAGATGGTAGATATATTTATTGTGATAGGAGAATTAAATACAGAAAAAGTAATTCTTGTTAATATATATGGACCAAATTTTTGATAGTCCAAACATTGTTTTTTTAAAAAAGTATTTAATAATATTCCGGAATTAACGCTAATATAATTTGATAATTGGTGGAGATTTCAACTGTACATTAGACCCTTACTTAGACAGATTCCTACAAAAACAAAGAAAAAAAAACAAATCACGTTCTAGTGATTTGCTAAATGCATATATGCAAACAACCAACAGATTAAGATGTTTGGAGAACAGAAAATCCTAACCGAACGAGAATAATCTTTTTTAACTCATACTTTTACGACCCCAGTACATAAAACTTACTCAAGAATAGATTATTTTTTGGTGATGCAAATTCTTATCTCACTTACTTATGAAGCAAATAATATAATATAATAATCTCAGATCACGCTCCAGTAACGTTTTAAAATTAAAATTAATAATAAAAATAGAAAATTTAAGACAGTGGAAATTTTAACCCACAAATTTTAAAAAACAAAGCCCACTCAGGAATATATCATAACTCAAATTAAAACTTTTTTTGAAATAAATGATCAACCAGAGATATCGCGTTCTTTATTGTGGGAAACATTTAAGGCATAATCTTCGAGGAATAATGTTTTCTTCACAAGCATTTGACAATAAAAAGATTCGGAAAGAAGCAACAAGATCTAGAAAAGGAGATTAAGGAATTAGATATACAGAATGCAATAAAACCAGATACTACATTACATAAATAAAATTGTTATATTGAAATATAAATTAAATAAAATATATACAGATCAAGTGATTAAAAAAATTTTTTACCAACATACTAAACAATTACACAATACAGTTTGAATTTGGGGATAAGCCCCAAAAACTGCTGGCTCGACAATTTAAGGAAAATTGAAGCGGAAAAAATTATTAACATAGGATTACATCACAAAACGGTGATTTATTAATACATAAACTAAAGATATTAATGAAAGATTTATGCAATATTATAAAAATTTATACACTGCTAAAACAACAGTAAGTAAAATAGAAAATAGATGCATTTATAAAAAAATGTAACTTGAAGAAAGACTGATTTACAAAATAGAAAATAATTAAATGCTGATATTTCAATAAATGAAAAAATTAAAGAATCTATTAGATCATTAAAAAAACGGTAAAACATAAACCAGGACCTGATGTATAAGGTTCGGAATTTTATAAAACATTTCATGAATATATAGTTCCATATCTAAAATCATTATATGAACAGATATATACAGAACAAAAGAAAAAAAAAAAAAAAGCCTTCCAGATACATTGAACGAATCCGATTATAACTACTCTATAATACCTAAAATAAATAAAGACTTACTTAGAAACGAACCAGGATCATATAGAGCAATAGCTTCTATTAAATACAGATCAAAAGATATTAACAAACAATATATAGCAAAAAGATTGAGTTTTTCAATTGTTGATGAATTAATACATCCAGATCAAACTGGATTTATACCAAAACGATATTCTTCATATAATCTAAGACTAATTGTTTTAATATATATATTATTCGAAAAGAAGTGATAAAAAAAGTTAGTAGTTATTTCCGCTTGATGCAGAAAAGGCTTTTGACCAAGTGGAATGGCCCTATTTATTTTCGGTGATGGAAGCTTTTAAACTAGGAGAGGGAGTATTTAATACTTGGAATTAATTATTATATGCAAATCCAAATAGCTAGAATAACAACAAATCGAATGTTAATCAATTAAATTTAATTTATTTCACCTGAGGTTGTAGCAAGGTTGCCCTTTATCACCTTTTAATTGTTTGCATTAGCAATAAGAACCACTTGCCTCAGAGGGTAAGACTACAAACACCCGGAAATATATGGATATGATACCGAAGCAAATACTAAGAATAAATTTCCCCTTATATTCTGCAGATGATGTATTACTTTATTTTTATATCACTCATAAAAACCGAAATAAGTATTCGGAGAAATTTGTTAAAACTGATAACGGAATTCGGATCACTTTCAGTATACAGTATTAATTGGAATAAAAGTGGAACTTATGCCTATAACAATGGATAAGTTACATATATTACAACAATTTACTTTTAAGATAACAAATGAAAAATATTAAATATCTTTGGATTTTTGTTACAAAAAGATTTAATTCTCTATTTAAATCTAATTTTCCCCCATATACTAGATAAATTAAATAAGAATATTTCATACTGGAAAAGTTTACCTATTTCGATGATAGGGAAAATAATGCATACAATAAAAATGATTTTTCTTCCACAATTATTATATTTATTTCAATAAATAAAATAAAATCCCGATATATCATTCCAAAAATTTTTTTTAAAAAAGTAAGATTCTTTAATTACGAAATTTTATTTGGGATTATAAGATTCAAAGAATAAATAAAAAACATTTATATGTAAGATTTTAAAATAAATGAGGAGGATTAGCGTTACCAAACTGATGTTTTATTACTGGCAGTTTAATATTAACAAACATAATTTTGGTTAGGAGAAATAGATAATAAACCAAATGGGTTTAAGTATGGAAGAAGAAGATTGTTCTCCTTAGAAATTAGCTCTATAATATTTGCTAATATTAATGTAGCCTAAGAAAGTTTATAGTGAAAATCCGATAATAGAAAATGGAATCCGCATCAGTGGAAACAAATAAAGAAAAGCATTAAAGCTAAAATCTATATACCAATAAGTCCCCTTAAGATTGTTAATAATTTTATGTTTAAAAACAAAAAATTTAAACCTTCAATTTTTGGATAAGGGCTTTTTAACAATGGAAAAAATAAAGGAATTTCTAAGAGGGTGATCTTTATAAGGAAAATACTTTTCTTTCATTTCAAGAGTTTGCAACAAATTTATGGCTACATAATAAAGAATATTTCAGATATTTACAAATTAGAAACTATGCCTCTGTAAAATATATATGAATTTAGAAATAGAAAAATAGAAATTTTAGATGAATGTTTGAATAAACATCCAAATATGGAAAAAATGATATCATATATATATAATATTTTACTGGAAAACGATACCCCCATCAACAGAAATATACAGAGAATCTTGGAAAAGGAATTAGGCCAAATAATAAGACCAGAATAAAATGGGATGAAAGTTTACAACATATACATTATTGTTCATTAAACGCTAAACATTCTCTTATACAGTTTAAAAAAAATATTACATAGTATTACATTACTCTAAATCTAAATTACCATAATATTTTTTTCCAAAAATATCTCCATTAATGTGACAAATGTTCAAATTTCAGAAGCAAATTTGACATACATTCCATTCACTAACTGCATATAAAATTGTAGAATACTGGAAGGAAATATTTAAAATAATCTCGACTGTTATTAATATAAATATAATCCCTGACCCAAAGTTGATTATACTTGGAATAATTGAAACTGACCAATTAATAACAACGAATCAAAGAACTTTTGATATTGATTATGGGTTTTAATAATTGGAAAAATTAATATTAAAATTTTGGAAAGGCCCTGCATTCCCAACAATCAAAATGTGAATATAGAAATGTCGGAGACACTTCATTTGGAGAGATTGAGGCTTGTCCTTATGGATAGGTTAGATCTCTTTCAGAATGTATTTGGTCTCCATATATTAAATATTTGCAGGGTCATAATGGTTCGGGCGCGATAACCTGACTGAGGCCTGGACATTTGAGTGGATGAAGAAGATACATATAATAAATCATGAATATATCTATAAGGACGGATTATTGACGAATATTTTATTTCTCCATCGAAACCTCTTCTTATTCTTTATTCTATTTCCTAATTTTTTCTATTTTCTTATATCTAAATAAAAAAAAAAATAAAAAAATAATATAGAAACACACTATCTAATATTAGAATGAATAAAATATCATTAGATTTATAAGAACATTGTTAGTATTATTAAGCATTTCTTAGTATTATTAATATTTTTAATTATATAAAATATAATACTTAAATGGTACAATAATTTTAAATTTAGCGATAAAATAAATATTGTTAAACATTAGGAAGAAATAATAAGAATTATAAGATTTACTAACTTTTTTGTATCAATAATATCATAAAAATTTGGTCTTATACTTAATAAAATTAGAAATAAAATGATAATTACTAATAGTACGAGTATAATGCTAATATTGTGAATGTAATAGTAATATATGTATCTTTAATTAATATAAAAATACATAACTCTGAAATCTATAACTAAGGATAATACAGTATAAATAATATTATTAGTATGAATCAGTTATTAGGACAATGTATTTTTACTACTGAAAATATAAATTGTAACTGGTTTGTTATTTTGTTTCTATAATAAATAAATTAAAAAAAAAATAAAAAAATAAAAAATATTCATCCCTGGTGTGTAGGATATTGCTGGTGTACAGTGATCGCGGGTCCGCATGGCCTAGGTGGGCCGAAGAACTGTTTCCAATCTGTCTACACCTAAAACACTGAACAAAACAAAACTAAATTTCTGTGAAGGGAATGGGCAGGCAACATTTCAGGTCAGAACCTTTCATACTGGATATGGAACGCATATCCAGTTACTGTTGGGTCTGAATAAGGGCCCCAACCCAAAACGTCGCCTGTCCTTACCTTCCATTGTGTGGAGGCAGGTACTTATCGGCCCTACACGCCCATGCCGACCAACAGCCCCATCTACACTAGTCCCCATCTGCCTGCGTTTGGCCCATGGCCCTCTAAAAAACCCATATAGTTGTCCAAAAGGTTTTTAAATAATTACGATAGTTTTCTTTAGAGATACTGCATAGAAACCACTGGCCCATTGAGTCCACGCCTACCACTAGTTCTATGTTTATCCTCCCACTTTCTCACCCACACCATACACAATAGTGACCAATTTTACAGACACCCATTAACCTAACAATTGTAGATGGGTAGGAAACGCATGCGGTCACGGGGTGAACGAGCCAACTCCACACATACCACACCCGTGGTCTGAATGGAACCCGGGTCTCTGGCGCTTGTGAGGCAGTGGCTCTGCTGCTGAGCCTCTGTGCCGTGCTAAGGATAACAGCACAGTAACAGGACAGGCCTTTCAGCCCACCGAGTCCACGCTGACCATCCGATCACCTGTCCACAACTAGTTCCATGTATCCCACTTTCTCATCCTCTCCCTACACACTAGGGGCAATTTACAGAGACCAATTAAACAACAATCATTTACATTATAATATTATTGAGTGCAAATCAAAGTGTATGTAAACCCTTTTGTAGTGTGCTGCAAGATTTGAAATGGTATTGCATCTAAGCCCCACTCTGAATCATTTAGAATTCTATAACTTCTACAGTACATACCTTTAGAAAGGAGGTGATAGAGAATGTCCTTTAGCCAAAGGTGGTGAATCTGTGGAATTCATTGTCACAGACGGCTGAAGAGGCCAGTCAATGAATATTTTTAAAACAGAGATTGCCAATTCTTGATTTATGCAGGTTCAGGGTTTTGAGGAGAAGGCAGGGGAATGGGGCTGAGATGGAAAGATAGGTCTCTACAATTGAAGGGGGAGTAAACCCGATGGGTGCGAATGGCCTAATTCTTTCCTATGACTTACAAACTTGTTTCATTGAATATTAGCTTTCTATTCACAAAAGCAAGACTGCAATGTAAATAAGTGTGATAAAAGCAAAGAAACTGCAGATGCTAGTTTAATACCAAAGATAGACACGAAGTGCTGGGTAACTCAGCGGGTCAAGCAACGTCTCTGGAGAAAATGGATGGTTTCGGATCGGGTCCCTTCTTCATTTAGGTAGGGATGAGGGGGGGGGGGGGGGGGGGGGGGTGGGAGGAAGCAGTGAAGAGCTGTAGGTGAGAAAATCAAAAAGCCCATCAGGCCTCAAATGAGCTCAGTCGGGCGGGTGCCTGGTAGGTCCATTGTTGACTAGTTGAAGGTGTGATCTCAAGAGAAACAATGTGGAGAACTGTGGTAAAATGACTAGGGAGGAGGAAGGGGGGCAAGGGTGAAGGGGGAGTGGGTGTAAGATGAAGTTAGTTACAATTTGACAATCAATGTTCATAGAGTAGTCCTGAACTATCTACCTCATTGTGGCCCTCGGACTATCCTTGTCAGACTTTGCTGGCTTTACCTTGCACTAAATGTTATTCCCCTTATCATGTATCTATACTAAACACTGTAAATGGATCATCATGTATTGTCCCTTTTCTGCTGACTGGTTAGCACTCAACAAAAATATGTTCACTGTGCCTCGGTACACGTGGCAATAAATAGTAAGATTAAATAGAGAACTTATCAGTTTGAAGTTTGATCTTTATTTTATGAGGAGTGACTTGAGGATTACGTGAAGAAGGCCCGCCAGGCGCATTCGCATCATACTTCAAAGCAGGCGGCGGGAAAACACAGAAAGCAAATAGCCGAAGTAACATAGTAAGGCTCGTAGAAGACTAGAACAACCAGAATGATCTCTTAGATTATGAGGGGTGGAGCGTAGGGCACGTAATCCCTCAACGTCCACTTCACTCCTCATAAAATAAAGATCAAACTTCAAACTGGTAAGTTCCTCGTTAATCTTACTATTTTACTTCGGAATCACGTGAGTGACTACGTGAAGATTTCAAAGCTCTGTATTTTCATGCAGTCGATGCACACCACATGACAATCTGCTTCGGTTGACACAGTAGGGAAATAATATATTGAACATTGCTTCGAATTATTCAATAAATTATTGGTAATAAATACTAAAGCCAGAAATAACTCCTCCGTCTCAGGGAAAATTACAAACAATGATAGAAAACAAAGCAAATGAATTAAATGTGACCCAAAACAGCATGCCCAAACTGTGGCACGGTCTGTACAGGTTTGTCAGAAAATTGAGAAAATGTTGCTGCTCTAGACCATCCTTCGGCCTCGAAGATTTGGTCTAGCGGCACGTCCCGAGCCTTCGCCGTGGAGATTGATGCCGCCCTGGTGGAGTGAAAGTTAAAAACGGGAATGTCAACTCCAGCATAATTGAAACCTTTTTCAAGCATGTAGAAATAGTTTGTGCTGACACTCTTGTATATGTATTTTTGTGACTAATGATCAGTCCTGTCTCAGAATCTCTGAGACTCATTGTTACCTTAATATATTGGCTTAAGTTATATGGGGTAACTACATATAACAGTTGGTCAACAAGATAGGCTTTAAACGTCACCTTGATTCCAGCCAGACCGGGCCTGCTTTGTTTGATTAAATCATAAACATAGAAGGTAATGTCATTGACAGACAAATGCATACAAGGTAATTTGTAAGAATTGCAATGTTTGTTTACACGTTGTGCTGAAACCAGCGCTCTTAGCATAACCACAGCAAGAGTTAATCTCTGTGTAAATAATGAAGTAATTGGAGCCCATTGCCGAAGCATTGTGAGAACAGAGTGATGTCCCAGATTTTCGTATAGCGAGGTTTGGAGGATTTTTATTAAAATTCCGCATAAATCGGGATACTAACGGATGAGACCCTAGAGGATGTTGTGTTCTTGAAGACGGAAGAGGACAACGCACTCCAAGTGCTGGTAATGTCACTATAACGCAGGTGCCTATCAAAATGCAACAAGCAAGGAACTCCAACACATCACATATGCTTGCATTATGAGAAGAATAGTGCATTGTACACAGAAACAGTTCCCATTTTCTTTAGGTGAACCATATAGTGTGTTTTGAGTGCTATTTTCACCAAGCTGCAGTGAGAACCACCATGGCCCTTGTTCAACAATCCAAGTCCTTGGAATTGTCTGGTCAGAACCTGCAACCAACAATGAATACGGTCATGTAAAGGGTGACTTTCTCCTGTAACTGAATGCCACCAAGAATTACTGCAGCTGGGAATCATCATGAATGACTGAACCATCATTGAAAACATGAAGGGGAACCATGGTTTGTGTTGGGCAATCTGGGACCACCAAAACACCTGTGGCGGAGACTCGCTCTATTGTGGTGAGACAGTTCAGATGAAAAATTTGAGAAATTGCATAAGATTTTAGTGCCCCCAATGTAACGAGACTGAATCCACGGCAACTTCACCTGGATCTGCCTTCCGCATGAAACATATTTAGGCAACTGGTGATGTAATCTGGATGGAACAGATCAAGGGCTGGCAACCCAAATCGAGTGACAATTGTGTGACAAAGTTTAGAATTGAACAGCCACACTATATTGGCATGAAACGTACTCGACCTATGGTCGGCCACCACTTAGCTATAGGTGGTGAATAAATGGCTGAAACGCAGATATGCCGTGACATAGCCCAATGGCACATGACGGTACCCAGTTTAAACACATGAAAAACCGACCGTGCTCCTCCCATATTGATTAATATATTGCACTGCTGGTGATGTTATCAATCTGGAGTTGAATGTGGAAATCCTTCATTGAGGAGCAATGTGCCTTTACCCAGAAAATGCACCCAAAAAATGCGAAATAATTTATCCCACGTGTGAGGCGAATCAACCCTTCGTGTTCATGTTAGTGACCCCCACAGCTAGACTCGGTGTCCATAGCCTCCCCCCCCCCCCCCCCCATCCGAGAGCGCTGACATCAGTCTGGAAGATTAGTGAAGGGTCTAGTACCTAAAATGTTATTGGTAGCTAGATGAACATTAACAATGCACCACTGGATTCTGCGAGAGCTGTGGTTGGGAACCGTGTGAACCCGATGAAAATGGCCTGCATTCGATTTTAGTGCTAGTTTCACGTGCTCTCTGCAAAGGTTGATAATGCAAAGGCCCGATTGTACTGCAGGAACCTGCTCCCCATTTACCAATGTCCTTCGCGTCTTCTCAGATGGAGGGATAAAGAATTTGTGGGAGGCAAGTACAGACATCATCATCATCGACAACCTTGGCTGTTGGTAATGTTACTGTTATAGCAACGGAATTAATATGAAAACCCCAATTACTCAATATTTTGGGTTGGCTGGAACTTGAACTTAGTTGGATGGAGCAAACCCTAATGACTCAAGCACCGATTCTTCAGCTGGCTCATTAGTGTTGCTGACAATTAAGATATCAGCTAAATAACCCATTACAATGTGATGATGGCTGAATTGCCCCAGCACAGGTTTTAACAATTTAATAAATAGCCTGGGTGCTGAACTGAATCCAGGAGTCAATGCTTTGTATTGACACAGCTGTGCCATCCAATTAAATTTCAAGTACCCTGCGATAATGAGCAATGAATTGGCAGTGAATAATACACATGTTGCAAACAAATAGTTGCCACATAACAGCCCTGTGATAGGAGGTGTTAAACAGTAACAAATTTAAGTAATTGAGGACGAAAATTACTCTACAACACACCCATCTTTTTGAGAGATCTGGGGAATATTAGAAACAATTGTGGAGGATCATTAATTGGCTGTATCAATGACCATTATCTATATGTTCAGGCTCTGGAGCAGAAAACACCCAAAATTTATTAGGCTTGTGCTGTTAAGGTGGATCTATCCCTGAGATAAACTCAATGGGAGACTTGAGACAGTATTTAGTATAAAACATATCATACATTAAACAACATAATTGATTTAGAAAACATTTGTAATCAACCTCCAATAGGAGATTGGCCCCCAGAACATTATCATTCAGAAAAGTCCCTGTAAATCTACAGTTGACCTGTAAAGCTGTTGTCTGCTCATATTGGGATTGTACGCTCATATTGGGATTGTACCCGGTCTGTCTCGATGGGTACCCTCGTTGCCCCCACTGGCCTGCCCCTTTGAAACTCAGCCCCTGGATCTGACTTGCAGTATTAACCCAGAGTTGCGAATAAGTGGCCTCGAAATGCTTGACTACATGAAGCCAATTGCTTTGGCCTCATCATGAATTGCACGAATGTTCATGAGAAGGTCCCTTTCCAAACCATATTTCAGGTGTTTGTACAGCAGTTGCCCTACATAGAGTAGCACATTTTTTTTAAATTTTTTTTTTGGTTTAGTGTTGGCCTGATGGCGATACTTCCCTGATGCAAATTTCCTGAAAAAATGCATTGCATAAAATACCCAAACAAAAATGTGTGAGTTTGAGGAATGATTGTCCCTTGGACCATAGTGCCAAATGCAGTAATTGTGCAGCTCGCCATCAGTTGGAGGATGTGTTAACAAACCGAACCCCCTGTCCAGTCAAAGAAGGACTCATGGGTTGCCCAGAACCTGGCTCACCATAGGCACTTTCAGTAATGCACATTAAACAGGTGTCTCATATTTGTTTGCAGTCACTTGCATCATATCGTGCTGGAGCTGGTGAGGTAGTACATAATGGGGATTCCGCTGGCAAGGGATTGTTCCATTGACTCACCAGTTTCCCCCCCCCCCCCCGGAATAGCAACTCAGTGCCATTTCCGAGACACCTCTTGTGCGCGCTGGTGTTTGCACATAAGCAGGGACACCAGCATCAGGGTCAGCTGCAATCTGCCCGCTTCTCCCAAATCATATAGTAGGGAGGCATCCTCCAGTCCTAAACAAGGCGCTGGAAGGAACCCCAATAATTGACCTACCATATGTTGGTCTTGGTATGGCCCTCTTGGACATTACTGGCCCTTGGACCCTTATGTAATGAAGGTTGGAACATCAGCTGCATGTTCCCAATCTCCCCTACAGTTTTGTATGATCAGGGGAAGAGTAACTATTGTTGTCAGAGAAACCAGGTCTGTGACTTGATATTTGCCTTTGCATTGCTAGGAGCAGCCTTAGTCTGCTTAGTTACTCATGGATATAAATAGATGAACCAGGCTTATTCTGAATCAAATTGCAGTTGGCCTGAATGGAGCTAGTGTGGAAATTAGCGTGCTATTTGAACTGCTTCCCGGTTTTAAAACGGCACCCGGCATCGGAGCCGGCGTTGCCGTGCTTATCTCCGACCCGATCAAATTGGTGAATTCCTGGACCCACGCTAAAATGGTGGATCTGTGCCCTCCAGCCCGTTCAGTGTGACATGCGCGGACGTAATGACACACATGGCGCCTGGCGGGCCTTCTTCACGTAGTCACTCACGTGACTCCGAAGTAAAATTAAACTGTAACTAACATAAAGCTATATACAATTTGCCCAAGCGAAATATGAGGTGCTGTTCCTCTAGTTTGCATGTGGCCTTACTCTGGCAGTGGAGGAGATCCAGGACAGAAAGCTCAGTGTGGGTCATGAGGAATAGGAGTAGGATTAGGCCATTTGGCCCATCGTCAAACTCCGCCATTCAATCGGTTGATCTATTTCTCCCTCCTCACCCCATTCCCATGCCTTCTCCCAATAATCCCTGACACCTGTAACTAATCAAGAATCTATCTGGGCCTTGTTCAATGACTTGGCCTCAACAGCCTTCAGTGGCAAAGAATTCCACAGATCACCACCCCTCTGACTAAAGAAATGTTTCCTCAACTCCTTCCTGAAAGAACATACTTTAATTCTGAAGCGGTGTTCAAAGAACGATGATATGAAGGTATAAGTTATTTGCCTTGCAAACACAGTGGGGAATGTGAGGTCACTGTAAAAAACAAAATGGACGTACTGCCTGCACTGGTGAGGACTCGAAAGGAATGCACGTGTGTGCGGTGATCTTGGTGTTTATGGGGTCATGGCGCTATGAGAACTTCCCGAGTCTGGTGCGAGTGTGGACCAGCTTTCAGACTGTTCGGGGTGGACAGGGACTGCAGAAGAGACTGATAGTGGTTGGTACATCTCTGGTCAATCACGGTGAAGGAGCGTGGCTGTGTGTAACCCGGATAATGAACTGATGGCGTGGATCTCTGCTTATGCTGTGTGACCTGGGATTCTCACACGCCACTGTGGTGGTGTTTATGTTTAATCTTTAAGTAGTTTTGTATCTTGTTGCTTTTTTGGAGCGACTGTATGGTAAATCAAATTTCACTGAACCTCGGTATACGTGACATACCAAAGGATGCATTGAAATGTTTGTCAGACGGGCAATCACGTAGGCCTCGTAGGCCTAGTATCAGCAAAGCGTCGCCCAGTCTACGTTTGGAAATGTACTCATTGGTTTTTTTTTCTCTTCTGCCCCCAGAGTTGGTCATTCCAGACGACGGGAACATATATTATTCAGTAGGCCCCTCTGCAAACTTTGACTTCACCCTTGAGGAAGTGGAAGATAGGATATGAAATGCAGCAACCTCTCCAGAAAAAAAAAAGCCCAAGAAGGGAATCTTTGCAGACAGAAATCTTGGCAAGCTGAATGAACAAGGTCAGGCTGTGAGAGGAGGCCGGGATCGCCGTCAGTACTTCCACAGCCAGTCTGTGGAGATGAATCTTACCACTAAGTATTTGAGAGTCCTGGAATATATGTGAATACATTTGCCTTGACTGTATTTATCCAACAACATGGATGGCGTTGAGTAAAAACCCTACCCTCCTCATTGGGAATGGCAACACTTGTCCATTGTTGAAGATTGTTTTGCACACCGGCCTGCTCGGATCTGACTGAGATGTACTCAGGCTGGAGTGCAGTTGCAGCTTCCCCTGCTACCCTGTAAACTTCATGGGGGAGGCAAGGAAAAAAAACCATATAGGCCAAACTCGGTTGACTAAATGTGGTTGTTTGGCTTTGTTTCCTGCAGGCCCACATTCAATCTACTGAACCACCCTCTCTCCAGTCAGTGGCCAGATGATGAATGCTTTTGAAAAGTGCTTAGATTGGCCTTTTGACTGAACTCCTGGGCAGATGTTTCCTGTCTATTTCCCCCTCTCCTTCCCTCCCTCCCTGCCTAAAAATTAATCTCCTCTTGGATATACAGAACTAGACCCACCTTCAACAAAGGACATCTGAAAAGGGGGTGTTGGTCACCAATTGACATTGCACCTTGTCCTCAAATTCTGGTCAGCTTTGTAGAGAACTATTATTTCGTGTGTACATTTGTAAATTTGATCTGTGTCATGGAGGGAACCCAGTGGAGAAGCCGTAGCAAATGCTGAGCGTTCCCAACTATCTGGAAGGTTGATTTTTATAGCTTTTTCTGTCCTTTTATTCTGGAACAAATGTTGTGGTTCTGCTTAATTTTCTCACACACACACACTATCTCACTCACTCTCACTCACCCATTCTCTACACCACTCTCTCACTCACCCACTCACTCTCACTCACTCACTCTCTCACCTCACATTCACTTACTTCACTCACTCACTCACATCACTCCTCACTCACGCTCACTCACTCACACTCTCACTCACCAGGGTTGCCAGATTGAAATTTTAATTTAGAGCCAAACAACATCAGGGAAAAAACATTTTAAAAAAAAAACAAACATCACTAGAAAAACACAGTAAAAAGACAAAGAATCTATAAATATATTTTTCATTACACACATCCAATGAAAAGCTCCAGATTCCAGGTCATTACTATCCACACCACTGGAATGAGTGGAACATACGACCTACATTTTTGTCCGAATGTGAAGCTTTATCAGCATTTCTGGAGATGCAGTGAAGTCTTTACAACATTTACTTGAAAGCAATAGTTCTGCCCAGATTCTCACAACAGCATTAAGAAGATTCAGCTGCATTCTGTTTCTTGCCTTTGTTTTAACGCCAGGATATAAGATAAAATATCCTCTCAACTACAGCATTGGTGACAGGGGCAATTAGGCAAGTAAGGGGAAAGGTGGCAAGCTCTTTAATTCCCTGATGCTGAAGTACACCAATCCAAAAACTGTTCCGTGTCTGTAGGGAGTCTATATTTCTTAAATGGAGCTTTCATTGTGGCTATACTTCGAGGTCGAGAATGATGGTCTACATTCTGTTGTTTTTTACATTCTGTTGTTTTATGGACTCTCAGGTTGCTTATGTCCCCAATCCTGGCTTTGAAAGTTCCTCGACATTTCAGGCCAGGTTATTCCAGATGGCAAATTGTGCTTTGGTTGTTGCTGCCTTTTCTTTCCGTTTTCTTCTCATTTCCTCTAATTCTGGCGCATCTCTTGGCTTCGAATGTCACTGTTCCTTCTTGGATGATGGTTCGCAAGAGTTTCCTGTCCTTGGCAATTGGTACCATAACTTTCCGTTGAAGTAACCTTCTTGCCTCTTAATAGCCTTGATTGTCAGACCTTATTTTGACAACTTTCTGCAAGTTCCTTAGCACTTCCGCTTGTGCCTCAATACGCCAGAAATCATAAGCGCTATTTTTCACCAGTAATTTTTATTTCTACTACTTTTTCAAATGCCGTAATGAAAGCTTCATACCACAAAGGATCAACCATTATATGTAGGAATTTCTATTGGTGGGAGGTGAAAGAGAGATTTTGTTTAGCTACGAGCTAGTTTGAAATTCATCTTGCTTCCTCCGTCAATTCACTAATCCCATCTCAAGATTCTTGGCTTGGCACAAACAAATGATAGACAGGTCTCTGATAATAATACTGGCTTACTCAAGCCTGTGTATCAGGCTCAGAAAAGCTTGTTACTGAGCTGTTGGTTTGTCCCCGAGTCTCTACAGATGCCCATCAGCAGTTTGCTTCAGTCTAGCACCCAGTTGCTGAGATGAAGTTTTGTCCATATTTTGGCTACATGCTAGTTCTGAGTCACGAGGGCGATATCCTCTGGCTGCAGATTTTGATTTAGTGCTGTTGTTTCCTCTTGAGCAGCCTTTTCTCTTTTATTTTAATATACTCTTTTATCGGTATTCCACAGGAAACACATTTCCATAAAATGAGTTTCAGGTATAATGCCATATGTATACATCTTCCAATTTATGCTTGTCTTGAATTGTCTCTTTTTGAGATTTGTACAAAACAAATATAGAAACAAGAAACACAGTAAAAACTACAAACACTTAGGGAATGACCCTTTCTTTATTCATATATAAAAACATTGAGTAAAAATAAAAGTCTGGCCTATGAGGTGTTACATAGTTAACCCAATTTTCCCAGCGTGACACAGATAAATCCAGTTTAAAAGGTAACAGATGCTGTTATTTTCTACATTTTATAAATATCCATTGTCATGTCCACCCATACATCTCAGAGTTTGTGCACTCCTGTTGAATAACCATTTCTTGTGAGAGCTTTTTTACCAGCTACCATCAATATATTCAGTAAGTATTTGTCTTTTTTCCGCCAGTCTTCAGGTATGTCCAAAAAAACATGGTCTTACTCTCCAGGGGCACATGACATCTAAACATGTCTTGTAAGGCATCATGTAACTCTCTCCAAAACTCTCTCCTAAAATACAGTATCAGGCTTTTGCAACCCAAAATCCCTCCAGTTTTGTGAGCTGGTACACTTCCATTGATACCTCCATATTGCTATCCATTCTTACTCGGATATGATTATCCGTCCTTCCTTCTCCCATTTTCATTTTAATATATAAGTTTGATCGAATGTGATTTAAGATTCAATAACCCTTTATGCATACATGAAATAATTTTTACTACCAGTATTTTGAGTTATAACGCTTTCCTAAATAATCCCATGAAACCTATACTCGACTCCGTTTTATTTTTAACATTTTTATTAACCTAGTTCCGCATATGTAAGTATCGATAAAAAGTCTTGTTTTTCTAACAGGAATTTTTTCTTTAAGCATTTCAAAATTGAACAGTATTCCTTCTTTCATATGTTACAAAGAGCAGTTATGCCTTTAACTGTCCACGCTTTAAACCTACTATCTAATTTATTAGGAGTAAAGTCTGTGTCATATGCACACCATTAAGAATTGTAATGTCTTTTCCTCTAACTATACTCTGTTATAACAGTTTTCTATATATATATATTTTTTTTATATAGTATTTTTTTATTAGAAGCAAGTACATAATAAGAACATTTCATGTATATCAGTCATACATTGCTAATATTATCAATTATTTAATGACTGCTTCTATATATTGTTTTTATGGATAGAAAATAATAAAGAAAGAGGAAAAAAAAGCATGATAAAGAAGAATGGAATAATTTACTAATAATACATTGGATATAGGTTCGAAAATTATTAAGTATAACTTTTCATCTAATCCTGAGTTCGAGCTTCAGTCAGTTTTCCGTGCCGAACCATTCTACCCCTTCAAATAGTTAATAAATGGAGACCATATTCTGACAAAGAGTTCTTGTTTGTCCATTCAGACTAGTCTGGTTCTTTCCAAATGTAAGGTCTCCGACATTTCCATAATCCACATTTTAATTGTGGAGGTTATAGGGCCTTTCCAAAATTTTAATATTAATTTTTTCCCAGTTATTATACTATAGTCGAGAAAGTTTCTTCTTTGGCTTGTAGTAAGTGTTAGGCTTGTTCTGATATTCTTAATATTATTAGTTTTTGAGTCAGGATCCAATTGGGTGTTGACAAACTTCCGAAATTATCTTTAAAATTTTCCGTCCAAAAGTTTTTTAGTTTTTATACAATTTACAAATGTATGAGTTAAGTTAACTGCTAAATGCTGACATTTTTCGCAAAATAGGAGATGTATGAGGAAGATTCTATTTAATTTCATTTTTGAGTAATGTAGCCTATGTAATACATTAAATTCTATTAAAGAATGTCTGGCATTTAACGAGCATTGATGTATATGTTGTAAACTTTCGTCCCCAAATATCTTTCATTATTGGTTTGCCTAGTTCATTTTTCCATATTTGCCTATATTAATTCAGTCGGTGGTGCCTCACTATCAAATAGGATATTATAGATATGAGATATTAATTTTTCTGCATTAGGATGTTTAATTCAAACATTCATCAAGAGTTTCTGGATCTCTAGATCTGTAGTCCTGTGTAATTTGATTTAACATAATCTTAGTTGTAAATATCTGAAATAGTCATTTGAGTGGAGTCCGTAAGTTTTGTTTGGAACTCCTGAAATGAAAGAAATGTACCTTTCCAATAGAGATGACCCATCTTTTTAATTCCGTGATTTTTCCATTGTAACATTGAAGGTTGTTTAGTTATGCAGGGTTGTTTACAATGGGAAGAAAGAATGATAGATTATCCAATTTTAAAGTCTGTTTTAATTATTTCCAAATTGTATACCTACTGTATATTATAGGGTTTTCACTATAGGTTTTTTTGTTCAATTTAGTTTTCCATATTTTAAGAGTCAATTTTACCCAAGGATTTTCAATAGCATTTATATAGTCTTGCAGGTTAATGTCAGCAATGATCGTTTGTACAGGAATGACGAGTGCTCTCTCTTCAATATTTTTCCATTGAGCACCATATGATGGGTTGCACCAGCATATCATAGATCTTAACTGTGTTGCCTGAATAGTCTTTGAGAGAGGTAGACACCATCCCCCCCCTTTTCTTTTGTCAACTGTAAGGTTTGAGACGGGGTCCCTGGGTCCTTTTAGCTTGTCATATATAATCTTGACAATATTTTGTCCCATTCATTAAATTGTTTTTTAAAGGGTCTGAAAATAAATATAACATCTTGGCAATATGATCATTTTAATAGATTCAATTCTCGAGCTGAGACCTTAAGAAACGAATTAGGTTCCATCTAGCTATATCACTCCTTAATTTTTGGTGTATAGGTGAATAGTTGCATTCTGATACTTCTGTAAAATCCCTTCATATAATGATGCCCAAATATTTGAGATGTTCTGCTTGTATGCCAGAGGGTACCTACTTCTGACTTCTGCTGATTGGCTTTCCTAGAGAAAAACTCTTTGATAAATATACGTTAACTTTAATTCTAGCAGTGGGCTTATTACATAGTGCCTGTAAATGGTTTTAAATAATAGTGACAAGCAGGCCAAATCTATGTAGAAATCGATAGAGAAAATTCCAGTTCACAGAGTCGAATGCCTTTTCAGCGTCCACACTTATCACTATTGCTTCAATTTTATTTTTTTGAAATGTCGTCCACAATATGTAGTGTCCGTCGTATAATTGCCCTGTGTTTGACGTATCCCTAAAATATACCCTGTCTGGTCATTGTGTATTAATTTATGCAAGAACTGTTCTAACCGTTTGGCCATGATAGAAGTGAATCATTTTATAATCTACATTAAGAACTAATATCGGTCTAAATGACCCACACTCTGTTTTATCTTTACCTTCTTTTGGTATAGCAGAGAAATAATTTGCCTCCTCCGGCGCGGTGGTGTTGTGCCTTAATATACGGCGTTATAATAGGTGTATTAAGTCATTTTTAAATTCTTTATACCACTCTGCAGTATAAAACCATCAGATCCTGGTGACTTCCTCAACTTGAGCCTACCAATTGCAATTTTTTATTCACCCTCTTATGTCTCCAGTCATTATCTTGTTTTGTTCTTCATTTAAGATAGGCAAATTTAAGGAATTCAGAAAGGTTTGGCTACCTCCTGGAACTTCAGAATACAGAGTTCAGTAGAATACTTCAAAGGCTTCCTGAATTTCACTTAATTTACGTTTCAATTCTTTTGTTCTTGGGTCTCTGATTCTGTGAACTGTATTTTCAGCCACCATTTTTTTCAGTTTCCTCGCCAATAATTTCATAGATTTAGAACCACTTTCATAGTGCCTTGGTTTAAGGAACATTAACTTTTTCTTGATTTCTTCTGCAGCCAGATTGTTGATTTCATTCCGTGTATTCCTAATTTCCTCCAATGTATTCCTCGCCGGCGTCAATTTGTGTTTCTTTTCAGCTTATTTTGCAAATCCTCAAATGTTTTATTCTTTATTTTTTTTATATGAAAATATTGCTATAATTTTCCCTTAGAGACAGCCTTCAAATCATCCCACAAAATAGGGGGAGAGACCTCTCCGATATCATTGAGTTCTAAATAAAGACTTATCTCCTTTTTGATCTGTTCCTTAAAGTTAAGATCAATGAGTAGGCTCGAGTTCAGTTTCCATGTCGCATATTTTTTGGACGTAGGTCTAAATCAATGTATGGTCACTTCAATTTATTGTTCCAATTCCACAGGTGTGTATTTTATCATGTCCTTTCCAAATGTTATAAAATAGTTTATTCTTGCGTATAGAGAAAGTGGGACCGAGTAGTGGGTGTAATCGCCTTCTATTAGGAAAAAGTCCCGCCATATATCAATTAAACCGACCTATCTTTAAAAAAGAGTTTTGACTTTCTTTTCCTTATGTAAAGACAATGTAATCATGATTTTTTCTACTGGATGAAGTCTAGCTCTGGTTGTAAATGTATATTTAGGTCTCCCCACACAAATAAGAAGGCCTCCTTCCGTTTCCGTTTATCATGATCTTAATAATTCTCTGGAAGAAATTAAAACATTTCCAGGAGGTGCATATACATTCAGCAACGTAACTTGACTTGAACCTATCTTCTATCTAATCCTCCATTAACTAAAAATAAATCTACCATTCTTATCACTTATTTCAAATACTTTCTCAAAATTTAACTTGCTTGAGATGAGAGTAGCTACATCTACCTCATCCTACATCCCTATATAAATGAGGAGAAAAGAGGTTTAGTGAAACCCATTATATTAAGTTTTTTCCTGTTCTTTGTCATTCCGATGGGTTTCGTGTAAGTATAAAAATATGGGCTTGTTCATTCCTCATTTAGTTTAGAATTTTGCTGTGTTAAATTTGGGTTTAAACAGTCAGTTCACATTAAAAAAAGATGACTCTTTGACCTTGCCATCAGCCATTTGTATTTAACTTTCCTGTGTATCAGTAACATGGTGAAATTAGACATAACAAATCTACTCTCTGAACAGACAAAAACAAAATAACATATGAAAAACAAAGCGTGATTCCAAGATAGGAACCCCAGGATGACCCTGGCTATGCTTGAGTGAAAAGCCTAGTTGTGGGGAGAGCCTCTCTCAATCTGTGACTGAGGGTCCCCACTCCCGCAGCATCCGAAAAGAAAATAAACTCCATCCCATGAGGCAGAAGAACAAAATACAGGGAAGTGCATTCCTCCCCTGTATTTATCTTCATTTAAATAGGGGAAAACAGATGAAGTAAACGCACCGTCATCTTTTAAGTTCTTTCAGCTCACCGACAGTTTAAAAGTTATCCATAATTTAAAAGCTCTTCTGAAGATGAGGGCTGTCTTCTGAACACCCATAGTCTCTCCACGATGTCCTTCTCCCACTCACCCCACCGGACACCAACCATCCCACTGCGTCCTTGATCCCCACACCATAACCTCCCACGCAAGTGCGGGGCAGTTGCTCCAGCTAGGCTCTCTTTCGGTAAGGTCACTAACTCAGACGGGCAGTCCTCTGTTCCCATGTCAGTGGTCGCACGCATCCACCGTCTGGCACACGCCATGTCTCGTCATCGTACAATACTCCGTAATTTGGTGCGGGAACGGAGTTTTGAGTCGAATCTTGTTCTGCTTTAACACCTGTTTCGCCTCAGAATAATTATTTTTCCTCTCGTAGCACAGCTTGGGAGTGTAGTCTTGATCGTGTATAATTATCCTCCCGTTCAAAAAACACTTGTTTTTCTTTCCCAGGCCCTTGCGCAAAAGTCTCCTCTTTCGGTTTGTATCGGAGGAATCTGAAGATTATGGATCAGTGTTTAATCATCTGGGTCTCCGGGGTTCGGCGAGCGATCGGTGCACTCTCTCGATTGATTCTCTGTGATGTGTAGTTCAAGGCGTCCCGCAATAGCTTTATTCACAAGTCCACCATAGACAACCCATCAGCTCCTTCAGGAAAATTATATTTCTCATATATCCCAGTATGGATCGCCCTTGCTAGGTCGTGTCACATTTTTCTTGCTGGTATATCACTTTTATCATCTTAGCTACACCTGTTCCACGTTTAGCACATTGTCTTCCACCCTTTTCGGGAGTAGTCTTCAACCCACCACTATTTTAGAATAACCTTGGGAGTTTGCCCTAATAGCGATTAGCTGTTCTTTTGGCTTTGCAAAGTCCATATCTCCTCCAAAACAGTGGCTAGACTTAGATCCGAAGGTCCTTCTGTGTGGGTTGTGCTAGCTCCGCCCGCTTGTAGCTTTTGTAAGGTGAGCCGTCCATGTTTTCTTCATGTTCGGTTTGTTCAGAGTCTCTTTTCTTGTTTTGCATCCATCTTCCCATTATCCTTGCTCCTTTCATCAGGTCAGGTTATTCCTCAATAGATGTTCAATTTGACACAACCACCAAGGCTAAATAAGTATTTTTCGGAGGAGCTGTTTATCCTTTATGCTATCATTCAGGAGGGTGACGTCACCAGACTCTCCAACAATTCCTTTTCTCATAGAACAGTTCATCCGCTTCCGATTGTGTAAGAGCTCATCTTGAACCCAGACTTTCCATTATCCGCCTTCGATTTGAACAACCGCCAACTTTGTGGCTATTCCAGTGTGCTTTTCGTCTTCTCATCTCTTCTTCTTGTCGCCTCATCTCTTCTCTCAGCTGTCCTTCTTTGTCGCCTCATCTCTCATTCAGCTGATTCTTTCTTGTGGCTTAATCTCATTTTTCCTATCTCCAAGGCATTTGTTTTTCTATTTAAGAAAGCTAGATCAATTTTCAACTTCCATTCGACAGAGCCCTTGATGCTGAACTGGCTATCGAGATTATGTCCTGAAATTCATGTAGAAACATTCAAAATACTATCTTTGGTGTAATCTCCTCTTCCATTCCCATCACATTGTTGCGTAGCTCTTTCAACTGTTGAGTTAGCATAGTAGTAGGTATAATTTCAGTTAACCACCCTTCCACCTCTATCCATAACTCATCGAATAACCTTCACCTTTTCTTTTCCCCACCCACTGGTGTATATTTTTGTGTTCTTCCTGAGCAGAGCTGTGAACACAGCAGTAACGATTTCTTTCTCCCCAACCTCATGGCATAGTGAATAGTTGAACCAGATTAGAATCGTACTTTCTTCGTATACTTATCTGATTCATGATTCTTCGATTTTCCAATTGAATTAGGTTATCAATTTGAAAACTTTTTCCAAACTTGGTTTCGCTCCTGGGTTCCTTAGGATAGGGAACTTTGGCGTCATTTGCTTCTTCTGATCCTTGGCCTCATTCCACCACCTTTTTGGCTTGTCCTGACTCACCATGCTTCCATCTTGCTCTGAGATTTACCAGGGGTTGGCTAATTGCCAAATCTTATTTTTAGACAACACAGGGGCTCTTCCATTTAGCCTCAGTCACTATTGATAAACATTGGTTTGAATTTTTTCTAAAAACATCAAATAAGATACTGTAAATACTAATCTCTCTATG